>OY755249.1:8183386-8620886 GCA_963576725.1 Azorinus chamasolen
GCAAAAATGTCGTCTGCTAATATTGTCCATTGGTGCTTTTCTTTTCTATTTGTCTTCAAACATAGTCAGATAGTCAAAGCGCTTGGATATTGATTTGAAGGCGAGTTACAATGTGAAAACTCTATTTGCAAGCGTTTATTACACCTGTCGATGTGATCAGAGTAATGCACTTGAGAGGAGATATATTGCTGAAGTGCCAAGGTGGGAAAGGTGATAAAAATCATAAGGATTCGAAGTCTGTCAGTATGCATTATTGAATAGTGTGAATCTCAGAAAGACAGTAGAAAATTGCTTAACCGACCACTACGATTTATCCATATTGGATTCTTTTAACCCTTTCCCTGTTCTATGTTTATTTCAAGTTTCAATACCTACTGAATATTAATAGACAAAATAGTTATAATGAAATGCGGAAGGTGGAACATTGTAGCCATTTTAGAAAGTAAAGAGACATATTTATCAGGTCCATTGGCAAACAGAGCAGACCCTGATCAGACAGCTTCTATTAGGTTTGATCTGGGTCTACTCTGTCTGCAGGTGCGTGAAAAGGTGTTTATATGAGGGAAAAGGCTAAAATCAAGTGGTTACTGAAAGCAGTGCAAAACTTATGCAGAAAACTACTACAGGAGCTTTCTGCATTACCTTTGCTCTGCATTAAGCTACCGCCTGCATCAAATATCATATTATTATATACAGTATATAGCTAGACGACATATTTTGAGTGGTCATATCCGAGGAAATCTATGGACATGTATATTCCTTTAACCTTACTCTTTTTCCGTCCTCAATGTTTGTCATCATTGTTTTGTTACGTTCTTCTGCAAGACAAATGAATCTGGAATCTCAATTTTTTATTAGATTGCCCGTGTAGATATATATCTACTGAAATGAGGTAGTGTTAATTTTTTTGTGGATCGGCCAACACATTTAACCCATTCCCTCATATTGACTACTCTGTAAAAGTCATCTTGTGAAACCATTGTGATAAATAGAGCATTTGCTCCTATAGGAGCCGTCTGATCAGGGTATGATCTGTTTGCTTATGAATATAATATAGATCTGATTCTCTAGTTTCTGCTTAGGCAAAATAATTATGTGTCAATATGCAATTATAAAAATCAATCTAATTAATATGCATGATGTCTTTATTTCTCGCATAAAATATCATGGAGTAAATGGTAAAACATGTTTTCTCGTATACCAGCCGTTCAATAACCCCCAGAGTACCGAGTTACCCGTGAGATGTTTTTTTACCATGAACTCACACACTTCACATATACAGCTGAACTTCGATAACTCGAACTTCAAGGGACCATACCAATTAGTTATGAGATAACAGAAGTTCGAGCCATCCGATATCTAATCTGAACAATTTATCAAGGCCACAGCTTAATACATGTCTAAAGTAATGCTGAAAGCTCCTGTAGGAGCTTTCAGCATTACTTTAGACCTGTATTAAGCTGTCGCGTGTGCTTCTAGATATTTTTGGCGATATACTTTTGAGCAATTGTGTATTGTAAGTTTTGGAAGGACCGAATTTTTTGTTCGAGTTATCTCAAAGTTCGAGTTACCCGAGTTCGAGATATCGAAGTTAAACCGTAGTTGTGACCCAGGTAGGAAGCAGACTCGACAACTCATTACTGACTCAATCTGGCCACTGGATCAGCGAATATTGTTGTGGGAGCATTGTAAACAGTTTGGATGCAGACGAAACGTCGAGTAAAGCGGTGTCTTATCAGGATCCCGATTGTTTTATACCGTTATATATCTTGCAGCAGACGACAATTTTGCAGATGACATGTCTAAGCATGCAAAACCAAACGCGTAGAATTAACACCAGAGATGCACTTTTTGCAAGAAAATACCTTGTACATATATAATGTATGTACCGCATGAATACGGATAGTGTTTGCAGGGTGTAATTTTTTTCAGAGAGAGAGAGAGAGAGAGAGAGAGAGAGGGGGAGTTAGATACTTTTGATTCGAGTGAGGCATAACTGGCTAACAACTATTTGCAAGGGTTTCCACAATTTCGCCAACAATAGGCTAAAGGTTTTAAAACATAAAACGCCACTTTCAGTCGTTTTCTTACCCGAAAGCGTCGCATCTATACATTGAACGTGCACAATACTCAGATTGTTCCTTAAAAATGGAATACAGAGTAGCTTCTAAGTTAAATATTAAGCAGGCAACATGTTAGTGAAAAATACTAAGCTGCGGCTGTTCAAGATTAATCTTCAGTCTAGTTATATGCTCAGACATACTGCACTGGTAATACTTGGAATGTACCTGGTGAAAGAACCAGGAAATAGAGATGCTTGCTCAGCACTTTGCAAAAGGTACAGTAAAGCCTGTCCTAAGCGGTCATTCATTTCTTGAACAAAGGGGTCGTTAACTCAAAGTACTTAGTAGCTTGTCGTCTGTCCAAATTGTCGCTTTTTGCGTTTCTCAAAAAAAAAATCCAACAACATATTATTCAGTTTCTTTTCAAAAATAAAATCAAACCTTTAGAGATGCTTTATTACTGAATAGTGTCCGTCCTTCGATCACGAAGAAGACCGTGACTTCAGAAGTTTTGGTTCCGTATATGGGTCCGAAGATGACTTGCCAGACCAATCCTAGCCCTAAATGGTCTGCTGCAGCTACTGAATAAACCCATATCAGACGTATTTTCCAACAGTAGACCCAGACAGACTAATCCTATAGGACAACTGTTTGACACATAACCTCACAAAATACAGTAAAACCTCTCTATAACGACCACAAAAGTGTGTTAATTAGTTGGTATTTAGGGCAGGTGGTTGCTTAAAGCAAGGTGAATGTAAAACAGAACGCTCCTGTAGGAGCGTTCTGTTTTACGTTCACCTTGCTTTAAGCAGCCACTTGTATTTAACATAAAAATGCATGATATAATTTAGTGGCCGTTATAGAGAGGTTTTACTGTACACCTTTTCCAACAGAGTAGGCCTACATCAGACTGCTCCTATAGGCGTAGTGTTTAACAATTTATCTGACAAAGCGCCTTTGCTAACAGAGTAGATCCAGACCAGACTGTTTACTGTGATTCTACAACTCACCAGTTGAAACCATTGTGATAAAAAGAGCATTTGCTCCTATAGGAGCAGATGCTCTATTTATCACAATGGTTTCAAACTACAAAATTCTAAAATTTTCCTTTTCTCTAGTTAATACTTAAAAGGTAAAGATAAAGATGAGGTTTATAGTCTGGAACTATATACAATGTACATATTCTCCCGACTTCACATTTACCCCCTGGTCACTGAGTTATAAGTCGGCCATTAACATTCGGCGCCCAAGGCACATTGGCTTATTTCCCTCACAGGTACCTATTTATACACCTGGGTGGAGAGGAGCAAACGTGGGATGCATTTTTTTGCTCAGAAAAAGTCTGATAGTCCGATGGCAGGATTCGAACCGGGGACCCTTCGATCCCAAGTCTAACGTCCTGCCACTGGACCATAACTCCCACTTCTTTTCGTTAGATTTATTCAAAGAGGTTGGATCTAAAAATAGCCTTTCTGGGGTAATGGGTTAAAACTGCTATTAACTCATTAGATAGAAACGCCTGAAAATGCCTCTTCAAAGAGTAGACCCAGCAGGACTACTGTTTAACCCATTACCTCATAGGCTATTTTTAGATCAAACCACTTTGAATAAATCTACCAAAAATGAGCATTAACTAGACAACAGGAAAAAAATAGAATTTTGTACATGTAGTTTGAAACCATTGTGATAAATAGAGCATTTTCTCCTATAGGAGCAAATGCTCTATTTATCACAATGGTTTCAATAGGTGACCTTTTCAGAGGCGTCAAAATGAGGGAATGGGTTATTACAAATTTCAATACCTACTGAATATTCATGGACAGAATAGTTATAATGAAATATGGAAGGTAGAACATTGTTGCTATTTTAGAAAGTATAGAAACATATCTAATTATCTATCGATATCCATTAGCAAACAGAGTAGACCCTAATTAGACGTCTACTATAGACCTGGGTCTGCTCTGTTTGCAGATACGTGAAAACACGTTTGTATGAGGGAAAGGGTTAATACTTTACTCGACTACTACTGTTTAATACTTAACATTTTCCACCAGGGTAGACCCAGACCAGACCGCTCCTATAGGAGCTGTCTGATCAGGATCTGCTCTTTTTGCTTATGGAATTATGAGGACCCGATTCATCAGTTTCTGGCTAAACTTCCTTAGTTCATATACCATTATATAAAGTCAGCTTACAAATAAGTTTTGTGTCGCAAATTAATAATCAGAATATAATTTCTTTCATGAATATTCATGGAGTAAAGGGTTAAGACAGTAAAGCTTTTACTATGTCTTGTTACTCGTTTAAACGCCTATATTTTGCCATCTTTATCTAATGGTTTGTTGGTCGTGTTAACATCCGTTTGCCAAATATGGGCCAATTGGACACCCACAGAGGAGTGGAGAGAGAAATCTAGGTGCGATGCTCTACTCTTATTATCGACAGTTTCTCTGGGTTTTTATTTTACCCTTTCCTCCATAAATACGCCTTTCAACGCCTCTGCAAAAGTCACTTTGTGATAAATAGAGCATTTGCTCCTATAGGAGCAAATGCTCTATCACAATGGTTTCAAACTACAAAATTCTAAAATTTTCCTTTTCTCTAGTTAATGCTCCTTTTCGGTAGAGTTATTCAATGGTTGGATCTAAAATAGCCTATGGAGGAAAGGGTTAAATGCCCAGTGAAAAGCACTGATGCATTGGACCTCTGTTTATCCAAGTCTTATCCATAGGACTAATGGACTTGGTGAGGAAGTTCGGATACACAAGAATCCCCGTTTGGGTCACTGGCTCTTTGACCTAACAAGTATGAAGCCTTTAACCTTTATAAGTGCTTTGCTACCAAGTCGTCATTTGCAACCAGCTTGGGTCCATATAATTCGGCGTCTGTTCAGGAACCAAGCTGTCTGATAATCATTCAATAGATCCTCAAAACTTGAATGAATCACATCGTTTTTTTTTTGTCAGGATAAGGGTTAATCCTTCCTCTGTTTAATATTCATCTCAGAAATTATGACATACAGTAAAACCTCTCTATAATGGCCACTAGATTATGTTAATTAGTTGGTATTTAGGGCAGGTGGCTGCTTAAAGCAAGGTGAAAGTAAAACATTACTGATGTAATTGAGTGGTCATTAAAGAGAGGTTTTATTGTAATTATTTATTAGCTGAATGTTGTTCTTTTCAAGGAAATGTTTAGCTTTGACAAAAACTGTTGAGTCAGATCTATTTCATGGCAAAAGCAAACAGAGCAGACCTTGATCAGATGGTTCCTATAGGAGCCGTCTGATCTGTGTCTACTCTGTTTGCAACCTTACCCTGATACCAAGTGTACCGGTCCTAGGGCTACACTCCTAAGCCAGCCACCAAATGCTAAGAGCCAATAGTAAAAAAATGATTCAGTGACACAACGAAGGAATATTAAAGATGTCATCATTCTATACATGAATAGTGTTATCCAACCTACTGGTTAACGTACAAAAGAAAACAACACCAGAGGTCGGTTTGCAGTGTTTAATACGTACACAACAGTGGAGTCACCAGTAACAAACATTCAGTCACTGACATGATGCAACTTGGGAGCATCAATTTCATTAACAACATGGTCACTATGGCACTAGACAGCATGGTCTTTAATCAGTTCTATAAGATAAATACTGATCCATCAAAATTTGTTACTCCTCTAGCAAACCCTATCTTGCTTCAACTCATTAGAATTGCCTTGGAGAGGTAACTCTATTGAGTTGAAGCAAGATAGGTTTTTGTAGTGAAATATCAATAATATTTAGACTGGATTTTCTAAATATCATTATCTATGGTCCTGTTACTGTCCGACCTTGGTGCTAGCCAATACTGACCTTCATTTACCCTTGTCCGAGTGTAGTGGGTAGGGTTACATGGCTTTGACCATCACTCCTCCCATCTACAACAGCAGACCGCTCACATACATAGCACTATTAGCTTAGGTTTTATTGCCAAAGACCATACAAGGTCTTGACAGTATTATGTCTAACACATAAAATACAACTACATGTATAAAAGAAAAAACCAAAACAATTGAGTATAACATTAACAAGATCCCTCGTTCCATAAATATTTGCCAAGATAGTTTTTAAATTCCTTATAATTACACTAGGGTAAAAACGTTCATTCACACAACTGGTTTCTTTTGGGAAAGTCTTTTCACTTGCAAACCTTTAAATGATGTCTCTCATGGCAACTAAATTCTACTGCTGTTTGTTCTAAAATGCCAATCCTTTGTTACAGATCAACGCTATATGGATTTTGACAAAAAAAGTGTTGTTTTTTAAAAAGAATTCTTTTTCATTTTTACAGATCCTATTTAGTTCCGTCCATGTGCTTGATCAGGTCCACTACACGGCAACTGTAGCCATACTCATTGTCATACCTGTAAAAAAAATACAAATCAGAATATGTAACAGCAAGAAATGTCAAAACGACATCAAACTGGGTTTTCCTTCACTATTAACTAGTGATTTCTAAGATCAAAGGGGCATAAATCCCAGAAAAATTGCAGAAGGAAAAATTCCAGACAATATGCACATCTAGATATTGTGTCCTTGCTACATGCAAGGTTTTGTGAAAATCTGTTGAGCCGTTTCAGGAGTTGCACTTACAAGGATAGGGTAACAAGAGTGCCAGTGGGCACAATATACGCCCGTCGAGGTCTTGTTCAACATAAACTGGGGTTAACGTATTTGCTAAACTCAAACAGAGTTATATACTTTTGCCTATAGGTGAAGGTTGTGATAGTGAACAAGTGTTTAAAGTTTAAAAGCTTTATCTCAAAGGGTTATATAAATAAGTGGACTTTAACCAAAACCTTAACCAAAATTTCTAAGTTAAAAGGGGGCATAATTCTGTCAAAATATTGGACAGAGTTATGTACTCTTGCCTACAGGTGAAGCTTGTGATGGTGAACAAGTGTTCAAAGTTTAAAAGCTTTATCTGAAAGGGTTATGTAAATGAATGGACTTTAACAAAAACCTTAACCAAAAATTCTAAGTTAAAAAGGGCATAATTCTGTCAAAATGCTTGACAGAGTTATGTACTTATGCATACAGGTGAAGGTTGCGACAGTAAACAAGTGTTCCAAGTTTCAAAGCTTTATCTTAAAGTGTTATGTAAATAAGTGGACTTACAAAAATGTGTTCCACATAAATTGAGGTTAACATTTTTGCTTAATGCAAATGCTAAACGCAAATTCTAAGTCCAATTAAGCGACCTTGACCTTGGATAAACAAACGGGGACTTGGCAGGCTACTGTAGCATGTCTAGATAAACATTGTGGTTAAATTTGGGAAGGATCCACCAAGCGGAACTTGAGTTAGAGATGTTACAGACAGACAGGTAGGTTAACATTTTTGCTAAACGCAAATTCTAAGTCCAATTGTGTGACCTTGACCTTGAATATACGAACCAGGACTTGGTAGGCTACTGTAGCATGTCTAGATAAACACTGTGTATAAGTTTGGGAAGGATCCACCAAGCGGAACTTGAGTTAGAGATGTTACAGACAGACAGACAGGTTAACATTTTTGCTAAACGCAAATTCTAAGTCCAATTGCGCGACCTTGACCTTGGATATACAAACGGGGACTTGGCAGGCTACTGTAGCATTTCTAGATAAACATTGTGGTTAAATTTGGGAAGGATCTACCAAGTGGAACTTGAGTTAGAGACGTTACAGACGGACAGATGGACGGACAGACAGCGCCATCCATAATACGTCCCGTTTTTTCAAACGGGCGTATAAAAAACGCTAGTGATTTCTATATTCAAAGGGGCATAACTCAAAGAAAAATTGCAGAAGGAAAAATCCCCGACAATTTGCACATCTGCATATCGTGTCCTTGCTACATACAAGGTTTTTATAAAATTCTGTCTAACAGTTCTAGAGAAGTTGCACTTACAAGGGTAGGGTCAAAAGACCTAGTGATTTCTAAGTTCAAAAGGGCACAACTCCCAGAAAAATTGGAGAAGGAAAAATTCCCGACAATATACGCATCTACATATTATTTCCTTGCTACATACAAGGTTTTATGAAATTCTGTTGCACAGTTTGAGAGGAGTTGCGCTTACAAGGGTAGGGTCAAGAGACCTAGCGATTTCTAAGTTCAAAGGGGCATAACTCTCAGAAAAATTGGAGAAGGAGAAATCCCCAACAATACGCACATCTACATATTGTGTCCTTGCTATATGCAAGGTTTTATGAAAATCTGTCGAGCAGTTTCAGAGAAGTTAAAAATTTAATGTGACAGAGCTCCAGATAAGATGTGTAATTTTTTTTTCTCAAGAATAACCACCTTTCTTTCTCCACAAAACCTTATGTTCAAGGAGACAATTCTAAAGAGTGATCACAACATAGGGTTTGGTGGAGAAAGGACGATTTTAAGTGCCCTGACGTAATGACTTTAGCATTGGAAGAATAGTATCTCTACAATGCCAACTCAAAAGTACTGTCCATTTCAATTTACTTTGTCACTGACACTTAACCTTTTCCTTCCTACTGACACGTTTTGACGCCTCTGTAAAAGTCATTTTTTGAAACCATTGTGAGCATTTGCTCCATTTATCACAATGATTTCAAAACTACACAGTTCTAAAAACTTCCTCTTCAGGCTGGTAGCCGATTGTTGGAGAATTAAAGTTATTCATAAAGCCCCCCTACTATCATTTTCAATTAAACAGTGTTGCCACAACTCGGAGGATACAAAATTCCCCGACACAATTATTATTATTATACCACATTTATATAGCGCTCTTTTCACACGGGATATGTGCGTTCAAAAGCGCAATTCCACTTGTTACATTCACTAAATACCCATGCATACTAAAACATTACTATTATCACAAGAATTTTGATTACAACTATACTGTTTAACCAAACTCTGCTTGCTTATGAAACAATATAGATCCGATTTTCCAGTTTCTGCTTTGGCAAAAAAAAATAAATTTGATTGTGTCAATATATGCTTTTAAAAATTAATGTAATTAATATTCATGATGTCGTCATTTCTTCCATGAATATTCATGGAGTAAAGGGTTAGTTTTTGTCTTGGCCACAGAAATGAAGTATAAAGAATGTTGAAGCTGGAACTAAACTGTCTGTTTAGGTTATCAGACAAGGAAAGGAAGGTTATCCATCTTTATTGCTAGTGTACACTTCAGTAATACTTCCACACAAGCAATGAATTTGTGATTGACACATGCAAACGGATTGGATCCAGATGAGACACAAAGCACTAAGCTTCTCATCAGCATCTAAACTGTTTGCCAGAGTGTAAATTTGAAAAGAAAGGAAAGCAAATATCAATCTGGAAACTAATAATGTTTTTGATACAAAAACTGGAACAGGAATAAGATATGCACAACTAGGAATGGTGCTGATCAATCCTATGAAGTTTCATGTTGGAGAAACCGCATGGACAAAATTTTCCATGTAAAAATTCAAAGTCCCATTACTCTGCAGAAAATCATCAAACTGGAACTGGAATGAAATATGCACATCTAGGCATGGTGCTGATCAATCCTATGAAGTTTCATGAAAATCTGATCATGGTCCAAGACTGACGCCATGCACAAAAACAAAATGTTTCCCCAGTATACTAGGGGAGACATAATAACAGTAGAGGCCAACTTTTCTGACAACAATAACTTGGGCAGGCACTGGCAAAACGTAACTTACCATGACACAAGTTTGACAAATTTAGGGCTCAGCATAATGCCGGCTTTTGCGTCAAAGATACTGCTTCTGCAGTCACCAATGAAGTCTGTTGAAACAACATCATCCTCAGTGTAGCCCAGAAAGCCCTTCAGCGGTCCTTTCTCAGAGGCCGCCTTGATGGTTTTCTTGATGTCTTCGTAAGTGGTCTGTAAAAACATTATATATATTTGAGCAGCTTTAGCACACAGCCTCACTGCAATGGCTATATACTAAACAAACATGGTTGCCTTAGTTCTTTGCATGCTAGCTGCAAATTCTCACATCATTTATGACCTATGCAAATCGTTTGGATCCAGATCAGACACCCCAAAAAATAAGGGGCTTGATCTTAGATCCAAACTGTTTGTACTTAGGTTTAACTTGCCAAAAAATCAGAAAAAAAGTTTTGAGAAATGTTGCAGACGAAATTTGGGCAGACAACAAATTTATTTTGCATGCAGAGCAAGTTGTTGCTTAATGCAGAACAAACATAATTACACAAGGTTCCAACAGGAGCTTTCTGTACAATGTTCTGCATTAAGCCTTCGCTTGCTGAATTTTAAAATACAGTTCTCCTTTTTTACCCATGCCCTGTTGTATAATTAAATATATCTTCACTGTGTACACGTATTTCGCTGTGCAATCACTGCTATGGAGTGCACTGGTTGCACAATCAACTTGTAAATAGTGCAGACCCTGATGGGACAGCTCCTGCAGGAGCTGTCTCATCTGGGTCTTCACTATTTACAGGTAGGTATATTGACGCGAATAGCAAGCGAAGGGTTAAGCTACCACCTGCCTGGATGGAGTTGTAGATGAACAGCATATTCAAATAAATTTTTTTTATAAAATTCAACAAGAACATTTGAAGTAACACACATTCCACTCGCTGGCAGAAACGAGACAAAAAAGTATGACACATAACTAACCATTTCCTCCGTAGGCTATTTTTAAACCCAACCTCTTTGAATGAATCTACCCAAAAGGAGCATTTACTAGATGTAAAATTTTAGAATTTTGTAGTTTGAAACCATTGTGATAAATAGAGCATTTGCTCCTATTGGAGCAAATGCTCTATTTATCACAATGGTTTCAAGAAGTGGTTATTACAGAGACGTAGAAATGCGTATTTATGGAGGAAAGGGTTACAACAAATAGACAGATGCACAATGAAGAAGTGGTCCCCACAGAGGTCTAGATGTGTAAATTAAAATATTTTCAAGACTAACTTCTTTATTTCTTCATCAAACTCTTTGAGACAATTCTGAAGAGTTGTTACAACATAGGGTTTGGTGCAGTAATGACCATTTTAGTATTAGAGTATGCACATTTATCTGTAGCTCTGCCCTGTATGTCACCCTGCTAAAGCAGGTGACACAAAAAAATTACTTGTCTCTAGTGTTGCATTTAGCAATTTAGCATAAGAACATAATTTTTGGGAAGTCTATGTGTAGAAATATTTATTTTTTTTATATTAAAAAATTAAACAATTTAAATCTATATATTTGTGCATCTAATACATGTATATGGATTTAGACATACGCTAAACAAGAAATAAGTTAACCGATTCCCTCATAGGCCATTTTTGGACTCAATCTCTTTGAATAAATCTACTGAAAAGGAGCATTAACTAGAAAGAGGGAAAGGGTTAAGATGAAAGCCTGTACTTACCTCCTTTACAAGTTTGACTGTCAGATCTACAACAGATACATCAGGCACTGGAACACGGAAGGCCATACCAGTCAGTTTGCTGAAGTGCAAATTGTAACAAGCCATTTAACACTTCCATTGCAACAATACATAAAATGTCCGCTGAATATCTGCTAAAAAAACCTAAACAGTGACAGATAAATAGAATGATATCCAGGGACAATGCTATGCCACCATCACACTCCTGGGTTAACCCATTACCTCATAGGCTATTTTTAGATCCAAGCTCTTGAATAAATCCACCAAAAAGGAGCATGAATTTTGTAGTTTGAAACCGTTGTGACAAATAGAGCATTTGCTCCTATAGGAGCAAATGCTCTATTTATCACAATGGTTTCAACGGGTGACTTTTACAGTGGGCGTAGAAAGGTGTATTTTATGGAGGAAAGGGTTAATATCTACTCTATTACCATGGTAAAAATAGAATACAGACAGGAAGTTAGGAAATGTCATACAAGTAACAGCAACACCAGAATTCTGGATTGTAAACTTGCATGTGTTGGCTGTCATGCAGACTAACTAGAATTCTGCCTATCTCACTTAAGTTAAAGAAATCAAGAGGGAACTACTCTGACAGTCAGTGTGATGAAACTGATCAAGCTGGGCAGAAGATAATTCAGGAGGGGTGATTGTTAGCGACACAAGATTGATATCATGCAGTATTGTTTGAATAGTTCATTCTAACACTTTGTGACAGGTGAGCAAACAAAACTAGACTGTAGTGTAAGTTATATTAACAATTACTGCTCTGACACCAGCTTCTTATTAATTTACTCTTAAGTCTGAATTTGCATTTCTTTATTTTGAATAGTCCAGGTGTTTTATAAAGTCTACCCTTTAAAACTATTGAAAGGGGCAAAAACTACTTCAGGAGTGCAATTCGAATTTTTGTTTTTTACGATATAAGCTTATAGTACAGCAAATATGGTCACAATGTTTTCCTCAACTAATAAAACAAGAGACCTGTGTATCGGAGCATTATACGCCTGCAGTCTGTGCTGTTGTAACATGCACACTATTAATTTGAGTTGAAAAGTCACTGTGACCTTGACCTTTGACCACACCGACCTCAAAATCAATAGGGGTCATCTACTAGCCATGACCAACCTTCCTACTAAGTATTAAGACAGCTCACCTAATACTTATCAAGTTATTGAGCGGACATAAATTTTGAGTTGAAGGTCACGGTGACCTTGACCATTGACCCCAAAATCAATAGGGGTCATCTACTAACCATGACCAACCTCCCTATAGTCCAACAAGATTCATCTGACGTTGACCTTTATGCAAGAATAAATTAAAAGTGAGATGACGCAGTATATTATAAATACTCGCCAGTACATCCTACATAATAAAATACACGGGAGACACGATATAATCCATCTGAGGCACATTCTTGGCGATACATTTGTCAGTGGTGAATGGTATTTAATCTGGTACACCTGGATACACCATGTGCACTATTTTTATAAATAATTAACGGAGGTTACCAAAGATATATATAGAAACCCAGCGTAGTGTGAAATAATGATAATAGAGGTCAGAAACGTCAGGTGAATCTTGTTGAACTATACTAAGTATGAAGACAGCTCACCGAATACTTATCAAGTTATTGAGTGGACAAGATTTTTGTGTTGAAGGTCACGTTGACCTTGACCTTTCAGTGACTGACCTCAAAATCTAAAGGAGTCATCTACTAGCCATGACCAACCTTCCTACCAAGTATGAAGACAAGACACCTAATACTTATCAAGTTGTTGAGCGGAAAATATTTTTGAGTTGAAGGTCAGTGACCTTGACCTTTGGCGACTGACTCAAATTCATTAGGGGTCATCACTAGCCATAACCAACCATCATACTAAGTATGAAGACAGTACACCCAATAGTTGTCAAGTTATTGAGCGGACAAAGATGTGGCTAATGGACAGACAGAAGGACAGACAGACAGACTTACAACTGCCATACCATAATACGACCGAAGTGACCTTTGTGTGTATAAAAACATGTATAAAAATGTTTCTCACCCATTTAGGGCTGGAATGACTTTGCCTACGGCCTAGCTGCACCAGTTGAGGAGGGGATGATGTTGGATGCTGCAGTCCTACCTCCACGCCAGTCCTTGGCACTGGGTCCATCCACAGTCTTCTGTGTGGCAGTGATGCATGCACAGTTGTCATGAGACCCTCTTCTATACCGTAGGTATCGTTGATAACCTTGGCAAGTGGGGCCAAGCAGTTGGTGGTGCATGAAGCATTACTATAAATAAAATCCATTCCAACAGATAAGATTATAAATGATATGCAACTTTATTATGAACATGTACTCAGAAATTTTTGGCCACGACAGACCTATATCATTTCATAAGCAAACCGAGTAGACTGATCAGATGGCTCTTACTGTAGATCTGGGTGTACTCTGTTTGCAGACATAAACAAGATGTGTTTGTGAAACACCATGCCCCCGATATGACATTTGACCTTGATGTATGACCCTAAAAATGTTCACCTCAATAAGCTGTACATGCATGCCAAGTTTAAAGTATTGTACAATGGCAACAAAATCATCACCAACACTAAAGTTGGGACCAAACCAACCAACATACAGACTGAGCAAAAAACAATAATCCTCAAGGGGCCTAAAAAGTGGTCACAACATAATGATTGAAGAAAAGGTTCAGTATTTGAACAATAGATCCCAAATGGCACCTGCTCAAATATTTCTAGGTTTTGACCTATAAATTTGACCTTGATTTACTGACCTCAACATCAATATGGGCCATGTACATGTGCTTTTCATGAACAATCTCCCTACTTAATATGAGGACAGTAGGTTTAAAAGGCTGACAAGTTATTGACTGGAAACCATTTGTTCTACAGACAACTAACCAACATGCAAATCTTACCCCCCCCCCCCAACCACCTTTGACCCTGATGATGTTGACCTTTGACCCATGGACCAGGGAGTTGAACGCAACACATTGTCTTTGTGTGGTGAACATTTGCGCCAAGTTATTTTGAAATCCATTCACAGATAAAAAAGTTATATAAGGGACACGAAACATGGGAGGGACGGATGGAAGGACGCCCAATGCGATTACTATATGCCCACCGTTTTTCTTTTCTTTTTTTTTGGGGGGGGGGGGGGGGGGGGGGGGGGGGGGGGGGGGGGGGGCATAAAAAAATTGGGGTAGGGGAGATAAATATGCCCCTTATTTAAGACTGTGTCAATCTTCTTCAAATATTACCTGACAATGTTCTGAGAGTTCTCATATTGATCATGATTCACACCACACACAAACATTGGGGCATCTGCAGAGGGAGCTGAAATGACAACCTTCTGGGCACCACCTTTGATATGAGCCTGCAAATACAAGAAGCAAATGAAAACAACTTATAAATCAAAGAATTAATGCAGATGTTCCAACCACAAACAAGAGCTGCGTGTGGCGCTGACGCTCATCTGATTTTGTGCTTGTTCAGCTAAATTTAAGTTTTTGAAAACAATAAAGGGCCATAACTCCACAATTTTGAAATCAATAGCTACGGTTCTTATGTAGGGCCTTCTCCTCAATGAGATCTACCCAACAACGAAGTTTCATGTTGATACCGGTTATACTTTTCGAGTAATGAGCTACATTAATTTATATGCCCGCCAACAAAGCCTACAACTACAGACAAGCTAACAAGAGCCCTGTGCAGCGCCAACGCTCGTCTGATTTGGTGCTTGTCCAGCTATATTGAAGTTTTTTTGAAAACAATAAAGGGCCATAACTCCAAAATTTTGAAATCAAGAGTTATGGTTCTTATGTAGGGGCCTTCCCCTCATTGAGATCTACTAACCTTATGAAGTTTCATGTTGATACCTCTTATGCTGTTCGAGTAATGAGCTACATTAAAGTTTTTGCACGCCGACGAAAACTATGACCCAGTGATCACAATAGCTTGACTTTTCTTCGAAACAGATGAGCTAATAAAACTAGAACAATCATTTAAGTTTACAGGGCTATAAATACTTTTCGCTATGCTTTGTTGTAATACAAAAGTAATACATGGGAACGATGCCCCAGTGATAACAAATATTCACGTCAAGTTACATTGAATTCTGTCAAACCTTTACAGAGATATGACATCGGACGGAAACCGGCCAGACGGAAGGACGGAGGGAAAGACGGATGGAAGGATGGACAAACCCAAAACAATATCCCTCTGCCTTTGGCAGGGGATAATAATGATGGGCAAAAACTCCAAAAATAATGAAGATAGAGTTACAAACCATGTGCACTGCACTTGCGATCAATTTGACCTGTGTATGAAGTTTGAAGTCAATAACTTTTATACTTTGGAAGTTTTGATCCGGACAGACGGACAAACGGATGGACATGGTTCTGGATGGACATGATTCCTGTCTACAACCCCCCCCCCCCACCAAAAAAAATATTCATGTAGTATAGGGTGTTAACCCTTCACTTGCTATTCACGTCAATATACCTACCTGTAAATAGTGAAGACCCAGATGAGACAGCTCATGCAGGAGCTGTCTCATCAGGGTCTGCACTATTTCAGTGTTTCCACAAGAGTGCGTTTTCTGCGTTTTTGGCGCACTTTTTTCGGCCTCGACGCAATGAAATTCGGACTGTGCGTTTTCCGTGACGCAGGAATTTTTCGCCACCGAATTATTCAAAGTCGCAAATTCCGTGTCCCATTGTACCGGGTTTTAGTCGTGTCCAACCCGTTCCGGGTCAGTAGACGCTTATTCATTATCAAAGACATATAAGCGCCTAGGCGAGTGTGTTGATACAGTCATATTCCGCGAAAAGAAATACACACAATATATGCTCCTTGACAGCCTTCTTTCGGGAAGAATCATCTTGTCACATAGACAATTATTGTGATAAAAGATGATTTACCCGCTGAAATGGGGGCTAGTTCCCCGACCAAATCTACTTCAACTGATAATTTGCCGAGTTCGGCGAGTGAAAAGTCCATCACCATGTCTGAAAAAGCAACCCTAATTTGTCTAAATGGGAAATTCACCAGGAATGGCTGAATGAAAAACCATGGCTTTCTTACGACTGTAATAAATTGACTTGTAAGGTATGCACCAATGAGAGGAAAGACAATCCATTAACAATATGGCTGTACTAACTTTCACCACTCAACTCTTTGTTTGACATTTATGATTTAGCCTCAAATCAACATAGGGCAGCTGTGGAGGCCACTACTTTAAGGAACAGTATATTAAAAAACACTTCAAACATCATTTCATAAATCATACATGTCAATATTTAATTTTAGGGTATGACCCACCAAAATTTCAAATGACCCCCAGATTTTTAAACATGGGGTCAAACATGACCCCCAAAATATCGGAGCTGGCAGAAACACTGCTATTTACAAGTTGATTATGCAACCAGTGCACTCCACAGCTGTGATTGCACAGCGAAATACTTGTACACATTGAATATATATGTAATTATACAACAGGGCATGGGTAAAGAAGGAGACATGTATTTTAAAATTCAGCAAGAGAGGGTTAAACTTACTACACAGACTACTGATACCTACATTGGCCTTATCCAGTGTTGTGAACACACCAGTAGACTCAACAACAAACTTGGCACCTTCCTTTCCCCATGGAATTTCAGCTGGATCTTTCCTGTAAAAAAACCCAAAGCATCAATCTTTATACCAGACATATATCTGTACAAGAAATCACGACATCAAACCGAGTTTTCCTTCACTATTTACTAGTGATTTCTAAGTTCAAAGGGGCATAAATCCCAGAAAAATTGCAGAAGAAAAAATCCCTGACATTAGGCACATCTACATATTGTGTCCTTGCTACATGCAAGGTTTTATGAAAATCTGTAGAGCAGTTTCAGGAGTTGCGCTTACAAGGATAGGGTCAAAAGACCTAGTGATTTCTAAGTTCAAAGGGGCATAATTCCCAGAAAAATTGCAGAAGGAACAAGATGTGTTTGTGAAACACTATGCCCCCTCAATATGATATTTGACCCTGAAGGATGACCTTGACATGTCAAAATGTGCAGTTTCATGAGATACACAAACATGCCAAATATCAAGTCTCTATCTCTACTGGTCCAAAAGTTATGGCCAATGTTAAAGTCGGTGATCTGACCCATATATTTGACCTCTGACCTTGAAGGATGACCTTGACCTTGACATGTCACCCCTCAAAATGTGCGGTTTTATGAGATAGATATGCATGCCAAATATCAAGTGTCTATCTGTACTGGCTCAAAAGTTATGACCAATGTTAAAGTTGCTGACAAACAAACAGACAGACAGGGCAAAAACAATATGCCCCCCTGATCTGGGGGGCATAAAAGTCCCAGACAATAGGCGCATCTACATATTTTGTCCTTGCTACATACATTAATATAAGGTTTTGTGAAATTCTGTTGAACAGTTATAGAGGAGTTGCACTTACAAGGGTAGGGTCAAAAGACCTAGTGATTTCTAAGTTCAAAGGGGCAGAACTCCAAGAAAATTTGGAGAAGGAAAAATCCCCAAAAATATGCACATCTACATATTGTGTCCTTGCTACATGCAATGTTTTATCAAAATCTATTGAGCAGTTTCAGAGAAGTTGCGCTTACAAGATTGGCAGCCACCCATCCACTGTACATCTCCATTTCAATAACCTGATTTTCTGTGGAAAACCCGGTTAATAAAAAACTTGATACACTCAAATATGTAACATTACTGGTCTGTAACACAGGTGGCAGCTTAATGCAGGGTCAAAGTCACGCAGAAAGCTCTTGTAGAACTTTCAAAATGATATGTTCCTCCTTGCTAAAATTTTGTAGTATCGAGTTTTAAACTGTAGCTGCACACACTTTAAATCCTAACTAGATATCTGATAAAACCAAACCGTTAGTCACTCACTAGATAGTCTCTCAAAAGCTTTATCCTTTCAATGCTAAACAAATGGAGTGGAATAGTCCATCAATTGATTATTGGCCGAGTCCATACTGTATGAAAAATCTGTTTGTGAAAAACTATGCCCCTGATATGACCTTTGACCTCATTAAGTCACCACTAAAAAATGTTCCCTCCATAAGTTGCACATGCATGAAGACAGCACACCTGATACTGATCAAGTTATTCAGCAGACAAGATTTTTGAGTTGACGGTCACTGTGACCTGGACCTTTGACAGACTGACCTCAAAATCAATAAGGGTCATCTACTAGTCATGAGGCCACAATTAAAAAATTGTTTGCTCTTTACCGACCCTACATGTATTTTTTTACATGAATAATCATTAGTAAAGGAATAACCCTTTCCCTGTTTAACCGTTCTCTTGCTGAATTTTAAAATACATTTCTCCTTCTTTACCCATGCCCTGTTGTATAATTACATATATCTTCACTGTGTACAAGTATTTTGCTGTGCAATCACTGCTGTGAAGTGCACTGGTTGCACAATCAACTTGTAAATAGTGCAGACCCTGATGAGACAGCTCCGGCATCGTAAATGACAAACGAGAATACTACAAGAAAACCTATCAAATAAACATTGAAAATGACAAAACATCCATGTGTTTGATATCAACAATCCCGGTTTTATTCCCTGATGTTTCAGTTTTATTCGGGTTGGGTTTTAGTTTTGTATATATGTTCGCGCTAGTCGCGTCTCTCCGACCACTTCAAAGAAAAGCCGGTACATGAACAATGGAGGGATTGGGTGATCATCGGCAAAAGGCGGAAAATTTTAACGGAAAAGGCCGATAATACTTTGTTGTAGAACAAAAAGTATACGTATTGATGAAATCGGTTTATTTTATATCACAGGGGCAATTTTCGATATAAGTTCAAATTGGTAATATTCATAATAATTATTGAGCATAACAAATACCCAGTTTTATTACATTATTGAAAATATGCGTTCATTGTAGGGACTTCCTCTTTAAATCTGTCAACAGCATTATATAAATATAAACTTACTTATCAAATACACTGATCTTTTTGCCGTTGATCACCAGTTTGTCCCCATCTGCCGATACGGTACCATTGAACCGACCATGAGTGGAGTCATACTTGAACATGTATACCTGAAAAGAGTAATATGTCATGAAGAACATAGCCAAATGTCCCTGGACTGAGACAGTCACGGAACACTAGTGGCCAAAACAAGCTGCAGTAATAAAATGATCCGGCCTCTCAGAGGTTCTGAAGTTTTGAAAGTTCACTTGTCCATGGACAAGTTACCATACACAATTTACTTGTCTGCATTAAAATGTTACTTGTCCAGAAAGTAAATTGGAACGTATTTCATCAAGATCTAATTGTAACGGAATCCCTACAACAATAAAGCAGATCAGGGTCCATGCTTATAAAGCTTTTAGTTGAGTCTGAGTTTCGTTCTCAAGCTTTTGATTGGTCAGATTTGAGTTCTCAAGCTTTTGATTGGTCAGATTTGAGCCAAAGGCTCAAATCTGACCAATCAAAAACTTGAGAACAAACTCAGACTCAACTAAAAGTTTTATAAGCATGGATAAAGTTTACAGCAGAAGAATAGGAAGAAAGAAGCGTAAGTAATAGAAGAAATGGAATAAACACATTATGTCTCCTGAATTTTTGAGAAAAATTGGTCAAGAAAGAAAGTGCTAGATGAGCAACATTTTTTACAATTATTGTGACACATTGACAGACTGTTGGATGGACTGACGGGACAAAAACTATATATACTGTGTAACTTTGTTGCGTGGAGTATAATAATATAGATATGATCAGAGGAACAGATAAGCTTTTGATTGAATTGAGTGAATACCCCTTACTTTTCATAGTAATTGAGTATTTAGAAAAATCAATTGAGTAATCAAATATCCGTTACCCAACCAGTTTGATTTTAATTGAGTATCACCCCCTCGATCTTAATTTAAGTGAGTAACAACACTTACTTGTCTTCATAGTAACTAAATCTAGCTGGGAACAACACTGTTAACCAGATCAGATGGCTCTTATTAACTGTTTACATGTGTAAAGCTGATTAGGCTTGACAGGCCATCAGATTTATGTGGCAGAACATCTGCCCTACATTGAATCACTTTAGTTTCAAACATCACACATGTTTGAGCTTTTAGAAAGTGTAGAATAAAACCATTTATGTTGACAGACATGAAGCAGCGCATTCATCTTCAATTTTTTTTAAATTAAATTTCACTTCGGCATTGTTTTATTGTCGGAAGGGCCGAGTATGACAACAGCAACAGTTTAAACCCCTGTATTTTTCAAATGGTTGTGCAGTATACAACTCGAAATTAACTTTTCCAATACTGGACTGATAAAGTTTACCTCCAGTGAACTTGTTTCCTTTTTGTTTTGTCGAAATAAATACTGCCCAGAATTCCTGACAATATGTCTCTGACTGAAATCTGCGTAACGTTACATGGTTTACATTTAAGATAAGCTGTGAGATTGTTTGTTTGGGGTTTAAATTCATCTTTCCTACCTCCAATGTTTATTAATTGTGGATGACATTTTGCCGGGAATATCAGACAGTGTGTCCGAGAAACGCTTAAATATGATCATAGACGATATATTTTAAACACACTAGATACAATGTTTTATATTCATAAGGGTTTGTTTTATCAAAGTATGTCAAAGTACATTTATAAAACAATTTTCATGATAACCGTGGTTTATTTTTAAGAACATGTTTTCGTCATGTTGTGCATTACGTCTCATTCATAACTACTCGTATCATTCCGCCAGGGCTCGGATTATAGAAAATAACTGAGCTGTTCCGAGTGCATTGTATCTGTCAAATGCGCGCACTGATTCTGTTCGGGTTTTCACTACTGAACTACTTTAATGAATGAAATAAACAATGGAGGCGGTGGATTCTGGGAGAATACGTACATGTATAGGTGTGGTCATCGGTACGCAAAGGATAGTAATTTAACTGAGTAACGATCACAGTTAGTATTTGTTACGCAGATATTGATTCAATAGAGTATCCTGAATTTTAATTGAGTTTTGTCACGCATTGATTTGAAATTAATTGAGTATCTGGTGATTTTCAATTGAGTATTTACGCAAATATGCAGCCTATCTGTTCCTTTGATGATTCTACAGTTTCTACTGCAATAAAACTTTTGTGTTAATATGCCATTTTAAAAATTAAGCTTATTAATGTTGTCATCATTTCTAACATGAATAATAACCCTTTCCCTGCTCTGTTGATTCCAAATTTCAATACCTACTGAATATTCATGGTCAAAATAGTTAATGAAATATGGAAGGTGGAACATTGTAGCCATTTTAGAAACCATATAGAAGCAGATCTACCAAATTCGATTATAGGAGCCATCTGATCTGGGGTCTACTCTGTTGGCAAAATGCGTTAAAAAATTTATATGAAGGAAAGGGTTAATTGAGCAAAGGGATAAGCATACAGGACAAGCTTTTATAGACTCTAAGTAAGTAATGGAATATGTTACAATAGGTATAATTATGATACAGTGACTTGCACCACGATGGATGAATTTGCGGCACAGGCAGGGTCCAAGGTGAAGTGACTGTCAGTGACACAGACCCTGCAATTGCACACAACAGGCAATGTTCGGTAAAAAACATTACTGTGCCAATAACAAGACCTAATTGTAACGGAATCCATTACAGAATTTCCTCCAAACGAAATGGACAACAGGTATTGATGAGCAAATTATCTAAATATTCACCAATCACAGGCCACCACAGGATTACTAAGGGAACCAACCCCTTTGAAACACCTGCCATTAAGGTCAGATTACCCATATACACCTACTTACAATTTTCAGCAAAAATCAAACTAGAACTATCACTACTGGTGATGAATACCCCTGCACGGTAGCCTTGATTACAGATCTACATGTAAGTTTGTGAGACCAACCACCCATGTTACAAGACCAAATGACAAACAACAAAAAACACTCAAAAGTTCAAGGGCAGATTATTCTGCAATCTGCTATTCATAGTTATTATGTATGGGACATATCAATTCTATGACTTTCAAACTGAAGGAGTTCACGACAACGACTCCCCATGTTTCATGCCAAAACTTTCTCGAAAATATTTTAATTTATGCATCTTATCAAGGCATCCGCTTTTCCTCACATTTTTAAAAAGTTTGGAATCTAGATTTGATCTGGATATACAGTAAAACCTCTCTATAACGGCCAATAAATTGTGTTAATTAATTGGTATTTAGGACAGGTGGCTGCATAAAGCAAGGTGAAAGTAAAACAGAACGCTCCTATAGGAGCGTTCTGTTTTACTTTCACATTGCTTTAAGCAGCCACCTACATCTATTCTAACACAAAATACTTGATGTAATTTAGTAGCAGTTATAGAGAGGTTTTCCTGTATATTTACAGCACTGGTTATCACATGTGAACAGGCTCATGTGTCTTGTAGATAATTACCATATAGTCCAAGGCGATGAATGGATCGTTGATAGCTACGACTTCCAGGCCATTGGCAACAGCAGCCCTGGCTACCAGACGACCGATACGGCCAAAACTGTAGAACAGATGGACACAAACAATTCAATTTACATTAATATTTAAATGAGCTTTGCTGTATGCAAAAGAACACTTCAGAATGGTCAACTATTGTATTTCGAAGGGCAGAGCTCTAGAAAAGTGATCTGTCATAACCAGAGCTACAGATAACGATGCGTATCCAGTTTCTAAAATCGCCATTTCTCCACCAAATCCTATATACTGTGACCACTCTTTAGAATCGTCTCTTCGAGACGATTCTAAAGAGTGGTCACAGTATATAGGGTTTGGTGGAGAAATAAAGGAGCTATTGTTGAAAATGTTTAAATTTATGGAAAAAAAAAAAAGTTTAAATTTACACATCTTATCTGGAGCTCTGGTCGTAACAAAAATTGTACAAGAGAAAGTTTTGAATCTAGAATAGATTCTTAATATCTGTTGTACAAAGTTAACCCTTTCCTTCATATAAACTTGTTTTCATGCATTTGCAAACAGAGCAGACCCAGATCAGATGCCATCTGATCAGGGTTTGCTCTGTTTGCCATTGATTTGTTTCATTACTTTCAAAAATGGCTACAATGTTCCACCTTCCATTATAAATTTTTCGTCCATGAATAAGTAAGTATTGAAATTTGAAAACGTAGAAAAGGGAAAGGGTCAATGTTAATTGCTGCACCCTCAAGTGTGTGATAATTTTAATTTTAGCCATCCTAGAAGTAGTGATTGTCATAAATGCGGATTTGCGATAATTTTGGTTGAATGGTCTTTAGTAAGGCATGTTTACCAGAGGTAAACACCCTTTACCCTTATATCTCTAAACTCATACAGTAGTTGTGACTACTCATTAGAATAATTTTTATTAATGCTTCCAATGCACAGTCACAACTATAAGGTTGGGGGAGGGGAAATGAATACAATACTGTTGTAAATTGTTTGCTTATGATATTTGGGCCAAAAGTATACTACAGAAAGAATTGTTTGAACCCATTACCTCATAGGCTATTTAAAGACTCCTTTTCAAGTTTTGAATAAATCTGCTGAAAAGGAGCATTTACCAGAGAAAATAAGTTTTTTTTTAGAATTTGTTCTGTTTAAAAACCATTCAGTATTGTGATAAATAGAGTATTGCTCCTATGGAGTAAATGCTCTATATTTATTGTAATTGTTTCAAAAAGTGACTTTTAAATGTACATAGGCACCAATAAGAGGGAATGGGTAAAACGACCTTATATTTATTGGACAGTGACACAGGTTTTCATACAAGCACCTTTTCTTGCCTTTGCAAACAGAGTTCAGTAGACCCAGATCAGACTGCTCTTGTAGGAGCCATCTGATCAGGGTCTGCTCAGTTTGCTATGCTTTAATAATAGATCTGACAGTTTTTATCAATATCAAACATTTATGTCATAATGTGTACATATGCCCGTAAAAATACAGCTAATTAATAATCATGACGCCATTACTTCTTACTGTAATACATGAATATGCAACAGGGAATGTGTTGAAAAGCAGGTGACTGCTTAACCCATTCCCTCATAGGCTATTTTTAGATACCTCTTTGAATAAATCTACCGAAAAGGAGCATTAACTAGAGAAAAGGAAATTTTTAGAATCTTGTAGTTTGAAACCATTGTGATAAATAGAGCATTAATTTTGCTCCTATAGGAGCAAATGCTCTATTTCTCACAATGGTTTCACAAAGTGACTTTTACAGAGTCGTCAATATGAGGGAATGGGTTAATACCAGCAAAAGTAGAGCAGAAAGCTCCAATAGAAGCTTTCTGTATTACTTTTGACCTGCATTAAGCTATCACCTGTGTGAAAGATCCAGAATAAGATATCTTTTTAATGGTTGCTTAAGACTGGTTCTATTGTAATTCAACCAATATTTCTAGTAATCATGGACAAATTTACAAACTGTTCTGAAAAAAGATATTAGGGTATAACAAGTGCCGCGTGTGGCGCCAACGCTCATCTGATTTGGTGCATGTCCAGCGAAATTAAACATTTTGAAAAATATAAAGGGACATAACTCCAAAATGTTGAAATCAAGAGTTATGGTTCTTATGTAGGGGCCTTCCATTCAATGAGGTCTACTAACCTATGAAGTTTCATGTTGATGGAGAAATAAAGAAACTATTCTGGAAAATGTTTAACCCATTCCCTCATATTGATGCCTCCGTAAAAGTCACTTTTTGAAACCATTGTGATATTTGCTTCATAGGAGCAAATGCTATTTATTACAATGGTTGCCAAACTTCATAATTAAAATCTTCCTTTTCTGTAGTAAATGCTCATTTCAGTAGATTTATTAAAAAAAAGTTGGATCTAAAAATAGCCTACGAGGTAATGGTTTAAATGTGGCAATGCAGGACTTTTTTCCAAGTGATTTTAAACTATAGCCTTTATTAGGCTCTGTTCACAATGGCAAAAAGTATGGGGGTTTTTCCTTTCAATTTTGAGAAAAATTCTTAATTCAGAGGAAATTTTAGTGTTTAGCCAGAAAAGTCTGTCAGACCCAAACTTCTAAAATTCATAAACAAACAGCAACCCCAGATTAGGCAGCTCCTACAGGGGCTGTCTGATCTGGGTTTGCTGTCTGTTTATGAACTTTAGAGGTTTTGGCCTTACTGGGTATATTGTTTGCATTTGGACATTTGTAGGAGGGAATTTGAAACTTTCGTACAGCTAAAAATTCATACAAAATTCGCAATTTCAGGATCACCTTCCCAAAATAATGAAAATTAAAAAGCACTGCAATGATTCTAGTACTTACCCATTGATTCCGATTTTTGTCATATTGGCTATTTAGGAACAAACAAGCAGTACTGAAAGTAGAAATAAATAATGCTGAAGGTGAATAACCTTTCCCTCATCTAAAGGCTTTTTCATGCTATTTGCTATAAATGAAATACAGTTTCTTCTTATACCAAAACAATCCCTGTGCACAATGCCATTATAAAAATTAAGCAACTAAATATTCATGATGTCATTATTTCTGACATGAATATCATAATTAACCCTTCGCTTGCTATTCACGTCAATATACCTACCTGTAAATAGTGAAGACCCAGATGAGACAGCTCCTACAGGAGCTGTCTCATCAGGGTCTGCACTATTTACAGGTTGATTGTGCAACCAGTGCACCCCACAGCGGTGATTGCACAGCGAAATACTTGTACACAGTGAAGATATATGTAATTATACAACAGGGCATGGGTAAAGAAGGAGAAATGTATTTTAAAATTCAGCAAGAGAAGGGTTAAACAGGGAAAGGATTATTCCTTTACTAATGATTATTCATGTAAAAAATAACGACAATGAATAATATATTCCTAAGATTACTTTTTTAACAAGTCAATACAGTTGCACATGAACACAGGAAGTATTGTAGATAAGATCCGTGAGAAAACAGCGCACCATGATCAGGCAGTTCCTGTAGAAGCCATCTGATCTGGGTCTGCTTTGTTTGCAAAGGCGTACATATGAAGAAAAACGGCAAAGATCTTTACCATGCAAACTGACGGTTATCAACTTTTACTCCATAAATATGTCTTTTTACACCTTTGAAAATAGAGTGGACTCTGATCAGATGGTTCCTATAGGAGAAACATGTATATATGATGCTACAATTTCTACTTCTTTCATGGCCAAGTGTCAAAGTCTTAACTTAACTCATTCCCTCCTAGACTATTTTTAGACCCAGCCTCTTTGAATTAATCTACCGAAAAGGAGCATAAACTAGAGAAAAGGAAAGTTTTAGAATTGTGTAGCTTTGAAACCATTCTGATAAATAGAGCATTGGTGTCTAAATGTGACCTTTACAGAGGCGTCAAAATGCGTCACTAGGAGGGAATGTGTTAAAAGAAACATTTTGCAATGTATACTCAATCCAGTTCTAGTCTACAATGTGTAACCCATCTGACATCAGATAGAAAGATCCAAATAAGACCACTCTCAAGCTGTCTGATCAGGGTCTGCTCTGTTTGGTTATGAATTACTGTTATAATATAGATCTGATTCTACAGTTTCTGTCGTGGCGAAGCATGCCTGTGACCATTAACACTTTACCTGTTCTACATTTATCCCTTTCCAGGCTGTTCTATGCTTATTACAAATTTCAATACCTACTGAATAATGAATATTCATGAACAAAAAAGTAATAATGAAATATGGAAGATGGAACATTGTAGCCATTTTTGCTCTGTTTGCTTATGGAATTTGAAATATGTTCTTTACTAAGCAAACAGAGCAGACCCTGATCAGACGGCTCCTCTAGGAGCAGTCTGATCTGTGTATACTCTGTTTGCAGATGCATGAAAACACATTTATATATGAGGGAAAGGGTTATATGAAATTTAAATACCTACTGAATATTCATGGACAATTGAAGGTGGAATATTGTAGCCATTTTAGAAACCAAAGAAACAGACCTATCAAATTCCAATAGCAAACAGAGGAGACCCTGATCAGACCATTCCTATAGGAGCTGTCTGACTTGGGTCTACTCTGTTTGCAGATGCATGAATAGGTGTTTTCGATGAAGGAAATGGATAATACAGACAGTTTCTATTGTAGTGAAATATTCCAGTGTCCATTAGCATTCAATACCCATGATGTAATTATTGCATCATGTACTGTCAGCATCTGTTGTATTTTATTACCAAACCTAAGCATTAACCCTTCGCTTGCTAATCACCTCAATATGCCTACCTGTAAATAGTGAAGACCCAGATGAGACAGCTCCTGCAGGAGCCGTCTCATCAGGGTCTGCACTATTTACAATTTGATTGTGCAACCAGTGCACTCCACAGCAGTGATTGCACAGCGAAATACTTGTACACGGTGAAGATATATGTAATCATACAACAGGGCATGGGTAAAGAAGGAGAAATGTGTTTTAAAATTCAGCAAGCGAAGGGTTAATATATTGATTTTCCTACTGTAAACTCAGTGTATCTAAGTACTTGTCAGCAAAATATTCCATCTGCCACAACTGTCAGTAATGAGTTAACCGTTAACCCATTCCCTCTATTGAATGATGCCTTTTGACACCTCTGTAAAAGTCACGCTTTGAAACCATTGTGATAAATACAGCATTTGCTCCATAGGAGCAAATGCTCTATTTATCACAATGGTTTCCAAACTACCAAATTCTAAGACTGTCCTTTTCTCTAGGAAATTCTCCTTTTCGGTAGATTCATTCAAAGGGTTTGGATCTAATGGCTTTTTCTCAACTGGGAAGGGGCCTTAGCCTCCTGATTTTGGGAATAATTATCGCTAAAATTGCTGATTTGGAAAACAAAAAAGCTCATGTAAGTTTGGATTTTTGGGAAAACTGCATGATTTTAAAGAAATTTTCAATTGGGAAGGGGCCTTTTACAGGCCTCTGTTATAGAATGTGAAAAACCCCTGTACTATGAGGGAATGGGTTAACCCTTCACTTGTTTATTATTCATATATAATATAATTCCATCATGAATATTTATTAGCTGGATTTTAATATAATGTCATACTTTCAAAGGAATTGTTTGCTTTGACAAAATACATGTTTGTACAGTCAGATCTACATCATGCTATAAGCAAATGAGCAGACCCTGATCAGACAGCCCCTACAGATGCCGTTTGTTCTGGGTCTCTCTATTTGCAAAGACATTAAAAAGTGTTTATGTGAGGGGAAGGGTTAATGTTTCCTTTTGTTTCTCCTTTACTCCATGACTATTATGTAAGAAATAATGATGTCTTGAATATTAGATTAATTTTCAAAATGGCATATATTAACACCGAGTCACATGACATTTTTGCCAAATTAGAACTATGGCATCCCATCTATACTACTCTATAAGCAAACAGATAGGAGCAGTCTGATCTGGGTCTACTCCATTACAAAGGGGTACTTATGGAGTTAAGGGTTAAAATGTTGACACTCATATGACGGCAAGTTGCTATATTTCATACCTGGATTCAAACTATTTGCAAGCTTAATAGTAATCATATTAATGAATAAAAATCTGCAAATGACATCAACATTTAATCACCGTGGATACACTGTAAATCTTAGCAGACCCAGGGTTCTGGCAAGGATTGAAAATATTTGAGACATGTGTCCCATTGACAGTTAAAAAGTAGGGACATTTTCAAAATCTGTGAGACACCGACAAGAGTGACAATATTTTTTCAACCAATATTCATTACGAAAGTGCTATGTTTATGAATCTTAGGATCTATGACTGATTTCCTTAATATGTAAATATTTTCTCTGATCATATTCACAGTTTGATTTGATCTAAATCTGATCTGGTTACTTTGGACTATTCTGGTAGGAACTGACATTTTTGAGACATTTGTCCCAATGACAGTAAAAACAAGAGTGCCAGTGAGCACAATATACGCCCGTCAAGGTTTTGTTCAACATAAACTGGGGTTAACGTATTTGCTAAATTCAAATTCTAAGTCCAATTTTGCGACCAAGTTTTAAGGTTGTCAATAGGCATACTTTAACAAAAAACCTTAACCAAAAATACTATATTAAAAAGTGCCATAATTGTGTCTAAATGCTTGAGATGAAGATGAAGCTTCTGATGGTGAACAAATGTTATGTACTCTTGCCTACAGGTGAAGCTTGTGATGGTGAACAAGTTCCAAGTTTAAAAGCTTAATCTAAAAGGGTTATGTAAATAAGTGGACTTTAACCAAAACCTTAACCAAAATTTCTAAGTTAAAAGGGGGCATAATTCGGTCAAAATGTTGGACAGAGTTATGTACTCTTGCCTATAGGTGAAGCTAGTGATGGTGAACAAGTGTTCCAAGGTTAAAAGCTTTATCTCAAAGGGTTATGTAAATAAAAGGACTTTAACAAAGCCTTAATCAAAAATTCTAAGTTAAAAAGGGGAATAATTCTGTCAAAATGCTTGACAGAGTTGTTTTCTCTTGCCTACAGGTGAAGATTGTTACAGTGAACAAGTGTTCCAAGTTTAAAAGCTTTATCTCAAAGGGTTATGTAAATAAATGGACTTTAACAAAGCCTTAACCAAAAATTCTAAGTTAAAAAGGGGCATAATTCAGTCAAAATGCTTGACAGAGTTATTTACCCATGCCTACAGGTGAAGGTTGTGATGGTGAACAAGTGTTCCAAGTTTCAAAGCTTTATCACAAAGTGTTATGTAAATAAGTGGACTTGTTCCACATAAATTGAGGTTAACATTTTTGCTTAACGCAAATGCTAAACGCAAATTCTAAGTCCAATTAAGCGACCTTGACCTTGGATAAATGAGCCGGGACTTAGCAGGTTACTGTAGCATGTCTAGATAAACATTTTGGTTAAATTTGGGACAGATCCACCAAGCGGAACTTGAGTTAGAGATGTTACAGACAGACAGACAGACAGGTTAACATTTTTGCTAAACGCAAATTCTAAGTCCAATTGTGTGACCTTGACCTTGGATAAACAAACCGGGACTTGGCAGGCTACTGTAGCATGTCTAGATAAACATTGTGGCTAAATTTGAGAAGGATCCACCAAGCGGAACTTGAGTTAGAGATGTTACAGACGGACAGACAACCAGACGGACAGACAGCGCCATTCCATAATACGTCCCGTTTTTTCAAACAGGCGTATAAAAATGGGGACATTTCTCATTTTAATGGGGAAAATGTCCCAATTTCTCGCCCTCGCAAGAACCCTGCAGACCATTTCAAAGTGAAGTTTTACCCTTTAATCCAGATATGATTTTAATTCATTTGCAATCAGAGTAGACCTAGCTCCTATAGGAGCCATCTAATCATGATGTGGTGTTTATTTATGGAAAAGTGTAGATCTGATTTAACAGTTTCTGTCCTGACCAAACTTTTTGTGTTCACATCATTTAATATACTCCACCAGGCACCTGGTTAATATTCATCAAGTCATTAACCCTTTCCCTCATAAAAATGACTTTTCACAGCTTTGCAAAAACAGTAGACCCAGATTATAAATCGGTTAAAAAAAAAATCTTGATGGAAAAGTTCAAGTGTCTGAGATATGACTTGAAATGGAAAAAACTTTTCTGGTGTGCTATGGTAACTGCGAGTGATACTTCTAGGGTTACATTTTATTGTGACACTTAACATTTACACACAGTTTAATAGAACAAGAGTGTTCAGAGGAACACATGTGTCACCTGCTTGCAACTGGCACAAAACAGTTAATATGCTGAAGTCTGACATTCATAATGAAGGGGAATAACTCAAAAGACATTGCATGTAGAGTTATGGACCTTAGTTACATCAATGGACCTCAGTGAGAGGAAGACACATGTGAAATTTGAAAGCTCTATAATAATAAGTTAAGAAATGACAGCCAAAAAAAGAAAGTGATGAAAATCAGAACAAAGGGGTATAACTCAAAAAGTATTGCATACAGAGTGATGGACCTTTGTTACACCAATGGTCATGAATGAGAGAAAGACACATTTGTAATATGAAAGCTCTATAATGATTAGTTTGGAAATGACAGCCAAAATCAGAAAGTGTGATGGACAGATGGACAGACACGGACGCCCGAAAGTGATCCCTAAGTGACACACTGCCTCTTGGCAGGTGACATAAAAAAAACATTTTTTAGATATGACTCATAGTCAAAAAAGTTTTCATTTCTAAATCCTAGTAATGGTAGTAACTATAGTAGAGTGTGCAGACTGAGAGTTAAAATAAACTTGTCCATCAGCAAAGGTGTGGTTGGTAGTATCGAGAGATAGATTTAAGTTTTTAATTTCCTGAATTCAAGGTTGCAGACAATTATGGTCACCATGGGTAGGGGTGGCAAAATCTAAATTAGGATGACTTGTCAAAAACCTATAAAATTTTAAATTGTCCATTATGGCTTTGGGACAACACGGACGTTTAACCCTTTCCCTGATTTATGTTTATTCTAAATTTCAGTACCTCATTAATATTCATTAACAAAATAGTTATAAAGAAATATGGAAGGTTGAACATTGTAGAAATTTTAGAAAGCTAAGAAACAGATCTATCAAATTCTATTAGCAAAAAGAGTAGACCCTGATCAGACGGCTCCTTTTCACGTTTATATGAGGGAAAGGGTTAATGTAACATTGTTGCCACCTGTTTAGAAAATGGTTTATCCCCCCCCCCCCCGCCCCGCCCGGGAACACTTATAGGAAATATTGTAGTAGTGTGCATATTTAATATTTAAAAGCCTTTTCTTTCAATTATTGTTCAATTAAACTTCCGCTTTACTGTCCATAGTATATAAATCCGTAAAAACATTTAATCCATTAGAAATATCCATACACTTTTATACTCCTTCAATCATTTCACAAATCACCTTTGTCAATAACTGAAGATGCACGTAATGCAACTTAATGCACTTTTCACATTTAGATCGAACAAACAAATATTGTGAAAGTGGGAGCACCTTTTCAATTCACAAGACAACCCATACAACTGTTAGGCAATAAAATTGAAATTAGATGTCTAGAGAATACTCACATCACCTTGCCAAGCTGCAAACTGTGCACAAACTGACAAAGTCATTCAGTCGGCATAGTGACCTTGACCTCGAGACGACTTTCAAGGTCGCATTACCGGATCATACATTACTGCTTGGTGCCGCACGTGATAATTGACTTTTATGCAGAAGCTTGTTTGCAATATTAAACATGTTCTGAAGAATTCTACTTGCTATATGATATTCTATTCGACTGTCTGTTTTGATTTACTTGGTATAATTTAGAGTCCGTGCGGATGTTATAGTCTGAATGCAGCGTCCCGGTCTAAAAGACTCCCAATAATTCATGAAGTAACCAACATTTATTGACAACATGACTAACCAATTGTTTAGAACTGTCCAGAATGCCATTACTAAACAAAGCGGCATAATTTAAAAGAATATAAATAAAATAAGCAAATAAATGTTAAGTCTACCTACCGATTTGGTAACCTTTCCCAGTCACTGATGAAACAGCAATGCGCAGGCGCAATATGTTTCCGGGCGGTAGATAACTCGGGTATGACTAAAATACGAAAGGAGGATTTTTTGGCGAAAGGAGGCGAAAGGAGGCGAAAGGAGGATTAAAAATTAATATTGGTTATTTATTAGTTATTAATAAGTAAGTTAAATGATATGGACATATATTTTAAATGTATTTGACACTAATATACTGATTTAAGCCTGAATATATGAACACATCATTAATATATTGATGACATTTACAGGGAAATGTATTACTTGCTCCTTTCGCCACAGTAAATACCGCGAAATGAGCTCTTAAGTAATGTAATTGAATGTAGAACTGCGGGTTATTAATAATATGTAATACTTAGTGTTTTTAATTAATATATACACCTATTTTAAGTATAGTTGGCACTAGAATTAGGAAATAAGCCTGAATATATTACCACATCGTTAATATAGTGATGACATTTATGGGGGAAACGGGTTACTTGCTCCTTTCGCCAGCTTTAAATCCCGCGAAAGGAGTTGTTGATATAATCGAATGAAGAACTGTGGATTACTTCATGTAAGTTAGTTTGATAAAGCTCCATCCGCTGAAAATCCACGGTCTACTGTTGGCCAGTTATAAATTCCGTTAAAGGAGCTCTTAATATAATTGGATGAAGAATTGTGGATTACTTCAGGTAAGCTGGTTTGAAAAAGCTCCTTTCGCTGAAAATCCTTGGTCTACAATTGGCGAAAGGAGGCTCCTTTCGCCTACTGTAAATCCAGTGAAAGGAACTCATATGTAGTCCATGTATACATAACTGAATGTAGAACTGTTGGTTACTACATGTAAGTGAGTGAAAAGGGCTTCTTTTGCTAAAAATCCATGTTCTACAGTTGGCCAGTTATAAATTCCGTTAAAGGAGCTCTTAATATAAATCCTTGGTCTGCAGTTAGCGAAAGGAGGCTACTTTAAATTGACCAGCTGTAAATCCCGCGAAAGGAGCTCTTAATATAATTGAATGAAAAACTGTGGGTTACTACAGGTAAGTTGGTTTGATAAAGCTCCTTTAGCTAAACATCCTTGGTCTGAAGTTGGCGAAAGGAGGCTCCTTTCGCCAGCTGTAAATCCCGTGAAAGGAGCTCTTAATACAATTGAATGTAGAACTGTGGGTTACTACAGGCAAGTTGGTTTGATAAAGCTCCTTTTGCTAAAAATCCTTGGTCTACACTTTTCCATACATGTATATATTTTAGACACGTATACATCTATGAAAAATATAATTTTACAAATATGCTCAATCTTTTTTAACCTTGCAGACATCGTGATGTTCCTATTTCTGATATGAATATTCTTAGAATAAAGGTTTAATTGCCTATACGCATGTAGCATGTTAAAGGTTAATAATGAATCGGGCACTAGAAGTTTCACTGATTGGATAATGACCCATCAAGGATCTTTAATGGATTGTGGCACGTGTATACAATAGCGGTTTTTTAGTTTGTCCAAACTATTTTATACTCTCCGAAGATGTTTTTTAAACAATGCATTTGTCGTTGGTCAATATCTAGTAAATAGGAGATTTTAAATCCTTACTGTGGGTATGATTTATAAATTTTATATACGTGTTTTACCAATAAAGTGTATTTGATTTTGTACTTAATCGTCAGTATATGGCATGTTAAAGGTCAGCAGTAAATCGGACACGTGCAATTTCACTGATTGGATTATGACAACTACGCTAATTTTGTAATCCATTCAAGGGTATTTAGTTTTGCCGATGTGAATTGATATCCGGTAAAATCTGATCTTAGGGGCAATAATTATAACCAAACTGCATCGATTCTGATTACATATCCCTGCAACATCCAATGATCTGGATTTACGTTGGTTTGCTGTGTTGCGCAAGTTATATAAATGTACATTTATATGATATAAGTATTTTCAAACTGTGGTGTTACTGATTTGGCAAGTTCCAGTTTAACAGGGTCTAACCTGTTTACCCTTTACTCCATCAATACGTCTTTCTACGCGTTTGCAAACAGCGTAGACCCAGATCAGACTGCTCCTTTAGGAGCAATATAATCTGGGTCTTCATTCAATTATATTAAGAGCCCCTTTCGCGGGTTTTACAGGAGCCTCCTTTCGCCAACTGTAGAACATGGATTTTCAGCGAAAGGAGCTTTATCAAACCAAATTACCTCAAGTAACCCACAGTTCTTCATTCAATTACATTAAGAGTTCCTCGCGCAGGATTTACAGCTGGCGAAAGGAGCCTCATTTCCAACTGCAGACCATGGAATTTCATCGAAAGGAGCTTTATTAACCCTTTCCCTGTTCTGTTTTTATTCCAAATTTCAATGCCTACTCAATATTAATGGACACAATAGTTATAATGAAATATGGAAGGCGGAACATTGTAGCCATTTTAGAAAGTAAAGTAACAGATTTATCAAATTCTATTAGCAAACAGAGTAGACTCTGATCATATGGCTCCTCTAGATACCGTCTGATCTAGATCTACTCTGTTTGCAAATGCGTGAAAACACGTTTATTTGAGGGAAAGGGTTAAACCAACTTTTCTCAAGTAACCCACAATTCTTCATTCAAATACATTAAGGGCTCCTTTCGCGAGATTTACAGCTGGCGAAAGGAGCATCCTTTACCCAACTGTACACCATAGATTTTCAGCGAAAGGAGCTTTATTAAACCAACTTTTCTCAAGTAACCCACAATTCTTCATACATTAAGGGCCCCTTTCGCGGGATTTACAGCTGGCGAAAGGAAACTCCTTTCCAAAACTGTACACCATGGATTTTCAGCGAAAGGAGCTTTATCAAACCAAGTTACCCCAAGTAACCCACATTTCTTCATTCAATTTAACTACCAAACATACTTAAAATATGTGTAGGCTATAAATTAATTAAAAACACTAGTTATTACATATTATTAATAACCGACTTAACTAAGAACTCTTTTCGCGGGATTTACATTGGCGAAAGGAGCAAGTAATCCGTTTCCCTGTAAATGTTATCAATATATTAATGATGTGTTAATATATTCAGTCTTATATCATTATATTAGTGCTAAATATATTGAAATTATATGTCCATATCATTTATAATAACTAATAAATAGCCAATATTGATTTTTAATCCTCCTTTCGCCTCCTTTCGCCTCCTTTCGCCAAAAAATCCTCCTTTCGTGTTTTAGTCATACCGAGATAACTCTAGATAACTAGACAAAATGAGGAAGGAGTTATCTCCGGTGACGGAAGTTGTTGTTTCCCCTCGCAACGATAAGCAAAAGTTGTAACAGGTGCGAGACATCATAAACTGATCCAGCAGGTAAAGTAAATCTAAATTCATATTGAATTCATAGTTTGTTTTCTTGCGACTTTAGCATATTTTTATTCGAGCATTTACGATTTTGTAAATTTTATGTCGCATGAATTGTACCAAACACACTTGTGAAAGGAAATTCAGAATTATCTGACAGTTTTATTATGGTGGAAGTTGAAAACATAAAAATGTTTCCAAAACACAAGGTCATCTGCTAATATCATTGTGTCATATTGTTGTTATCCATTGGTTTGCTTTCAAGCCAACTATTAACGCTGTGTGGTTCATCTGAGTGTTCAATGTTCACATGAGATATTCCATGATCATCCTTGATCCTTGATTATGTTGTGACTACAGTAACTGTGACTGGCTCTCAGTATACACAGTCAGATATGTGTTGACTTATTAACCCTTACTCAATGAATATTCATGTAAGAAATATTATATGACATCATGGATATTAATAAGATTAATCTTAATTGTAGGACATGGGCAAAGGAACTTTTGGCCATGGCAAAAACTGTAGAATAATATCATATTTAGAACTACTGTCCATTTCAATTTACTTTGTCACTGAATTTGAATCGAGATTTTTTTTCATTTCTTACCAGATCGAGATCAAATTTAAACCACTTGTGTCATCGTTTTTCAGGAACTCTGTGCCCGAGTTTCCCTTGAATCCATCTTTAAATAAATATTTCATGCATAAAAACAATGTTTTCCCATTGTAAACACGTTCATTTCAAATTGCAAATCAGGCGGACGATTGACGTCGAGTGGAATGTTCGAATTTAACTAAGGGTAATTATAGCTCTTAAAAGTTGACGTCATACACGAAATTACGTCATTTATTTCATATCAGTATGCAATTCACCCCTGTTGAAAAATGATCCATAAATACAGCGGCCATTTGCAAAGAAACAGCTGATCGAAATAGCATGTAGAAAATGCATTTTCGGCATTTTATTACTTGTTACTGAATTATATTGAGGGATATTTAGCATGGGAGTTCCTGAAAAACGATGCGATCAAATGAAGTATATTTAAGGTCAGTCTGACTCGAAATGAAAAAAATATCGACTAAAATTCAGTGACAAAGTAAATTGAAATGGACAGTAGGTAGAATTATATTACAATTAATATATATTATATCATTAGCAAATAGAGCAGACCCTGATCAAATGGCTACAACAGGAGCTGTCTGATAGATGAGTGGATCTACTGCTTTTGCAAAGTTGTAGAAAGGCATATTTATGGAGTAAAGGGTCGATGTTAAAAGGAACTGACAATCATCAAATTTTGCAAGCTTGTTTTCTATGATGAGATATTGCACCTACACAATTCTAAAGTTACACCCTCAGCCATCTGATCATGATCTACCATGTTTGCTTATGTTATAATATAGATTTGATTCTACAGTTTCTGCAATGGCCAAAAATTCATCAGTCCATGTGTTATTATAACAAATTAATCTAATTAATGTTCATTATTTCTTATACGGATATGTTCATAGAGGAAAGGGTTAACTCATTCTCTCCTAGGCTATTTTAAGACCCAACTTTTTTTTATATTAATCTTCAGAAAAGGAGCATTTATAACTAGAGAAAAGGATTTTTTTTAGAATTTTGTAGTTTGAAACCATTGTGATAAATAGAGCATTTGCTCCTATAGGAGCAAATGCTCTATTTATCACAATGGTTTCACAATGTGAATTTTATAGAGGCGCAAAAATGCGTCACAAGGGGGTAATGTGTTATATTGATATGTTCACAGAGGAAATGGGTTAACATAAGTAATGTTGCCAGGGGATATCCTGAGAAGCAGTGCTCTTAATTATTAATAGTAAATTTTTCTTTCAGGAAAATATTTTCACTTTATAAAGATGCCACGCCCTAGGTCTGCACGGTCAGACAATAGTGATGGAGAGGAGGGGATTCAGGAACAGGAACTGCAGAAATTGCAGAGGCAGTACCGAATAATGGAGGGAGACAGAGCTGCATATACAGAGGAGTCTCAAAATGTCATCAGAAAACAAAAGTAATTAATTACTTGTTGAGTCTATCATTAGTTCATTACCATCATTCAAACATCAACTAATATAACACATTGCAAGCAAACTCATAAGCTGATAAAGGCAAACGGGAAAAGATGAAAGAACTTGAAGCAACATCTTGGTTAACCGTTTACTCCATAACTATGGCTTTCTGCACCTTTGCAAACAGAGTAAACTGTAGAGACAAATCTATATAATTCAATAAACAAACAGAGCAGAACCTGATCAGATGGCTCCTACAGGATATTGTGTCACAGTCTGAAGTCTTCTCTATCAGATAAAGGATAGGATATAGGATGTTTGAATGTGTGTAACAAAAATAATTCTTCATGAATATTAATTTAAGAATTTCAATATTGCATGAATATTCATGGACTGAATTTTTATAATTATACATTAAATTAACAAGGCAGTGTTTGGCTGTAACAGAAACTTCGGAATGAGGCCCTGAGCTTATAAAACTTTTTGCTTGAGTCTGAGATCATTCTCAAGCATCTGATTGGTCAGATTCTGAGCTTGGTCAGAATCTGACCAATCAGATACTTGAGAATGAGTTAGACTCAGAAGTTTTATAACCTTGGACCGAGATCTATATTATTCCATGAGCAAACAGAGCAGACTCTGATCAGCTCGTACAGGAGCTGTATGACCTGGGTCTACTCTGTTTGCAAAGGTGCCAAAAATTGTCTATATGAGGGATATTGTTAAAATTTGACCTTGAGCTGTAGAGATCATTATAGAGTTGTGAAATGAATAATGATAAACATATCAGACAGTGCATATTTAGTGAAGAAAATATTACATAATGTCCCATGCAAAAATTTCCAAAGAGACAGTATAGACCCATTCTATCAACTGCAATGCTGTATCTACACAGTTTCTTATCCATCTTTAGAGAAATTGTAAACGGTGTAGATCTAGATCCTTTGCTCTGCTATAGATACAGTTTCTTATCAGGATCTATAATGTTGGTGACAGATCAGCAACAACATGATTTTATTGTTCAAGCTGATTTAACCAGACAAACAGTGTAGATCCTTATCAGTATTCAAATCTGATTTGCTAACTTGTCTGGGTCGATCTACTCTGTAAAATGTCTAGGGAGAGCTTTTCCTTATGGTAATGTATATTACTTTTCCAAACAGGAATGAGATTGGCCAGCTTGAAGATGAAAAGCAGGAACTTCTTAAGGAGTTACGATTGGCTGAGAGTCGCAGTAATCAGGTGAAAGATGAGGACCATACAGACACTTTGGTAACACTGGCTGAGGCGAAGGGTGAGCATTTTAATTCATAGGTACAGAGCACAACACACGACAACACGACAATTTTAGGGGGGGGGGGGGGGGGGGGGGGGGCTAACTATCAAGAAAACAACTAAAACCCTTTATAATAACCATTGTTTAACCCATTACCTCATAGGCTCTTTTTAGATCCAACCTCTTTAAATAAATCTACCGAAAAGGAACATTAACTAGAGAAAACAAATTTTTTAGATTTTGTAGTTCTGAAACCATTGTGATAAATAGAGCATTTGCTCCATCAGAGCAAATGCTCTATTTATCACAATGGTTTCAAAAAGTGACTTTTACAGAGGCATAGAAAGGCGTATTTATGGAGGAAAGGGTTAAAGAAATATATGAAAACAATGCTTAAAGCTCATAAGGGAGTCCCTTAATTATGGGTCTGTAAGGCAGGTGGTAGCTTAATACAGGTCAAAAGTAATGCAGAATAGCTTTCTGCATTACTTTGACCCTGCATTAAGCAACCACCTGCTTTTTAAGACTCCTATGTCCAATAAATGAATGGCCGCTTAAGACAGGTTCTACTATAGACTAATTATTTGTTTAATGTAAAATAAAAATAAAATAATTTTGGAACTGACAAGCATCAATGCAAGTCATATGTTTAATTTTATATTTAACAGGGGAATATAGTAAGGAGATAGAAGAGGAGAAAAAGAAAGGTACTGAGTTGGATGCCAAGATTCGTGAGTGGGAACGCAAGATAAAGGGCCAACACCGTAACATGGGTGGAGTTCACATGAGTTCCCAACACACTGTACAGACACAGAAAACTATGAGAACTCTAGAGAATAGACTGGATAAGGTATGCATAAAACAATTTCCATTTGCTTAACCTTTTACTCCATAGATACACCTTTTCAAACAGAGTAGACCCAGATCAGATGGCTCCTATAGGAGTCATCTGATCAAGGTCTACTCTGTTTGCTTAATGGTATAATATAGATCCAATTATACAGCCAAATTGACCTGTGTTACATAAGGCATTATAAAACATAATCTAATTAACATTCACGATGTCATATTTTCTTACATGAATATTCTTAGAGTAAAGTGTTGAGTAAAGAATTACACTTTCTTGTAGTCGAAGCGCAAGTTTAATGTGATCCTGACAGAAAACTCAAGAATGAGGGATGAAATTGAGAGTTTACGAGTAGAGAGAACAAGGTTTGACCAACTGTACAAGAAACTGGACAAAGAACTGACATCATTGGGCAAAACTAAGGGTCAGCTGATTGAGGAATCCACACAAGCATATGATGCTCGGTGAGTTTTAATCATTTACTAGCTACATATTGCAGAAACCTCCTCTAAAGTAAACAGTAATAAATAGACATAGATGACAAAGATGATCATAAAAGCAGGTTGTTACTTAATGCAGAATGGAAGTTATACCTAGTGCATTAATTACTTTTCTTATATTTTTACCGTACAAGTGAATACATTGCTATGACAAACTGCATAAAATCAAATTTCAGATATTATATATTAAGTAAACAAAGCAGATCCTGATAGGTCAACTCCTATAATCATCTGGCATTAAAAGGCATTTCTATTTGCACATTCCCTCATTTTGTCGCCTTTTGATGCGTCTGTAAGTCATTTTTTGAAACCATTGTGATAAATTGAGCATTTGCTCCTATGGAGCAAATGCTGTATTTATCACAAATGGTTTCAAAACCACACAATTCTAACATTTTCCTTTTCGCTAGTAAATGCTCCTTTTTTGTACATTTATTCAGAGAGGCTGGGTCTAAAAATAGCTTATGAGGGAATGGGTAAAGAGATAAACCAAAGTATATCCAATTGAAACCGTGACTTTGCTTGTTACAGTGATGATGCCCAGCAGAAGATGATCATTCTTAAGGAAAAGGCAGACAAAGATCTCCAGCAGCACAATGCTGAGATGAAGGAGCTCCTTCGCATTATTGATAATGATCGCAACCTTAGGAGTTTCATGGGCATTAAGGGACAGGAGAGGCAGGAAGATCCACAGCTTGTTGCATGGAGGCAGAGGAAAGGTAAAACAAAAGTTACTGTGTTTCATGTCTGTTCACCAAGATACTTTGAACAAATCTCCTTTTCATTTGTGAGGCTGTTCTTTTTTTTTTATTAGATGATCAGTGGCTTAGTGTTCAAGATGTTTGTCACTCTTTTTTATGAAGGGCAATAGAAGAAAAAGTATTTTATCATATAACCTATGGTATGGGAGTGCCGAAACAGAGTGCCATAAATCGCAGAAATGCACTAGTACATTTTTTAGTCAAATTAGCAGTTTAAATCTGACCAGTATTGAATCTAAAAGAGAATACTTAGAACCAATGCATAACGCATTTAATTGTTAAGCCAATTGTACTGCTGCATGACAGATTCACTCCATGTGCATCAATTACTATACTGTTTATAAAAAATATATGGCTAAAACAGCCATCAGCTTTCACTTTCTATGGTGCTTTTTAACCCTTAAATTTCCTCCATAGGCTATTTTTAGACCCAACCTCTTTGAACGAATCTACCCAAAAGGAGCATTTACTACAGAAAAGTAAAATTTTAGAATTTTGTAGTGTGAAACCATTGTGATAAATAGAGCATTTGCTCCTATAGGAGCAAATGCTCTATTTATCACAATGGTTTCAAGAAGTGGTTATTACAGAGCCGTAGAAAGGCGTATTTATGGAGGAAAGGGTTCAGGAATATGTGATAAAAATGAGTCTTACATTCATATTCATGAAACACTCATCAGAAATCCTGTTTTTAGAATGATAGCAGATGACAATTACTTAGGACATAAAGAGTTAAAAAGCATTTTTTTGTGTTGATGAAATGCTGGAAATCTGTTCAGAAAATCAATCAATGCAGACCCAAATTTGGGGCTCGGCCTGCAGAAGTACAATTCATTTTGCACCAGCTTAGCAGATATAATTTTGTGTTCCTATGACTTGCTTTTGATATGAACTCTTGGTTGTATATAACAGAGGCCCTGGAGACAGAGCGAAAGAAGGAGAGCCAAGAAGACTCGGTTGAGACATACGAAGCTGCATTTGAGAAGATTAAAGAAATGACAGGTCTAGAGGATCTCGATGAACTTGTCAGAAGGTAAAATATTATGAGATTTATTGTCAGATGTTTATCAAGGGTCAAAGATCAAGAAACTTCATTATGTTGAATTTTATTTCTGGGAACAAGATTCCTGTTTTACATACAATGGCAAATGTAGAAATTGATTCCTTGGTATGAAAATTATCTAATTGTTCTAAACAGTATCACTACACATATCTAGGAAAACATTTGACAGCTTAATGCAGGTTGAAAGTAATGCTAAAGGCTTCTATCGGAGCTCTCATCATTACTTTCAACCTGCATTAAGCTGTAAACTGTGAAATTGTCCAGATTAGAAATCTTGTGACTCTAAATTCTGTTATCTCATAGTAATTTGTATCGAGGGCTTTGTGCAAAACTATTGTAACTCCTTCACAAAGTGAAGGAGTTACAATAGTTTTGCACCAAGCCCTCGATATGGTCCCTTGAGGTTCGAGATACCAAAGTTCAATTGTATGTACCTAATATTTTCATTTCCTCTTAAAGTTTCCCATAAATATTCTATATTGTATAAAAATATATATGTAAAATTTCTTCGTACAGTTTAACCTCTCTATAACGGCCTCTAAATAACATCAAGTGTTTTGTATTAAAGGCAGGTGGATGCCTAAAGCAAGGTGAAAGTAAAACAGAACGCTCCTATAGTATAGGAGCGTTCTGTTTTACTTTCACCTTGCTTTAAGCAGCCACCTGCCATAAATACCAACTAATTAACACAATTTAGTGGCCGTTATAGAGAGGTTTTATTGTATATATTTAAATGTGCTTTGCTTTATTTTTCTTTTGGAAGATACATAAAGTTGAAACTTGTCCTACGGGTGTGGAACTTTCATGTCTATCACGCAGCTTTATTTCCACAGGTTTATTGAGGTGGAGGACAAGAACTTTGCCCTCTTTAACTATGTGAATGAGCAGAATAACGAAATAGAGCAGCTGGATGATGACATACAGGAGGTAAGCTCACTATTACCTTAACATCTTATGTACCTATTCAGGGCTCCAGATAAGATGCGTAAATTAAAACATTTCAATAATAACTACAGTAAAACCTCTCTATAACAGACACTAAATTACATAAAGTATTTTGTGTTAAAGGCAGGTGGCTGCTTAAAGCAAGGTGAAAGTAAAACAGAACGCTCCTATAGGAGCGTTCTGTTTTACTTTCACCTTGCTTTAATCAGCCACCTGCCCTAAATACCAACTAATTATCAAAATTTAGTTGCCATTATAGAGAGGTTTTTACTGTACTTTATTTCACCACCAAACCCTATGATGTGACCACTCTTTAGGATAATCTAGAAGAGACAATTCTAAAGAGTGGTCATAACATGGGTTTAATGGAGAAAAGATGCTTTCAGTATTTTAGTATGCACTATTATCTGTTGCTCTGCCTTTTTAATTCTTTGCACCATAGCATTGAAATACAGTGAACCCTCATTATACCAGTATTCGTTAGAAAATTGCTTTGGGATTTAACCCTTTCCCTCATGTAAACACCATTTAATGCCTTTGCAAACAGAGTAGAACTAAATCAGACAGCTCCTGTAGGAGCTGTCTGATCAGGGTCTGTTCTGTTTGTTTATGGAATTATATAGATTTGATCCTACAGTTTTGTCGAAGCTAAACATTGCCATGAAAATTTTATATTATAAAAATTAAATTAATGAATATTCATGAAGTAATCAATTCATTTGTAACTGTTCATTTGGAAAAGACTTAACCCTTTCATGGATTGAACCCAGGACCCCTATTGTAGTCAAGCATGTTCTCCTTTTGGGATCACTAAGCATAAATGGATTGAGATCCTCATTTGTTGTTTAATTTCTTACATTTCAGATAAAGAATGAGATTGAGAAGTTCAAGGTACAGGGTATAGAGATGGAGGACCAGAGGAAGGCCATTCTCAAGGAGCTTGAGCAGAAACAGAATGAAACGTCCAAGGAGGCTGATGAGAATGAGAAGAAATATACAGAAATCTCCAAAATTCTTGACCAGTTACGAAGAGGTAAGCATCTTTCAGCCTTCTACCTGGTGAAAATTTGGATAAGAAATGATGACATCATACATATTCTATAATGGTATAAGAACACAGGATTTTTTGCCATTTCAGGAGCTAACTGTAGAATCAGATCTACAGTAGAACTGGTCTTAAATGGCCATCAAAATTAGGTCTAATTATGGGTCTGTAAGATATGGGGTAGCTTAATGCAGGTCAAAAGTCATGCAGAAAGATCCTATAGGAGCTTCCTGCTATCTTTTTGCCCTGCATTAAGCAACTACCTGTATTCTATAATCAATAGATAATGGACTACTTGGTTTTACTATAAATTATACATTCCATAATGGAACAAACCAGACTCTTGATTAGACGGCTCCTAATCTTGGTGTACAGTAAAAACCCTCTAAACTGGACTTTATATCTAAAATAAATTTCAGTCTTGGAGACAGATGGAAGCTTAACCCATTCCCGCATATTGACGCCTTTTGATGCTTCTGTAAAAGTCAATTTGTGAAACCATTGTGATAAATAGAGCATTTGCTCCACAGGAGCAAATGCTCTATTTATTGTAATGGTTTCAACACTACACAATTCTAAAATTTTCCTTTTCAGCAGTAAATGCTCCTTTTCGGTAGATTTATTCAAAGAGGTTGGATCTAAAAATAGCATATGGGGGAATGGGTTAATGCAGGGTAAAAGTCATTAAGCAGCCACCAGTCTAAAAGAATCTTTAATGTTCTCTAATGGAATTCCAGTCAAGTGCGGTTTTACTGTGCTCCATTTTCAAATGCATCAAAAGACGTCTCTTTGAGGTAAAGGGCTAACCCTGTAGCACACTGTAAAAATTTATGTTTGCTAAAACTCAGATCTGTTGCTATGGTTACTTTCTTCCAATTCGTTCAAGCTGTTGCAAAATTATTGACAGAGCATCAAACAACTTTGATCCTGATGAGATGCAGAAGACAGTTATCCTTTGGATTTGCTAATTTGCCTGTTGGTATCTGCTGGTGATACTCTAGATAATCAAAGCGTTGCAGATGCTGCAGTATTCTTTGCATGGGAATAATGTTTTGAAAATCAAATTTCTGATACATGTATTTGGCATAAAATAGCGGGTCTAGAAGGGAAAGGATTAGATCTAACACTCTTTCTAGTGAATGATTCAGTTGCAGCTGATATTTCGGCTGTATTCCGCTGTGATTACCTTATCGCTTGCATAAGGTCATCCAAACGCACATGTCTTTATTCATTGAGTATACCATGGCAGAATAATTTCATTCATATTACGGTCACATGAGTTTGCCTTGAGCCTAATATTTGTATATTCGTGGGCTAAACCAAAGCTAATGCTACGAAGCCTTTTCATATCAGAAATAGTATACCTTGATTGTCATATTAAATTTTGAAGCTATGGAATGCACGTCAATAACTTGTACTAGACTGCCATGCGGAATGGCAGTTGTCAGGTCGGCGAGAGTAGCATGTGGCCGACTTGAGAATACACCTATAACTTTGTATTCTTTTGCTTACCCAAAGAATACAAAAACCTATTTCATACTCTTCTTCTAGGTATCGAGTCACTGTTTAAGAAGATCAACTGTGACAGATCTGCCATTGATGAAATGTTGGGGGCAGCCTCTGGCGTTACCGATAGCAACATGATTCAGTACCTTGGTATCATTGAGCAGAGAACCAATGAACTTCTGGCAATTCAGACCTATGTCGGTTCAAAGGTTAGTATATCATGTTTTTACAACATAGGGTTTGGTGAAGAAATAAAAGAGTTATTCTTGAAAATGTTTTAACCCTTTCCTCCATAGGCTATTTTTAGACCCAACCTCTTTGAATGAATCTATTCAAAAGGAGCATTTACTAGAGAAATGTAAAATTTTAGAATTTTGTACTTTGAAACCATTGTGATAAATAGAGGATTTGCTCCTATAGGAGCAAATGCTCTATTTATCACAATGGTTTCAAGAAGTGGTTATTACAGAGGCGTAGAAAGGCGTATTTATGGAGGAAAGGGTTAATGTAAGCATCTTATCTGGACTGCCGATTTCATTTGCAAACAGTTAGGACCCATTTCGAGGGCTTGGTGCAAAACTATTATAACTCCTTCACTTTGTGAAGGAGTTAGAATAGTTTTGCACCAAGCCCTCGATTTGCAAACAGTTAGGACCCATATCAGATACCAAACTACAGTAGCCGACTGATCTGGGTCTACTCCGTAAAGGCTTTTCTATTAAGTACATGTATAGGGTCTTCATTTGGTACTCATTTTGTTTCAAGTGAAAAGACAACATGTTAGTCACATAATCACATTTTTATACAAGTATGAGTTGCCTATGATTGCCTGTCATTAAAACTTCCTCTATATTGTTTGACTACTGTTTCTTTTATTTGACTACCATTTCTTTTTCCACAGGATATGGACAGATATGAAAAGGGCCCCAGTCTGCTTGGTGAAGGTCCATCTGCTCCACAGCCCCAGTTACCTATTTTCCCACCAACTGTCGGGTAAGTTATGCCTAGTTAATCATAATAAATCAAAAATGTCTATATTATGACTCCAGTCCAGGTTTTATTTTGCCATATTCATGTAACGCATTTCTATATGAAAATTATTAACCCTTTCCCTGTTCAATATTCCTGAAAGAAATAATGACATCAACAATGTTTATAAGCTGAAAGTGTACAATGGAACATAGGCACAGGAACGTTTTACCGTGGCAGAAACTGTAAAATCAGATCCATTTCATTCCATAAGCAAACGATGTAGACCCTGATCAGACAGCTCCTACAGGAGCCATTTACGGTAATCTGAGTCTACTCTGTTTGCAAAAGTGGAAAAATGCTTACATATGAAAGGAGAGGGTTAACCCTTTCCTCCATAAGTACGCCTTTCTACGCCTCTGTAATAGTCACTTCTTGAAACCATTGTGATAAATAGAGCATAAATTTGCTCCTATAGGAGCAAATGCTCTATTTATCACAGTGGTTTCAAACTACAAAATTCTAAAAATTTTCCTTTTCTCTAGTTAAAGCTCCGTTTCGGTAGATTCATTGAAAGAGGTTGGATATAAAAATAGCATATGGAGGAAAGTGTTAAAATGAATAACCTGTATAGGTATTCTGTTGAAAAGACCCCCCTTTAACTCTTTGCATGCTAAGTAATTTTTCGTCTGCAACAAGTGTCATCTGCTTCAATTCTTAAAATAAACTTTCTCTCATTTTTTTACACAAATATGGTCAAGATGACAAACAGTTTGGATCCTGATGAGACGCAGCATTATGCTGCGTCTCATCTGGATCCAAACTGTTTGCATAGGTAATCACAGTTTCACCACTAGTGTGCAAAGAGTTTATACTCTATTCAGACAGACATACATGTACCTGTACTTCAGCAATTAGTGCAGATCCAGATAAAACTGCCCCTGAGTTAGCAGTTTGATCAGGGTCTACACTGTTTGCTATTATGTCAGTCTAATTTAACCCTTTCCTTTGTGTACACATACTTTCATGCTTTTGCAAAGAGTAGACTCAGATCAGATGGCCCCTATAGGAGCTCTGTTTGCTTATGAAATTATATTAGATCTGATTCTGCAGTTTCTACTACATGTAATACCAAACAATCATGTGTACACATGCTTTTATCAAAATTCAGCAAAAACATATTCATAATATCAATATTTCTTACATGAATATTGAACAGGGCAATGGTTAGAGATATATATTAAAATGATGCCAAATTTATATGTTCAGCTTTACAGTTCCATCTACACGTACATGTATTTGTTCTTCTGTTTTATTTCCTAGAACAGAATCTGAATGTAAAACTGACTGGAACCTCAATCAGATTCCAAGTTACTTTGTATTTCATTTTGAATCGGACTCTGAGCAACAGATAAAGGTGCATACTCAGATACTAAAATTATTATTTCTCCGCCAAACCATATGTTGTGACTACTCTTTAGAATCGTCTCTTTGAGATGATTCTAAAGAGTACTACTCTTTAGAATCGTCTCTTTGAGATGATTCTAAAGAGTGGTCACAACATAGGGTTTGGAAGAGAAATAAAGGAGTTAATATTGAAAATGTTTTAATTTACGCATCTTATCTTAACCTCTCAGACCATTTGCTGCTCAGGATGTCACAATTTGGGGCATAACATGCCAAAGAATAAAATTGTACAAGAGCAAACAATATCTTGTCTCTTTCAACTACATGTACTTTACTTGCAGTGACATGTCCACTAGGTAATCCCAACGTTGTACAGTAAACATGATGTGATCCAGTTAAACCTCGCTGTAGCCTCCACTCAAAGTCTCATAATTGCTCTTTAACCCTTTACTCCATGATTATTCATGTAAGAAATAATGACATCATGAATATTAATTAGATTAATTGTTATAATAGCTCATGAACACAGAAATTTTTGGCCATGGCAGAAACTGTAGAATTTTATCAATATTATATCATAAGCAAACAGAGCAGACCCTGATCAGACGGCTCCTATAGGAGCCGTCTGATCTGGGTCTACTCTATTTGCAAAGGTGAAGAAAGGCGTATTTTATGGAGTAAAGGGTTATGTAGCTGAATGCAGGGTGAATGTAATGCTGAGAGCTTTCAGAGCTTTATGCATAACTTTTGTTCTTCATGAAGCAGTCACCATTTCTTGTTTGGCCACTGCATTGAGGTTTTTCTGTATTTATATGGGCATTTTGACATTGTAAACCAAGCAGTGTAAATTAAGACGAGGTGCTTAACCCTTTCCCTCACATAAACATGTTTTAACGCATTTGCAAACAGAGTAGACCCAGATCAGACGGCTCCTAATGGAGCCATTTGATGTGGGTCTTCTTATTTGCAAAGGCGTGAGATAAAGGGTTAACCCATTCCCTGATATTGACGACTTTTGACAACTCTGTAAAAGTCACTTTGTGAAACCATTGTGATAAATAGAGCATTTATCACAATGGTTTCAAACTACAAAATTCTCAAATTTTCCTTTCTATAGTTAATGCTCCTTTTCGCTAGATTCATTCGAAGAGGTTGTATCTAAAAATAGCCTATGAGGAAATGGGTTAAGGCAGTAAGTCATAGGTTCATCCACTAGTTTCACTGCATTTCAAATACAATGGATGAGCTGGATATACACTGCCTTCAGTATTCAATGTTCTCTTCTCCCTGTGAAACAGTTCAAATTATAGCACCTTTCCCCTCACCTCACTATTGAAAATGCTTAACCCTTTACTCCATAGATGCACCTTTCTACGTCTTTGCAAACAGAGTAGACCCAGATCAGATGGCTCCTATAGGAGCCATCTGATCAGGGTCTGCTCTGTTTGATTATGATATGGTTCTACAATTTCTGCCATGACCAAAAATTCCTGTATGTGTCCTTGGGCTATTATAACAATCTAATTAATATTCATGATTTTATTATTTGTTACATGAATATTCATGGAGTAAAGGGTTAAAACTATTGGACAGACTTGTCAGCACATTTACTGTTAGAAGTCTTAGCAGTTTTGGCTTGGAAAAATGTTTATGTTTTGCATGCTAAGTAATTGACATCTGCAAAATTTGTCATCTACTGACATACTGAAAGTTGACCCGTTCCTTCATATAAACGTGTTTTCACGCATTTGCAAACAGAGTAGACCTAGATCAGATGGCTCCTATAGGAGCTGTCTGATCAGGGTCTGCTCTGTTTGCCAATGGAATTTAATGACAGGGTTGAGTATGACAGTGATGGCTCAGAGGCCAGCGAAGGCGAGGCCAGATCTGTTTCATTATTTTCTAAAATGGCTACAATGTTGCAACACTTCCATATCTCAATACATGTATTTATAATTATTTTGTCTGTGAATTTTCAGCAGGTATTGAAATTTGAAACAAACAGAACAGGAAAAGGATTAATGTTTCTTTTACAGTGGAACCTCGGTATCTCGAACTCAGATAACTCGAACTTCAGGATAACTTGAACTAATATTCTGGTCCTTCCAAAATTTACAATACAAAATTGTTCTAAACAGTATCACTATGCATATCTAGAAACACATGTGACAGCTTAATGCAGGTCTGAAGTAATGACTCAAACTTCTGTTATCTCAAATTATTTTGTATGGTCCCTTGAAGTTCGAGATATCGAAGTTCACCTGTAGTTCCTTTCAAAGTGCAGTAAGAGTGTCAAATAGTTTGGATCTTGATGAGGTGCTCAGTTACTTGGCATCTCATCTGGGTCCAAACTGTTTACATAGGTAATCAATAATAAGCAGTGTGCAAAAAAGTAATACATATATATATATATATATATATATATATATACGTATGTAACAAACATGTATACACAAAACTTCTATTTCATGTCTCGGCACATGTTTTAGTATTATTTGATTTGTCTTTTGTTATGCTCTAAACATAAACTAAGCAAGCTCCTACAATTGTATATGAAATATGATGACGAGGCAAAGATTACAGGTTATGCAAGATAATGCATCTGTATTTCAAATACTAAAATTGGCATTTCTCCATTAAATCCAAAAACATGAGGTTTTGGTAGAGAAATAAAGAAACTATTCCGGAAAATGTTTAACCCATTCCCTTATATTGATGCCTTTTGACACCTCTGTAAATGTCAATTTCTGAAAACATTGTGATAAATAGAGCATTTGCTCCATAGTAGCAATTGCTCTATTTATCACAATGGTTTTAACACTGCATAAATCTAAAAAAATCCTTTCCCCTAGCTAATGCTTCTTTTCGGAAGACTTATTCAAAGAGGTAATATAAAAAAAAGCCTGTTGGAATGGGTAAATTTATGTTCTTGTTTTGAAGAGAGTACATCCCACAACTTCATTTGTAAACATGATTAATATGAAAATTTGATTAAACCATTCACTGTTCCATATTTAAATAAGAAATATGACATCATGAATATACATTAGCTATATTTTTATCAAAAAAACCCCTGTAGAATCATTTCATAAGCAAACTGAGCAGACCCAGATCAGACGGCTCCTAGGTCTGTTTGCATATGCATGGAAAAGTGTTTATATGTTCATCACTGACTACAAGCTTCTCATGAGATGTCTCTTGTCTTGATTACTGTTAACCCTTTCCTTCATTTAAAGAACTTTCCAAGCAGAGTAGACCCAGATGGCTCATGTAAGATCAGGGTCTGCTCTGTTTGCTTATGGTATATCATAGAACTGATTCTAGAGTTTCTTCCTCAGCAAAAATGTCATATGTTCATATATTATTATAAAGATTCGTTAATCTAATGAATTTTAATGATGTAATTATTTCTAAAGTTCTTACATGAATATTCAACAGGGAAAAGGCTAAAAGCAGTTTCAGTCATTTCATAATGTGCGTTTACAACATCTCTGGTAGTTTGTACTTAAAGTTAGTTATTTGTTGTTTTCATCCTTCTGTCAGAAGTAAAATTGTAGCAGATTTAGAGTTTTGGTCAACACAGATGAGATTGTTACAGCAGGATAATTAATCCATTCCCTCATATTAATGCATTTTCACACATTTGCAAACACAGTAGACCCAGATCAGACGGCTCCTATAGGAGCCGTCTGATCTGGGTCTGCTCTGTTTGATTTTGACACAATATAGATCTATATGTAATTCTGAAGTTTTTGTCAAAGTAAAAAAATTCTTTGAAAGGTTTACAAATTGAAAATTGAGCTAATAAATATTCATGATGTCATTATTTTTTACATGAATATTGAACAGAGAAAAGGTTGAAGAATGCCTGCCTGAAAGTTTTTAATTATTATGATTTTAAATGCAAGTCTGTGTTATTTTCAGGGATGAGTATGACAGTGATGGCTCAGAGGCCAGCGAAGACGAGGCAAGACCACTTACTAGAAATGAACTCCAGAGGCGCGTAATGAAAACTGTCAAGAAACGTGAATCAGCAGCAAGGAAGGAAGGCTTTAGATACGACCTTACAACCACACAACAGAAATCAAAGGGAAAGAAAGACAAGAAGTGATTGTGTAGGACTTAAAAGAGATATTTGACTCAATGACCTGTATATATCGTAAAGCACAAGGTAGCTGACATTCCAGTTTATTTCAGCCTTTTACTGCTCGCTTACATTTTTTCTGTAATGAAGATTATGATTCTACCTTACTATGCAATCAACGGAGCTCTAGATAGAATTTCTTATTTTTTCCATCAAACCTAGTGCTGTGGCAGTCATCTCATGGAGACACTTACAATGTTGGGTTAGGTGGAGAAATTAAGAAATTATAATGCAGCGATATATTTAGTATACACCTTTAACCCTTTACTCCATAAATAAGCCTTTCTACGCCTTTGCAAACAGAGTAGACCCAGATCAGACGGCTCCTGAAGGAGCCGTCTGATCAGGGTCTGCTCTGTTTGCTTATTGGATGATATAGATATGATTCCGCAATTTCTACCATGGCCAAACATTTCCGTGTGCCATTATTGAATTTAATCCAAGTGGTATCATTATTTCGAACATGAATATTAACCCTTTCCTTGATAGGCTATTTTTAGACCCAACCTCTTCGAATTAATCTACCGAAAAGGAGCATTAACTAGAGAAAAGGAAGATTTTAGAACTTTGTAGTTTGAAACCATTGTGATAAATAGAGCATTTGCTCCTATAGGAGTAAATGCTCTATTTATCACAATGGTTTCATAAAGTGACTTTTACAGAGGCGTAGAAAGGTGTATTTATGGAGGAAAGGGTTAATCAGTATCAAATTGAAAACAGTGTAGACCCTGACGAAGACATTGGATTAAGTGGTCTGGTTTGACACCATTAATTTTGCAAAAACTCCAAAGGGACTTTTACATATGCTGCAGTTCAAATTTTGTGAATACTTATGACAGAACCTTTCCACATTCTGTAGTTTACCATCTCTTAGTACCATGTTAATCATGTTATAGTGACTTTTTATGCTTTGTTCAATTATATCTTATTGAAATTTTTATTTCAGTTCTGTGATATTATGATATAGAAAACCACTTGTATTAAATGCATTGACATAATTTAAAGTATTAAAAAAACAACAACTTACGATTGTTTGTTATTCTGCCATGCTGACCATCAGCTTTTACTAGTTTGGTAGTTTTAAGCCCTAACAAGATATTTCCGCATTTTTACACCTTTGCAAACAGAATACACCAAGACCAGATAGCTCCTGTAGCTATGGGAATAAATTTAATTATTATAATATATTTCTAGTAATGCCAGAATTAAATTACTGAATATTCATTATCGGTGGAGACTTGTTTAACCCTTTCCCTCATATAAACGCATTTTCAAACAGAGTAGACCCAGATCAGACGGCTCCTAGAGGAGCCGTCTGATCAGGGTCTTCTCTGTTTGCTAGTGGAATTGGACATATCTGTTTCTTAGCTTTCTAAAATGGCTACAATGTTTCACCGTCGATATTTAATTATTACCATTTAGTCCATGAATAGTCAGTAGGTATTGAAATTTGGAATAAATATAGAACAGGGAAAGGGTTAACCCTTTACGCAATGGATATTCATGAATATTAATTAGATTATTATTTTTTATAATTGCACATGAATACAAGAAAGTTTGGCCATGGCAGAAACTGTAGAATCATATCTATATTATATCATAAGCAAACAGAGCAGACAGGAGCCGTCTGATTTGGGTCTACTCTGTTTACAAAAGCAAAGAAAGGTGTATTTATGGAGTAAAGGGTTAAATATCCAGTGGGTATAGGGAAAGTACATGCATGATATACAGAAATTAGGCTTTATTCAGCTTTTTTTTTCCAAGCAATCATCAAATTAACCCTTTTCTTCATATATATGCCCTTGAAAACAGAGCAGACCCAGATCAGACTGCTCCTACAGGAGCCATCTGATCAGGAGTCTTCTCTATGCTCATGGTTAGATGTAATATACATGAAGATCTGATTCTATAGTTTCTGCCAGAGCAAACATGTTCTGTGTTCATATGCCATTATAAAAGTACATGTAATAATAAATTTAAAACCGGACAAACGGACCGACCTACTTATGGAATGAGCCTTGTGTAACTTTTCTTTTGTTTCATATAGACACACAATACAAGAAAAATAGTCACACAAGTAAAGGAAGAACAAAATATATTTTGTTCTCATAGTCACACAAATACATCTACGTCCACGCGGACGGACAGACTGATGCTGCCCACAAAAACAATGTCTCCCCAGTATACTGGGGGAGACAAAATTAATGATGTCATTATTTCTTACATGAATGTTCAATAGGTAAAGAGTTAATATTTTGAATCCTAAGTGAATGAATAATTACAACAAATAATTTCCTTAACCCTTTACTCCATAACACCCCTTTCTACACCTTTGCAAACAGAGTGGACCCAGATCAGATGGCTCTTATAGGAGCCATCTGATCAGGGTCTGCTCTGTTTGCTTATGAAAAAATATAGATACGATTCTACAATTTATCCTTTGGTAAAATTTCCATCGAGTTAATAACCATTTTGCCTATGAAAATGCAATAAATCTCACTCTTTGTTTTAACAAATGCTAAAACATCCAGTATGCATATGCCATTATAAAAATTCAGCTAATAAATATTCATGACATCATTATTTTTTACATGAATATTGAACAGGGAAATTGGTTAACCCTTTCCTTCATATAAACATATTTTCACGCATTTGCAAACAGAGTAGACCCACATAAGACGGCTCCTATAGGAGCCGTCTGATGTGCTCTGTTTGCTAAAGTAATGGAATATCAATGTTTGATTCATTAGTTCCTAAAATGCCTACAATGTTCCACCTTCCATATTTTATTATAACTATTTTGTCCATGGTATATTTAGTAAGTATTGAAATTGGAAAAAAAAGTTTCAATAAATATAGAACAGGGAAAGGGTTTAACCCATTACCTCATAGGCTATTTTTAGATACAACCTCTTTGAATAAACCTACCGAAAAGGAGCATTAACTAGAGAAAAGGCTTTTTTTTTAGAATTTTGTAGATTGAAACCATTGTGATAAATACAGCATTTGCTCCAATAGGAGCAAATGTTCTATTTATCACAATGGTTTCACAAAGTGACTTTTAGAGAGTCGTAAAAAGTCATCAACAGAAGGGAATGGGTTAATAAACAGGGAAACGGTTAATCATGATCTCTGATGACCATTCTGTGCGATTTGTAGAAACTAGGAACCCTAAATTCAACACAACAGGTATTCAATAAATAGTTTATTTAGTATTTTATCTACAGTAAAGCTTTCTCAATAAATATAAATTACATTATAAGCACAGCCATTCAACATGGAGCAGAACATGTACACAGATTCTCCTCAAGAATCTCGAGATGTTTATCTACATCTATGCAGTCTTCCCTAGTACTAGCTTCAAAACAATGAGTATACGTATGGACTACATATACAACAACAAACATGTATATCACAGAAACTTCTTTGAAGATAATTACATATATCTTAAGAGGTGTTATCAATAGAACATCCTGTATCAATATCAACTACAAAATAGAGTAGAACCCCTCTAACGCTACCACTTAATACACATAAGTGTCTTTATAAGAAGGTGGTTGTTTAATGCAGGACAAAAGTAATGCAGAAAGCTCCTAGAGGAGCTTTTTGCATTACTTTTGTCCTGCATTAAGCTACCACCTGCCTGTACCACCCTTAGTTATACCTCTTTTAGGTGGTGCATTAGAGGGTTTTTACTGTAGTGACAATACATCAATATATCATTTGACAAATTTAAAACAGATATATGGAGATGACATGTTTCGGAAGAAATACATTCTTTAACACTTTCCCTGTTGTATATTCATGTAAAAAATAATAAACTCAGGAACATTTACAAGCTGATTTTTATAATGTAAATAGGAATTTTTGGTAATGATAGGAGCTTTAGCGTAATACCTATCATAATTTCATAGGCAAACAGAGCAGTCTACTCTGTTTGCAAATGTGTAAAAATGTGTTTATATGAGGGTAAGGGTAAGAAAACAATAGTTCATGGAAAGAGTTTTAAACAAAGGTATGCTGTCTGTGTTTTAACCCTTTATCTCAGACACCTTTGCAAACTGAGCAGACCTAGATCTGACCTGTTATGGCCAAAAATTAGTCGTCATATGCCATTAAAAATATTCATGTAATTAATATTAATGATGTCATTATTTCTTACATGGGTGTCAGTATAAACTCCATACTTCGAAGTTTCAGTAATGAAGAGTTCATGCCTTTTAGGCCAGTTACTGCTTAACCATAACCCTTTCCTTAAATAAACATGTTTTCACGCATTTGCAGATCAGGGTCTGCTGTTTGTTAATGGAATTTGAAAGATATGTTTTTTACTTTCTAAAATGGCTACAATGGCCCACCTTCTATATTTCATTGAAACTACTTTTTCCATGAATATTCAGTAGGTATTGAAATTAGGAATAAACATAGAATAGGGAAAGGGTTAATGCAGGTTGAGTCATGCAGAAAGCTCCTCTAGGAGCTTTCTGCATGACTTTCACCATGCATTAAGCTGCCATGTGTCTTAAAGACTGATATTGATACTTGTTTTAGTGTTCAAACTATCGGGATTTTACTGTATTTATATATCAAAGTCAAAATCGATATCAGACCGACTTACTGGCGTTGACTGATATATCAACATTGTGTCTAATGATAGCACCTCTATTATTGTATTTATCTAAGGCAATATCCTATGGTATTGTCATCAAAATCATTTTATTCCTTTTCCAATGAAAATGCATGCATGAATTGGTCACGGATATTCATGAACTTATTACATGTATTTATAAACATTCATGAACTTATCATTTATAAACAAATTCTTTTACAAGGGGAATTTTTGACTTTGACAAAAACTGTAGGATCAGATCTACATAATTCCAAAAGCAAACAGAGTAGACCCTGATCAGATGGCTCCTACAGGAGCCATCTGATCTTGGTCAAGTCTGTTTGCAAAGGCATGAAAAAGTGTTTATATACAGCAAAGGGTTAACTATTTGCGCAATGAGCAGGTTTTGCCCCCAAATTATTTTTTCCCCAAATAGAAACACCTTTTTCATGCATTTGCAAACAGAGCAGACCCAAATCAGACGGCTCATGTAGGAGCCGTCTGATCAGTGTCTGCTCTGTTTGCCTATGATATAATATAGATATGATTCTACAGTTTCTGCCATGACCAAAAATTCCTGTGTCCATGTGTTATTATAACAATAATCTAATTAATATTCATGATGTCATTATTTCCTACATAAATATTCATAGAGTAAAGGGTTAATACTTCTAAATGGAGAGTTTACAGTAAGACTGTCGTTATTTAACCTTTAGCCTGTAGAGCAAAATGTTATCGATTTCAGTTGCTCACTGTTCATTTATCTTGCATTTCTTTTCAACAGCACTGTCAGAGTATCAAACAGCTTGGATCCTGGTGAGACACCGAGTTACCCGGCGTCTCATCTGGATCCAAACTGTTTGTAGAGGTTATCACTCATCTGCCCACAGCAGGCTAAAGGTTAATCCTTATTACATGTACAACATTTATGTTCTCCTGCAATTGTCAGTTGATTTTTTTCCTAAAAGTGTCTCTGTAGATCCCCCCCCCATTTCTATCTAACCCTTTCCTTCATATAAACATGTTTTCAAGCATCTGCAAGCAGAGAAGACCCAGATCAGACGGCTCCTATAGGAGCCGTCTGATCAGAGTCTGCTCTGTTAGCTAATGGAATTTGAAAGGTCTGTTTCTTTACTTTCTAAAATGGCTACAATGGTCAACCTTCCATTTTCGTATTTTGTCCATGAATATTCAGTAGGTATTGAAATTTGGTATAAATATAGAACAGGGAAAGGGTTTACAGTCTTAATGCTGACGAGACATGTGAGTTACTTGGCATCTCATTTGGATCCAAACCATTTAACCCTTTCCTTGTTGAATATTCATTTAAGTAATAATGATGTCATGAATATTAATTAGATGCCATTTTTACAATAGCATATGAACACAGGACATTTTGGTTAAGGAGAGAATCTATTATTATACTATAAGCGAAAAGAGCAGACCCTGATCAGACAGCTGACCTAGGTCTACCCTATTTGCAATGTCATGAAAAGGCCTTTGCATGAGGGAACATGAGTCTACTCCATAGATTGTACTTATAACAGTTCTGCAATCGGTCTTCACAATGTAATCATTGCGTCACCCAGAGCTACAGATAAAGGTGCGTACCCAAATACCAAATACTAAACTCGTCATTTCTCCACCAAACCATATACTGTGACCACTCTTTAGAATCGTCTCTTCGAGACGACTCTAAAGAGTGGTCACAGTATAGGGTTTGGTGGAGAAATAAAGGTAATATTTTTGAAAATATTTAAATTTACACATCTTATCTGGAGCCCTGGTCACCCTGAGCTAGGTATGTCTACCGTAAAACATCTACATTTCAAACACAACCATTCCAAATTCATCTGTCAATGAACAGAAAAGACCATATATTATGGACGGAACAGACTTAGACCAGACAATATCACAGCCAAATATAAAAACAGAGGACATAAGACAAATGTACAGAAACACAAGAGCTGTTCAATGAGAAAACCCGTATTCATCCTTATCCTACTAATCACGATACGGTGTGGTTTGGTTTTTATCGGGTTTATGCTGCTTCAACAGTATTTCAGTCATATCATGACTTCCAGCTAGTTACAGGTGGAGGAAGACCCCAAGGTGCTTCTGTGCACGGAACAAATTGCATCATGCACTGAAGCACATCCGGGTAGAACCACAAACCTATTGTAAGCCAGCTGGAAGGCTTCCTCGCAAGAAAATCCAAACCGTGACATGGATCACATTTGCAAACACCTTGTATCCAGATGATACGCTAAGTAACTCAGCATCTCATCAGGATCCAAGCTTACTGACTCCAGTCAATAATTTTTCACATCAGAAGTACAGTAGAACCAGACTTAAGCGACCATTAAACAAAGATCTTATTACTAAGGGTCTGTAAGGCAGGTGGTAGCTTAATGCAGGTCAAAAGTAATGCAGAAAGCTCCTATAGGAGCTTTTTGCATTCCTTTTGTCCTGCATTAAGCTACCACCTGCCTTTTTTAGATTCGTATGTCCAATCAATGTAAGGCTGCTTATCCCTTTACTTCATAGGCTATTTTTAGACCCAATCTCTTTGAATGAATCTACCCAAAAGGAAAAGTAAAATTTGAATTTTGTAGTTTGAAACCATTGTGATAAATAGAGCATTTGCTCCAATAGGAGCAAATGCTCTATTTATCACAATGGTTTCAAGAAGTGGTTATTACAGAGGCGTAGAAAGGCATATTTATGGAGGAAAGGGTTAAGACAGATTCTAATGAAATCAAAATGGCACCAGATCCAAATTTGAAGAGACGCAGTTCTTTAACAACAGGACAAGAGTAAGTGCATTGAAATGGTGCAAACTTACGTCTGGCGCTAATTCTACTACACAGTCACTCAGAGGTCCAGGTAAGATGAGTAAATTAAAATATTTTCAAGAATAACTTCTTTATTTCTCCACCAAACCCTATGTTGTGAACACTCTTTAGAATCGTCTCTTCGAGACGATTCTAATGAGTGGTCACAACATGGGGTTTGGTGGAGAAATGACGATTTTATAACTTGAGTATGCATGTTTATCTGTTGCTCTGGTCACTGATATAGATTTCTACTGTACATAGTCAATGTAATAATACCGGTGTGTCATGAACAGCTCTTATATTCATACGTATGTTTGTATCAAACATGTAAACACAGAAAAATGCTGCCGTTAAAAAAAAGTCAATCTTAACCGGTGAACTCTTACATATTCATGTAATAAATAATGATATCACGAATATCTATCAGCTGATTTTTATCATGGTATTATGTACAAGAGCACCGCTGTGCAGCAAAATACGCCCGTCGGCAAAGTCAGTGATAAGCCAATTTAATGATTACATTTGTTCACCCCATAACAGACAAAAAAAAACATAACAATTCCACTTAAATATATTAAAAAAAGGGGAGATAATTTAGTAGTGGGTGGGGCAATGTTGGTGATTATCGAACTTGACCAAGTCATTTTGACTATATACATGCTGACTAAGTTTGATGAGGATTGGATTTTATTTGTTTGAGTTAGAGAGCGGACAAAAAACGAATTTTGTTTAAAATTTGTTAAAAAGTTAATAAAAAAGGGGAGATAATTCAGAAGTGTGCAGGGCGATGATGCTGATTATCGAACTTAGCCGAGTCATTTTGGCCATATACATGCTGACCAAGTTTGAAAAGGATCCGATTCAATTTGTTCGAGTTAGAGAGCGGACAAGAGAATTTTGTTAAAAATTTATTAAAAAAGGGGAGATAATTCAGAAGTGTGCAGGGCGATGTTGCTGATTATCGAACTTAGCCGAGTCATTTTGGCCATATACATGCTGACCAAGTTTGAAAAGGATCCGATTCAATTTGTTCGAGTTAGAGAGCGGACAAACAAAAGTTCACGGACGGACGGACGGACGGACGTACTAACAAATGGGTAGTTGTGTGACTTTTTCCTTTGATCTTTTCTTGTGTGACTAGTCCCACAAGAAAAACTATTTTTGGCTCTAACTTTGGAAAAGAATGATCTGGAAGCTAACCCTAACCCTAACCCTATGTCCCACAACTGGCCAGGTTAATGTCACAAGAAATGGCCAGGTTAATGTCACAAGAGATGGCCAGGTTAATGATTTTACTTGTGGGACTAGTTAGAAAAAGTCACACAACTACCCTTTGGTGAGTGCGGACAGACAGACAGACAGACAGACGGATGGACGGACGGACGGACAACGCCACGACATAATACGTCCCGTCTGAAGACGGGCGTATAAAAAGGTAATATCGTATCCTATCATAAGCAAGCAGAGCAGACCCTGATCAGATGGCTCCGACAGGGTCCGTCAGACCTGGGTCTACTGTCTGCATATGTGTTATCTATGTAAAGGGCTAAGAGTCTGTAATAGATCTTGTGTCTTTTTTTATATTAAATATTCAAAATCCAACAGTAGATACTGTACAGAAATATTTTATTTGACATCGTCAGAAAAAAAACTGCACTTCCATACAATTTATATATTAATATGTTTTGTTATAAACAGTTAATTTTCTCTTGACCAATACCCTCATAGAGATACCTTTTCAAACTGAGTAGACCCAGATCAGACAGCTCCTACATGACTCATCTGATCTGGATCTGCTCTGATTGCCTATAAAAAATAATATCAACCTGATTCTACAGCTCCTGTCCTCACAAAATATTCCTGTATTCATATATCATTTTAAAAATTCAGCTACAGTAAAACATCTCTATAATGGCCACTAAATTACATCAAGTATTTTGTGTTAAAGATAGGTGGCTGCTTAAAGCAAGGTGAAAGTAAAACAGAATATAGGAGCGTTCTGTTTTAGTTTCATCTTGCTTTAAGCAGCCACCTGCCCTAAACACCAACTAATTAACACAATTTAGTGGTCGTTATAGAGAGGTTTTACTGTAACATGGATATTCAAGGAGTGATTATTTCTTACAAGACTATTCATGAGATAACGGGTTAAGCGAACACTCAAAAGAAGTCTACTTTAGTTTTTCAAGACAGGCGGAAGCTTAATGTCAAAGGAAAGTAATGCAGAAAGCTCAAATTGCAACTTTTGTCCTGCATAGACCATTTCCTTTGCAAACAGAGTAGAACCAGATCAGACGGCTCCTGCATGATCAGTCTGATCAGGGTCTGCACTGTTTGTACATCAAATGATAAAGATCTGATGCTATAGTTTCTGCCATGGTAAAAATGCCTTTTTTAATAATGCTGGTTAAAAATTGACTGAACAAGATGTGTTTGTGAAACACTATGCCCCCTCATATATTTGACCTCTGACCTTGACCTTGACATGTCACCCCTCAAAATGTGCAGCCTCATGAGATACACAAGCATGCCAAATATCAAGTCTCTATCTCTACTGGTCCAAAAGTTATGGCCAATGTTAAAGTCGGCGATTTGACCCATATATTTGACCTCTGACCTTGAAGGATGACCTTGACCTTGACACGTCACCCCTCAAAATGTGCGGCTTCATGAGATACATATGTATGCCAAATATCAAGTCTCTATCTATACTGGCTCAAAAGTTATGACCAATGTTAAAGTTGCTGACAAACAAACAGACAAACAGACAAACAGACAAACAGACAAACAGACAGACAGACAGACAGACAGACAGGGCAAAAACAATATGCCCCCCGACTATCGTCTATGGGGGCATAAAAATATTCATAGAGTCAATATTTAACCCTTTACTCCATAAATATGCCTTTCTACGCCTTTGCAAACAAAATAGACCCAGATCAGATGGCTCCTATAGGAGCCGTCTGATCAGGGTCTGCTCTGTTTGCTAATGATATAATATAGATATGATTCTACGTTTTCTGCTATGCAAATGTACAAAAATTCATGTGTCCATGTGCTATTATAACAAATTATTCTAATTAGTATCCATGGTGTCATTATTTCTTACATGAATAGTCATCAGGTAAAGGATAAACCCTTTCCCTGTTTGATATTCATGTAAGAAATAATGACATCATGAATATTTATTAGCTGACTTCTTATAATGGCAAATGCAAACAGGATCTTTTGGCTCAGGCAGAAACTGTAGAACAAAATCTATATTATACCATAAGCAAACAGAGCAGACCCTGATCAGACAGCTCCTATAGGAGCCGTCTGATCTGGGTCTACTCTGTTTGCAAATGCATGAAATGGCGTTTATATGTAAGAAAGGGTTAGGCATCCACCTACTTTTTTCAGATCTTAAATGTGTATTCATTAAGTGTTCACTAACAAATTGTTTTTCTGTATATCAGCACTACATTTTTTTCAGATCTACATCCTCTGATATGTGGCAGCTACCCTGAATGTTTCCTCATTTTTATCATCTTCATCATTGATGAAGACCAGAACCTCTGCCATTCCTGCTTTCAGTACCGGTACAAAGCGGAGACCAATTGTGGCCGTCTGTCCGCCCTCAATATCCAGCGTAGTCTCCTTAAACTGCAATAGTTCATCTCTATTTGTGTGCAGCAAGAAAGTTTTCTTGTTGGGGTAGGGATTTGTGTAGGTGATTTTCTTGCTGCAACCTTTACCTCCTCCAACAGGCAGTGTGAGTTCAAATGCACGAGAGATCATAGGGGCACGAGAGCTAACACAAATGAGCCAGGTTCGAACAAGCTGGTGGAATTCTACATCAACGACGTTGAGATAGAAAAACTTGTTACCGTCAAGCATTGGCCTGACAGCTACGTTGAGCTCATGGACTGCTCCGGCTGCTAACATGAACTGCTCAGCCGGGTACAATGTCATCTCCTGGGGGTGCGAGGAGAAACACTGTACCAGCCTGGAGGCCTGCGTACCCCTGAAATAAGACATATAGATTAATAGCCCAGTATCACCCACAGTAACAATCCTACAAATACAGATCAACCCTTAGAACACTATTGTTTCAAAGAGGAATAGTCTATCACTGTTTAACCCATTACCTCATAGGCTATTTTTAGATACAACCTCTTTGAATAAATTTACCGAAAATGAGCATTAACTAGAGGAAAAGGAAATTTTTAGAATTATGTAGTTTGAAACCATTCTGATATATAGAGCATTTGCTCCTATAGGAGCAAATGCTCTATTTATCATAATGGTTTCAAAAAGTGACTTCTCCAGAGTCGTCAAAAGTCGTCAATATGAAGGAATGGCTTAAGTATGAAAGGGTAAATACTGGAGGATTTTGATTGACAAACTGTGCAGACCTTGATCAGTAAGCTTTTATAGGAACCTGCTGATTTGTACTTACACTATTTGCAAGTGCCAATTAACTTATACCTGCATTCAAAGCTAATTAGGTGTTTATTCCCTCATATCAACACCTTTTGACATCTCTGTAAAAGTCACCTTCTGAAACCACCATGATAAACAGAGCACTTCCTCCATAGGAGCAAATGCTTTATTTACCATAATGGTTTCAAAACTACACGGTACTAAAATTTTCCTTTTCTCTAGTAAATGCTCCTTTTCAGTACATTGTAAACAGAGTAGACCCAGATCAGATGGATCCTGTAGGAGCTCATCAGGGACATCGGTTTGCTCATGGAGTTATAATAAATCGGATTCTACAACCTGTGTACACATGCCATTTAAAAATTCAGCTAATACATATTCATCATGTAAATATTTCTTACATGAATATTCAACAAGGAAAGGGTTAAAGGTCATTTTTCTAACATTTCTGGCACAAGATTGTATACTCTAAAGTGAACAGACCAACCTGCACTTATAATAACAAGAGCACCGCAAGCGGGTCCAATACTCGTCTGTTGATGAACATGCATACCAAAAATGAAGGTTGTAAATGAAAAATTGAAGAAGTTATGATCAATGTTAAGATTTCGGACCACGACGACGAAAACGCGGACGCCTGAGTTATGACAATAGCTCGTGATTTCTTCGAAACAGAAGAGCTGATAACAGATTAAGATATATCTTCCTAACAGTAACTACAGCTCTGAGTGACTAGTCTGAGTTTCTCCAATGTTTGCAATGCTATTAAATCATCCTTTTCTCACAGAGCAGCTCAATAATTTATCCCTTTACTCCATAAATACTTTTTACACCTTTGCAAACAGAGTAGATCCAGATCAGACAGCTCCTATAGGAGCTGTCTGATCAAGGTCTGCTCTGTTTGCTTATGATATAATACAGATAAGATTCTATAGTTTCTGCCATTGCCAACAATTCCTATATCAATGTGCTGTTATAACTAATTAGTCTACTTAATATTCATGATGTCAATATTTCTTACATGAATATTCATGGTGTAAAGTTAAAAGTATCAACAGTTTGTCATACTGAAACTTTCGCTACTGCTTACCTGAGTAACAGTGAGAATCGGCTTGTCTGTCCTTCTACACATGCAACATCAACTCGCTGAAGCGCATGAACATAGAACTGCCAGATCTGGATTGGTCGAGCCATGAATGCATCTAAGTATACAGCCATGAAAAATCTCTTGATCTGAGGTGAAGCACCTAGTGGCACCTATACACAAACAGAAAGTATGGTTTAGTATCATAGCAATAACAATGTTTTTGACACAGTATTAACCTTTTACTCTATATAAATGGAGCTGTCTGGTCTGGGTCTGCTATGTTTGATTATAGAGTTATACAGATATGATTCTACAGTTTCTTCAATGGTCAAAAATGACCATGGTACAAGGTTATAAAACACCTGAGTCTGAGATCATTCTCACGTATCTGATTGGTCAGATTCTGAGTAAGCTCAGAATCTGACCAATCAGATACTTGAGAATGAGCTGAGACTCAAGCAAAAAGTTTTATAACCTCAGGGCCAGGTTCATGTGTCTATAAGATTTCATTTTATTATAAAGTCATTATTTCTTACATGAATACTCATGGTGTAAAGGGTTAAGGCAATGAACAAAATTATTACAGTACAGTATAACGGCGTTATTTCGACTCTCGTTTTTCCGAGATACCCGCTTATTCCGAGGGAATGTTGAGGTCCCGGCTCAAATTCAATCAAATCTCATTGAAAATACCTGCATTAATCCGAAAATTCGAGCATGTGTGCTGGTCCCACGGATCATTCTGGTTCCCTTTATTGATTGTTTAATTCGAGCACGGTGTTTTCCCACCTCCGTGGTAATTATTCACACCTTCTCGATACGTTGTCGTGACCTTTTAAAAGATCCGTCTATGGGGCATTAGATCTTCCAAATGTGTGAATAACACATTCATTGAATGCAGACTTTACTTTGGTGTAAATAATGATGATAATTTAATAGACTGAAGTCTTAATAAACAAAGAGTCACACTCATAATTTGCATACGTTCGCAAACGTGTAGTGCTTTTTCGGTACCGCTGAATGTGTGCCATATAACGTCTTTCTGCTTTAAATTTTGTAATAGTGCAGTGCTGTTCGTATAGTACTTTGAAATTCGAAATATTTTTGCTACTTTTAGACAGTCTCGTTCATGCAGACTCTTGCTACGAGAGATGAACGGGAATAACTATGTCAGACGAAAAAAGCCGAGTGTTCCGGTTATTAATTAATTTGGTCACTCGCCCCGATTTTCCTTACTACGAAACAGCACGGGAACGAAACGAAAATGTTTGTTTGTGCACCCAACTCAGCACCAACAACTAAATTAATGTCGACAAATGGAAAAATATGCAAAATAGACGACATAACGCTATGACTATTCTAGGGATATGTCTAAATGGTTTGAAACAAGTTTTGAGTTTATTGTGAAGGGTCCGTCGAAAGGGTCCGTCGAACGGACCCAAACAAATTATACTGAAACTTCGGTCGCCGATGTGAATGGTGTTTTCTGTTATCACTTATATAAGGAAAGAATCGATGAATTATATATGCATTGAAGTTTATGATAATGTTAAAACAGTTTACTGTGAAGAAATACACTTCCTCTCGTCGTCAAACAATGCTCTTGGAAATGACATAAAATGCTCTCGGTTCTTTCGAGCATCGCGATAATCCGAGGTTTTTGCCGATTTCCGATGGTGCTCGAAATATCGCCAATATACTGTATATGTATATAAGGTTAGCTTAACCCTTTCCCTGTTCTATGTTTATTCCAAATTTTAATAGCTACTGAATATTCATGGACAAAATAGTTTTAAATAAATATGAAAGGTGAACCATTGTAGACATTTTAGAAAGCAAAGAAACAGATCTATCAAATTCTATTAGCAAACAAAGCAGACCCTGATCAGACGGCTCCTCTAGGAGCCGTCTGATCTGGGTCTACTCTGTTTGAAAATGTGTGAAAACACGTTCATATGAGGGAAAAGGTTAAATAACTTTTGGCATTCCATCAGTGATCTGGTAATTACTTTAAGAAACAGTTCATATTCAAAACTGGTTTATCAATGAATACGTTTAACCCTTTACCTGACAGAGACTCTTTTTTATACACCTTTAAAAACAGAACAGATCCAGATCAGATTGCTCCAGTAGGAGCCGTCTTATCACAATCTACTCTGTTTGCCTATGAAATAATACAGATAGGATTCTTCATAATGCCATTAAAAACTTTGGCTAATTAATATTCACAATATGCTTATTTCTTACATGTTTAATCATCAAGTGAAGCGTTAACTATTCATATATGAAGGTTCAATGAATTATTAATCCTTTCCTCCATAAATGTTAACCCTTTCCTCCATAGGCTATTTTTAGACCCAACCTCTTTGAATGAATATACCCAAAAGGAGCATTTACTAGTGAAAAGTAAAATTTTAGAATTTTGTAGTTTGAAACCATTGTGATAAATAGAGCATTTGCTCCTATAGGAGCAAAAGCTCTATTTATCACAATGGCTTCAAGAAGTGGTTATAACAGAGGCGTAGAAAGGCGTATTAATGGAGGAAAGGGTTAATGAAAGAAATGATGGCATTTTGAATATTAGAATAATTTTTTTCAAATGGCATATTAACATAATTATGCCAAAGCAGAAGCTGTATTGTCAGATCTATATGATTCCATAAGCCAACAGAGCAGACCCTGATCAAATGGCTCCTATAGGAGCCATCTGATTTTGGTCTACTCTGTTTACAAAGGCATAAAAAGGCATATCTATGGAGTGAAGGATTAATTGGACTATTTACCTTGAGGAAAACGTCTTGAGGTTCACCGGGCTGTGTGGTTTTTGTATCACAGATAATATTGGGGTCACTGCACCTAGCAACAGCTTTAATCAGCCCACCTCCACCAACTGGGGCACCTAGAAATATGGAACAAAGTAGCATGGCCTATTCAGTGTTCAATAGAGATTCTACAAAAACAGTTGCCACACAAATTTTGAATCTTTCTACAAAATTTCAGACAATAATAAGATGTGATTGAGAAATTAAAATTGGTATAATTAATTGTTACAAATTCTGGAATAGAAACTATTCAATTCAAGCAATTACAAATTAGAGCTATCATGGGACAGTGTTTAACCCTTTCCTCCATAAATACGCCTTTCTACACCTCTGTAAAAATAACCTACTGAAACCATTGTGATAAATAGAGCATTTGCTCCTATAGGAGCAAATGCTCTATTTATCACAAGGATTTCAAATTACAAAATTCTCAAATTTTCCTTTTCTCTAGTTAATGCTCCTTTTCGGCAGATTTATTCAAAGTGGTTTGATCTAAAAATAGTCTATGAGGTAATGGATTAATATCCTTTCAACTCCACCTTGACTCTAAAGTTCCACGAAAATGCAGCAAAAACTGTAGAAGTAGTTTGCTCCTCAAGGACATTGTCAAGTTGAATATAGCTCACCAGTCAGTGACTTTGAATCCAACTGGGATAAGAATGTGCCTGCTCATGTCAATTACTTTTGTGAATTCACAAAAAAAAACCCAAGATGTGTTTGTGAAACGCTACGCCTAATCATGTCAATCACTTTTGTACATTTTCAAGTAAATGCAGTGAAAACCATTAACTCTTTGCACGCTAGCGGCGAAACTGATTACCTATGCAAACAGTTTGGATCCAGATGAGACGCCGCATAATGCGGCGTCTCATCAGGATCTAAACTGTTTGTCATCTTGATAATATTTTTACAAAGAAATTAGAGAAAAGTTATTTTAAGAATTGAAGCAGACGACAATTGTTGCAGACGAAAAATTACTTAGTGTGCAAAGAGTTAAACTAATACACTTCACAAGGTAATTGCAAAATCCAAATTGGCCACGAGTTGTAACCCTTTCCCTGTTCTATGTTTATTCCAAATTTCAATACCTACTGAATATTCATGGACAAAATAGTTATAATGAAATATGGAAGGAGGAAAATTGTAGCCGTTTAAGAAACTCAATGGATAGATCTATCAAATTCCATTATTAAACAGAGCAGACTCTGGACAGAGGGCTCCTATAGGAGCTGTCTGATCTGGGTCTACTCTGTTTGCAAATGCATGAAAAGGCATTCATATAAGGGCGAGGGTTAAGCTATGAGTGTTACGTGTATGTGGTGTTTACCTGGCAATGTTTCAAGGGGTGGCAGTCGTATGGACTTCTTAAGGAAGGTCTGTTCGGGACTGTGGAAGCGGAAGGTCTGATCTATTATATGGGGTTGTGGCTCCACCTTCAGTAACAGAATGGCCAAAGGCTTGTCATCCTCGCTGTTAAAGTGAACCTGTAGAGCAGAAAACAAAATGAAGCTGGACGGTAAAAACCATTAAAGTTATCCAGGTAGGTAGGTAACAGTGAACCATGCAGGCAGAAAAAATAGTTAAAGTGAAACTGGCAGGTACAAAAAGCATAAATCCTCTTAAACAGAACTTTTGAGGTATCAGTATGTGTTATGTCAAGATCCCAGATGCTGACATTAAACCAAACTTCAACCCTTCCATGAACCCTTTCCTCCATAAATACGCCTTTCTACGCCTCTGTTAAAAATCTCATTTGCTCCTATAGGAACAAATGCTCTAATTATCACAACAGTTTCAAACTACAAAATTCTAAATTTTTCCTTTTCTCTAGATAATGCTCCTTTTCGGTAGATTTATTCAAAGTGGTTTGATCTAAAAAAAGCCTATGGAGGAAAGGGTTAAAAATTAAAGCACTTTAGTGAGCAAACTCACATACCCAACGCTGTCACATTGTCAGAGAAAAAGAGCCCTATGACAGATTTCTAAATAAGATGCATAAACTAAAACATTTTCAAAAATAACTTTTTTATTTCTCCACCAAACTCTTTGTAGTGACCACTCTTTAGAATCATCTCTTTATTAACCCAATCCCCCATAGGCTATTTTTAGATCCAACCACTTTGAATAAATCTACCGAAAAGGAGCATTAACTAGAGAAATGGAAATTTTCTTAGAATTTTGCAGTTTGAAACCATTGTGATAAATAGAGCATTTGCTCCTATAGGAGCAAATGCTCTATTTATCACAACGGTTTCATACATAGTGACTTTTACAGAGGCGTAGAAAGGCGAATTTATGGAGGAAAGGGTTAATACTCATGTATGCACATTTATCTGTTGCTGTGTCCCGCTATCCACTACAAGGCTTGCATCGGCAAACAGCTTGCATCTAGATGAGATGCTGAGAGTAACTCTCCATCTCATCACAATCCAAGTTGTTGGACACTCTGTCAACAGTTCTTCAAAAGCTTGAAAATCGGAACAAGTCAAAACCGCATCAGATCCAAATTTAAAGAGATAGTTTTTTTTCACAGCAACAAAAAACAACATTTGCTTTATTTTCTGATTTTTTTTTAAATACATGTACATCAATACCCATAGATTATCGAATAGTTTGGTTGACCAAATGCAGAGTTATTCAACATCCCTTCTGGAAACAAACACACAATTAATGCATATAAAGTCTTTAACCCATTACCTCATAGGCTATTTTTAGATACAACCTCTTTGAATAAATCTACAGAAAAGGAGCATTAACTAGAGAAAAGGCAAATTTTAGAATTTTGTAGTTTGAAACCATTGTGATAAATAGAGCATCTGCTCCTATTATGTCTATAGGAGCAAATGCTCTATTTATCACAATGGTTTCACAATGGTTTCTGCAAACAGAAATGGTTTCTATTTATCACAATGGTTTCTGCAAACAGAGCAGACACTGATTGAAGTATGGAATGTGGAACATTATAGCCATTTTAGAAAGTAAAGAAACAGATCTATCAAATTCTATAAGCTCCTATAGGAGTTGTCTGATCTGGGTCTACTCTGTTTGCAAATGCATGGAAATGCATTTATATGAGGGAAAGGGTTAAGGCAAGTGGTACTTAAATACAGTATGATTGAAAGTTATGCAGAGAACTCCAAAAGGAGGGCTTACATTCAGTATCAAGCAGCAATCTGCCCCATTTTTATTTATAAACCCTTTGAAAGTGTGAAACAAAACGTACAGTTATTTGCAATCAGTGTAGATCTAGACAATGAATCTGAGCTGTGTCTGCACTGTGAGTCATTTAAATCCTATTGCAAATTTTACCCTATCCTACTGAATGGACTCTATTGTTAACCCATTCACTCATATTGATGTCTCTGCAAAAGTCACTTTTGAAACCATTGTGATAAATAGAGCATTTGCTCTTATGGAGCAAATGCTCTATTTATCACAATGGTTTCAAACTACAAAATTCTCAAATTTTCCTTTTCTCTAGTAAATACTCCTTATGGAGCCAAATGCTCTATTTATCACAATGGTTTCATAACAACACAATTCCAAACTTTTCCTTTTCTCTAGTTAATACTCCTTTTCAGTAGATTTACTGAAAGAGGTTGAGTTTACAAATAGTCTATGAGGGAATGGGTTAAACAATGATGGAACATTCCAAATGAACCATTCAAAGGGTCACTGACCAGTGTAGAGAGGTTCTACTGTATGATCAAGGGGTCCAATCAATGTTCAGTACCTTAATAGTGCTGGCCCTTAATGTATCCCTTGCCTTTGCTTTAGTCTTCATTTCCTGTCTGAAGGGATCTACTGGCCCCTGAAAGCAAACATATAAATGTCAGACCAATCATAGAGGATCTTGAAACGAGTTCACCATATGATCAAAGTTTTTACAGTGCCATAGAAAGTGAAACAGGCTATAGCTGACAGCTGTTTTGGCCTCTGTTTACGATTCCCTCCTTACAACAACGCATGTCACTGTTTCCGAAACAACAAGGATCAAGAAACAACATTTGTCCATCGTATTTTCTTTATGCCTTCATCAAACCCTATGTTGTGACCACTCTTTAGAAACGTCACTTTGTGACGATTCTAAAGAGTGGTCACAACATAGGGTTTGATTGAGGCATAACGGTTTTAGTTCTCGAAATACACCCTATCTGGGGATCTGTAAACAAGCTAATTATGTTTGTTTTTTCCCTCCCTATAACAACTCCCTCTGAACAACACATACAATATTCGTATCCCAAAGGGTGTCGTTGTAGAGAGGGAGCACTGTAGTAATACAACAAACAATGCACATGGAGTGAATCTGTCACATGCAGTGCTTCAATTGGCTGATTCTTAAATGCATCATGCATTGGTTCAGTGTATTCTCTTCAAGATTCATTATTGGCTGGATTCAAATTGCTAATTTGACTAAAAAATTAACTTGTGCACTTCCGCGGTTTAAAGCATTGTGTTTCGGCACTCCCATACTGCAGGTCATGTGATAAAGTTTTTTCTCACCTGTGGCTGAACTGTCTGATCTGCTTTGAAGGACAGGTACTTGAAGGGAATATAGACTGTCTCTTTTGGCCTCAGGAAGACCTCAGGGAAGTGAGACTTGCTCTCCCGACTAAACATACCCTCCTCCATGGGGGTCTGTAGCTGGTTTACATGCTTCATGTAGCGCCACTCCCGTGCGTCGGTGATACAGCTAGAAGTGAGATAAAAAGACAAAAGTTCTTAGTATTTTGAAAGCTGAATTTTCAACTGAGAATCATCATTATTTATTCATCAACTTAATTCTATAAATTAAAATGTTAACCCTTTCCTCCATAACTATGCCTTTCTACGCCTCTGTAATAACCACTTCTTGAAACCATTGTGATAAATAGAGCATTTGCTCCTATAGAAGCAAATGCTCTATTTATCACAATGGTTTCAAACTACAAAATTCTAAAATTTTACTTTTCTCTAGTAAATGCTCCTTTTGAGTAGATTCATTCAAAGAGGTAGGGTCTAAAAATAGCCTATGGAGGAAAGGCTTAATAGGGAGTTGTCAATTTGGATAAAAACTGTAGGATCAGATCTTCATAATTTCATAAGCAAAAAGAGCATGCCCTGGTCAGACAGTTCCCATAGTCTACTCTAATTGCAAACGTGAAAAGGCGTTTTATATGAAGGAAAGGGTTAAAAAGGAGAAAAACCTGAAAAATCTCTCTGAGAATACCTTCTTCATTCAACCATAAACCCGTGAAACTAATTTCTGTGCAGAGATAAGACCACACTGGACAAACTTTTTTTTCAGAATTGGAAGAAAATTTCGTACTGAAATCAGCTCAAAGAGGAGAAATCCCACTCCAATTCAATTTATTTTCTTGAACTCAATGATGTAAATTATGCACAAATTGCATAGAAATTATATGCTTATTTATTATTCCTGAAACTGTCTGTGTTGATCCATTCTTTAACCCATTACCTCATAGGCTATTTTTTATTATTATTTTTAGATACAACCTCTTTGAATAAATCTACCGAAAAGGAGCATTAACTAGAGAAAAGGAAAATTACAGAATTTTGTACTTTGAAACCATTGTGATAAATACAGCATTTTCTCCTATAGGAGCAAATGCTCTATTTATCACAATGGTTTCACAAAGTGATTTTTACAGAGTCGTCAAAAGTCGTCAACATGAGGGAATGCGTTAAGTATTAACAAACATCATATCAATATTGACCTAGTCCTTTACTACATGAATATACAAGTAAGAAATCATGAATATTAACCCTTTCCCTGTTCTATGTTTATTCCAAATTTAATTACCTATTGAATATTTATGGACAAAATACTTATAATGAAATATGGAAGATGGAACCTTGTAGACATTTTAGAAAGCAAAGAAACAGATCTATCAAATTCTAATAGCAAACAGAGCAGACGTTGATCAGACGGCTCCTAGAGGAGCCGTCTGATCTAGGTCTACTCTGTTTGCAAATGCATGAAAACACGTTTACATGAGGGAAAGGGTTAACTATATTAATTTTTAGAATGACATATTAACACATGAAAATTTTGCCAAAGCAGAAACTGCAGTCTGATCTGCATAATTCCATAAGCAAACAGAGCAGACCCAGATCAAAACACTCCTATTTGCAAAGGCGAAGAAAGGTGCATTTATGGGGTAACAGGTTAACAAACAAAACAACGGCTTTTTAATGCTAGTGGTAAATTTGTGATAATCTGTGCATACAGTTTGGATTAGCTAAAGTACTTGGCATCTTATCTGGATCCAAACTATTTGACACTCTGACCGCAGTTTTGGAAAAATAAAGGAGAAAATAATGTTTTAGAATGTGTAACAGACATACATTAACCCTTCGTTTGCTGAATTTTAAAATATATTTCTCCTTCTTTACCCATGCCCTGTTGTATAATTACATATATCTTCACTGTCTACAAGTATTTCGCTGTGCAATCACTACTGTGGAGTGCACTGGTTGCACAATCAACTTGTAAATAGTGCAGACCCTGATGAGACAGCTCCTGCAGGAGCTGTCTCATCTGGGTCTTCACTATTTACAGGTAGGTATATTGACTTGGTAGGTATTTACAGGTAGGTATATTGACTTGAATAGCAAGCGAAGGGTTAATCGCATCTCATGAAAAAGCTAAACAGAGTCAATATCAAACATACTGTAGATATTTATCCTCAAATTCGATCTTGACTGTATGTTCCACATTGTACGGATTTCGGAGGACGAACTCAAAGAACTCTGATGTTCCGAAGGAAGGATGGATGGTGTGCTCAGTGGTGATAGACTGACTAAGCATGGCCTGGATTCCATCCTTCTTGTTTTGCAGCCGGTAGATCTCTACGGTCTTCAGGTCTCGCGCCCGCTCAGATTTCAACTGCTTTATGGACTACAATCATAGTAAATATCATAAATATTAATCAGATGATTTTTAATAATGGCAAGTTGAAGTGAACATAAGAAGGTTTGGCCATGGCAAGAACTGTAGAAGTGAATCTATACTTTTCCATATGCAAACAGAGCAGACCCTGGTGAGATGGCTCCAGTAGGAGGTATTAACCCATTACCTCATAGGCTATTTTTAGATCCAACCACTTTGAATAAATCTACTGAAAAGGAGCATTAACTAGAGAAAAGGATTTTTTTTTAGAATTTTGTAGTTTGAAACCATTGTGATAAATAGAGCATTTGCTCCTATAGGAGCAAATGCTCTATTTATCACAATGGTTTCATTAAGTGACTTTTACAGAGGCGTAGAAAGGCGTATCTATGGAGTAAAAGGTTAACTTTTAGCAATCTATTGGCGATTAGCAATCAGCATAGATCCAGATGAGCGCTTCAGCATCTCACTGAGATCAAAACTGATTGACATTCTAATAGACTTAAAATCTAATTTAAGAAATGACCATTTCACTATATATTCACTCATAGGATATCCTATTTCAAGCTTAGAGTGTTTTATAAAATCAAAACTATAGATTAAATCACAAGAGTGTTCGGAGGAGCAAAAGTGTCACCTGCTCGCAGCTGACACAAAAACTGTTAATATGCTGGAGTGCGAAAATCATAACAAAGGGGGATAACTCAAATGGTATTGCATGCAGAGTGATGGACCTTAGTTACATCAATGATCCTCAATGAGAGGAAGGCACATGTGAAATTTTAAAGCTCTATAATGATTAGTTTAGAATTGACAGCCAAAAAAAGAAAGTGTGACGGACAGACGACAGAAAAGTGATCCCTAAGTGACACACTGCCTCTCGGCAGGTGACACAAAAACTATAGATTATGGTTCTTTATTGCTTTATAAATGTGCTCTATATTTGTTTACCTATTATTAACATGTAAAGATCATGCCCCAATTCCACGAACATTCTTAAGTCCACTAAATGTCTTAAATCTTTAACAGACTTAGTAAGAGACTTAAATTAGCAGTCTTAAATATTCAGTGCGTTTCACGAACATTAGCAGGCTTAGCAGTATGTCGAAATATCGTTCTTAAGTCTGTTAATTTAAGAACACTATCACTCTGTCTTAAATAATCACAACAGTCTTAAATATGGCTGACTTTCAAAGACGTCTGTGACGTTTGGGACGATTTGAACCGATCGAGCGGATATTTCGCGATAGATCCAATCCTTTGGAGATTCTTTCGAGGGAAGACGTTAGAGACAGATATCGTTTCTACCCAGAATCAATCATGCTGATGCTGAACTCTATGGCCGGAGCATTAGAAACAGACACCAATCGGTCACAGCCACTCCCACCATTGTTGATGTTTTTGGTGACACTGAGTTTCTATGCAACTGGAGCTCATTATTTGATCATCGGTGATCTTCACGGTGTGTCAAGATCCTCTGTATGTAGAGCAGTGAAGAGAACGACCACAGTGTTGTGTCAGAAACTCAACGAGTATGTCCAGTTTCCCTCTGATGAAGAGGTGTTGGATGTGAAAAGGGGCTTCTTTAGCATCGCCAGTAAGTTTTGGTTACGAAACTTTCTGTTGCTATAATTAGTATCAAGGGGCTTAATCCTAAAACAATGTAAAATATTGGATTGCGGCCCCAAGAACGATAAAATGCGGGCAGTAATAAGTGTTTCAACAACGATATACATTTAAATAGTGTAATTATTAATTATGATTGTGATAATTGAGATATTTTTACTAGATCTACCCGGCTACATGAAATGATGAATAAGTAGAATATGATCCTACTACATTCTACTACTACTGATGATGATTATGAAGATAATTTTGAAACACCAAGTTATATAGTTAAATTTATTCAAATTATTTACATTTTTTATTAATTTTTATTCAGATTATTACCATTAATGAATACTCAAAAGTATTAACAAAATTTCTATTAATAGCAACATATTTTTTAAATAGTAGGTAGTAATGATCTGCAGCTGCAACAGCATCAGTAGTATTATTACTAATACTAGAGCTCTGACCATCGTTCTACGAACATTCTTAGCCGTCTGAACTGGGTCTATTTTGTTTGTAAAGATGTATAAAGGCATATTTATGGAGTAAAGAGTTAACCCATTCCCTCATACCAACGCCTTTTGAGGCCTCAGCAAAAGTCACCTGCCGAAACTATTGTGATAAATAGAGCATTTGCTCCTATAAGAGCAAATGCTCTATTTATCACAATTGTTTCAAATTACAAATGTACAAAATTCTAAAATTTTCCTTCTAAAATTTTCCTTTCCTCCAGTTAATGCTCCTTTTCGGAAGATTTATTCAAAGAGGTTGGATCTAAATATAGCCTATGAGGGAATGGGTTAAACTATTCTTCTTCTACCAGTTTCAGCCATCCAGCGACTTTCATATGGATGCAAAATTATATGGCAGAAGTAAAATAAACCATAGGATCGGATCTACATAATTTCAAAAGCAAACAGATCAGATCCATATAAAGAGGCTATGTAAGAGACTATTTGACTGAAATGTTCTGTACCATCACTGTCTGTGGTTTCTCAATGCCTCCGTCCTTGTTCCTGAGGGCCTGCATTCTGGCCAGTTTTCTCTGTCTTTCTGAATCTCCTTCACGATTTGATTCGACCACAGGCTCCACTTCATCACGCTTAGAGAACAAAAGTGCTGCCACCTCACGATTATTCTCTGCCATGTGAGAAGCCCTGGCAACACGTTTCTTCATGGTGAGACCTACAGAAAGAGCCACAGTAGTCTTGTCATTGGTTGTTTTAATAAAGAATAAAGAATAAAAATTCAGTAGAATCTTTCTAAATCGATGCCTTTGAAAATAAGGTGGTCGCTTAATGCACAAGTTTTTGAGGGAACATGTGTGTCTTCTGTCCGCAGAAGTGTAACAAAAACACCCAAGACAGACAGGGAGACAAACAGCAATGGGGACAGATGACATGAGTTATCCCTAAGTGTCATCACACATACCCTCGAGTCATGGTTGAAAACATAATACAGTGAAACCTCATTATACCGGCATTTGTTACAATGGCACCCTCGTTATACCGGCAGTATGCATTGAAACAAAATTACAGTTAATTCTTTGAAACAACCACTGAATTAATAGGAGCAATGCCAATAACAAAGGTGATCGCTTAATGCAGAACACAAGTAAAGCAAAAAACTCCATAAGGGAGCTTTTTGCACTTCTCATGTTCTGCATTAAGCGATCACCTGTTGGTACTAGTTTAAAACTGGCCATATGGTTCCTTTCATATTTAAACTCGTAATAACGGCAACCTCGTTATACCAGCATAATGTCTGGAAACAAACACCTCCGTTGTAACGAGGGTTCACTGTACATCTCATCTGCAGATTGACATATAAAAAAGGGAGATAATAAAAATATGCATGATGGTTCATGTATGCCAAACAGTCTACTCATGACCAAGACATGCGACAAATTATATTGAAATCTGTCCACGGAAATAAAAGTTATGTCTTGTACAAAATCAGACGGATGCACAGATTAACATATATTCCACTGCCATTGTGGCAGCTATGTCGAGCTGGCTACAAGTGGGCTCAAGGCTCATTAAAAATTAATTCAATTCTATGTGTTTAATCCATTCCCTCATATTGACTACTCTATAAAAGTCACTTTGTGAAACCATAGTAGTGACTTAACAGAGAGTTAACCCTTTACCTAGTAAAATACCTTTTTTCATGACTTTGCAAATAGCGTAAACCCAGATCAGATGGCTCCTGTAAGAGCTGTCTGATCAGGGTCTCTGCTGTGTTTGCTTCTGACATGAAATAGATCTGATTCTACAGCTGTCTGATCAGGATCTGCTCTGTTTGTTTACAAAATTATAATAGACCTAGATCTGACTCTAGTTTTTACAAATAACCAAAACTACTGTGCACATATCCAGGGCTTGGTGCAAAACTATTGTAACTCCTTCACAAAGTGAAGGAGTTACAATAGTTTTGCACCAAACCCTGGATATGCCATTATAAAAATTCAGTTAGTAACTATTCATGATGTCATTATTTCTTACATGAATATGTAATACAGAAAGGATTAATGATGACGAAAGTACTAGTAACTATACTAGAAAAGACTATTAGAAATGAAAGAAGCTGCATCTAAATTAGTTCTATGCCGAAGACAATGCCTGATTTACTACATATAGTAATAAGGACATCACATTTTTCTTCTCCAATATAACTGAACAAGTCAATGTGGCATCGTTTTGATATCTTAACCAATTTCCTCACTTTTTTAAATCATTGTGATAAATAGAGCATTTGCTCCAAACTATTTTCATCGGTTACCACAATTCACCTATGACCTGAGGTGGGATATAATAAAACAAACAGTACAACAACATTGTATGCCATGCACGCATAATCAGTGTAGTATGAACAACAAAAATACAACATAAATGAATTTGAAAATGTGCAAAATGTTCATAAAAGTTTTTCCAGAAATGTTTCAATCCTGTTTTGAATGTGTTATATCAACCCTTTATACCTCACAGAAACCCTTTTCAATGCCTTTGTAAACAGAGCAGACCCAGATCAGACAGCTGCAAATAAGAGATATATAATCAGGGTTTGCTCTGTTTGCCTTTGCAAACAGAGTAGACCCAGATCAGACGGCTCCTACAGGAGCCGTCTGATCAGGGTCTGCTCTGTTTGCTTATGAAATAATATAGATATGATTCTAAAGTTTCTGCCATGGCCAGATTTGTTCATATGCCATATCAAAATATTTGTTCATATGCCATATCAAAATATTTGATCAAAATATTTGTTCATATGCCATATCAAAATATTTGTTCATATGCAATATCAAAATATTCATACAGAAACTATTTCTAACATGAATATTCATGAGATAAAGGATTATGTAAATTAATTTAAGTTTTTATAAGAATTCATCATCAAGCATAAACTCCCTTGAGGTGGACATTTTTTTTTATCAGCTGTTGCCAGCCATTTTAGAGAAAACCTGTTGGGGTTTTTAGCACTCATTACCCTGTTCAGTTTTTGGTTGCCCGGCAACTAGACTCCCACCACCGAATCCTGATTTACTGGCTATTTGAGATACAATGGTAAGACTTTTACTGGGCAGAGAAACATAGGCTGAAATAAAACAAGGGAATTCACAATAGAACAGATCAGAATAGAATATAGAACTGGAACTAAATCATCTGCCATAGAATACTATATCAGGCCTTTTTCTGACAATGTTGGGAAAATAAATTTTAATAATTGTGGAATTTTTCCAACTGTAAAACTCAATGATTTGGAAACCATTTTTGGTCCCATTTTAACTTATTTTCAATCAAAATCTGGTCTCTTTTGGGATTTTTTCCACTAAAATAGGAAAAAAATTTGCAACGGAAATGGGTCTTTTTTAACAGACCTGTGTAGACAGCAGAAAACGGCCTGTATATTCACCCAAATATCCCCACACCCTATTTCACTGCTTTGTTAAACTATTTTGTTAACTTTAACCCTTTCCTTCATATAAATTCTTTTTCACAGCTTTGCAAACTGGGCAGACCAAGATCAGATGGCTCCTGACCAGGTTCTGCTCTGTTTGTTTATGAATTTATATAGATCTGATCCTAAAGTGTTTGTCTAAGTCAAGAATTGCCTCTTAAATTTTTACCTTGTAAATATAAAGCTAATGAATATTCATAAAATGACCCATTCGTACATAAATGTTCATTAAGGAAAGGGTTAACCCTTTACTCAATAAATATGCCCTTTTAAGCCTTTGCAAATGGAGTAGACCCAGATCAGATGGCTCCTATAGGAGCCATCTGATCAGGGTCTGCTCTGTTTGCTTATGATATAAGGTTTGCCAAGCCAAGAAGATAGGTAGGGTAACTATGGTAGAATGACTAACTATAAACATTAACTCGTCATAGGTTATAAACTCTAACTATAAAGTACTCCACGATTATTATCAGCTGACGCTATTTCAGCTCCAAAGGATTGTTTTTTTTTCCGACAGATAGCTTATACTAAATTCTTTACCGGGTGCAAACGCCTTTTTGATGCCTTTGAAAACATAGTAGGTCCAGATCAGATGGCTCCTGCAGGACTGATCTGATCAGGGTCTGCTGTTTGCTTACAAAATGGTATAGATCTGATTCTCACTTAACCCGTTCCCTCATATTGACGCCCCTGCAAAAGTCACCTGTTGAAACCATTGTGATAAATACAGCATTTGCTCCTATAGGAGCAAATGCTCTATTTATCATAATGGTTTCAAACTACAAAATTCTAAAATTTTCCTTTTCTCTAGTTAATGCTCCTTTTCGGTAGATTCATTCAAGGAGGTGGGACCTAAAAATAGCCTATGAGGGAATGGGTTAATATTCTTTTTATTGAATGAGTAAGAGGCCAAGATGAAATGCATAAATTTAAACATTTTTAACCCTTAGCCTGCTAAACGTGACCTAATTGAAATTTTTTGCAAACAGCCTGGATGCCGATGAGGCGCTGAGTAACTTGGCGTCTCATCAGGATCCAAGCTGTTTGACACTCAGTCAATAGTATATCAAAAGCTTGAATGGCAACATATGGGAGCTGAACCCTTTCCTCCATAAATACGCTTTTCTACGCCTCTGCAAACAGAGTAGACCCAGATCAGACAGCTCCTATAGGAGTCGTCAGATCAGGATCTGCTCTGTTTGCTTGTGATATAATATAGGTATGATTATAGTTTCCACTAGGACTAAAAACTCCTGTGTCTTTGTGCTATAATAGCATGATGTCATTGTTTCTTAAATGAATATTCATGGAGGAAAGGGTTAAAGCAGAGCTCATTTTCATAGCAGGCTAAGGGCTAAAAATAGCTGCTTCATTTCTCAACCAAGTCCTAGGTGATTGAAAAGACTGGTCACAACATAAGACTTGGTGGAGAAATGACAATTTTAGTATTTGTTCTAATGAGTAAGAATAGATTCCCTGCACATTAACTGCAACTAATAAGTCTATCCATTAACCATCTATAGGTTTACTACATAGCAATCACTGAGTTAACCCTTTCCTTCATATAAACGCATTTTCACATATTTGCAAACAGAGTAGATCCAGATCAGACGACTCCTACTGGAGCCATCTGATCAGGGTCTACTCTGTTTGCTTTTGACATGATGTAGATCTGATTCTATAGTTTTTTTCAAAGCAAAATATTACTTGAAAAGTTTATACATTGTATTTATAAAATTTCAGCTAATAAATATTCACGATGTCATCAATTCTTACAAGAATATTGAACAGGGAAAGGGCTAACACATAATCAGGGGTCTCGACAAACACCACACGATAAGCATGGGCAGCATACCATGTACAACCATTCACTCTCAGTAGCTACACACAGCTACAGTATTGATCTATCTTCACATCTTATATCTCAGAAACTTCCTACCCTGTTGATATTCATTAGAATTGAGTATAAAAAATAGGGTTTGGGTGATAAATAAAAAGGTTTTCTGAAATACATTGCTTCTCTAGTTTTTCCAAAATATATCTCTTCCCCAGAATTTCCAAAATACATCATTCTTCTAGATTTTCCAAAATATGTGTCTTCTTTAGTTTTTCCATAATACTTGTCTCCTCTAGTTAATTGTAGCTAATTAGTGCTCTAAAGTGCAGAAAATGTCAACAAATGGATTAGATTAGTTTACTCTTTTCAAGCTTTAAAAGAAAGATTAGTAGCAATGCTACATGTATAAAGCTGTTCACAAGTTACATAAAAAAAAGGATGGTCAGATGGGAGAACATGTTTAGTCAGATCATGTTGGAGATAAGACTTTTTGTGTTAATAATCCGGTTAACAGGATAGAGGTTTTCAGTTTTTAATCCAGTAAGGCTAATAGGACAGAGACTTTTAGATGTTAACTGATATACAGTAGAACCTCTCCAAAGCAACTGCTCAAAATAGGAGTTTTTAAAAGCAGGTGGTTGCTTAACCCATTCCTCCATAGGCTATTTTAGACCCAATCTCTCCGAATAAATCTACCCAAAAGGAGCATTTACTGGAGAAAAGGGATTTTTTTTAGAATTGTGTAGTTTTGAAACCATTGTGATAAATAGAGCATTTGCTCCTATGGAGCAAATGCTCTATTTATCACAATGGTTTCATTTAGTGACTTTTACAGAGGCGTAGAAAGGCGTATTTATGGAGGAAAGGGTTAATGCAGGGCAAAAGCTCCAATAGGAGCTTTTTGCATTACTTTTGTCCTGCATTAAGCTACCATTTGTCCATCTCCAAATCCTAAATATTAGCTATCTTTTGATTGGTCGTTTTACATAGGTTCTACTGTATTTGCAAAAGGTCGTTAATTCAATGATAATGGGTTGACAAATGCTTTAAAGTGAAGCAACTAACGCTTAAATTTGCAAAAATGGCCTAAAATAAGACATAATTTATATTCAATGCTGCTGTTTAAATAGAAATAATGTGAAAAGAAGATGTTTCTCCAAAATTGATTTTCAATATCAAACTATCAAAGGAGATTTTCAAAAATGTAAGTACAGAATTTTTTTTAATTTTACAATGTTGTAAAAATAACAGAATAATAAAACAAAAACTGTGCTGAAAAAAAGAAAAGAAACAAGTTAATAAGTTAATAATAGAGGTGAAGGTCAATGGTCTAATGTTACCGTTGGGATCTGTTGTATACGATGGCAGCGTCGTTCTTCCTCCAAACTCTAATTGGCAAGCAAACAGACAGAAAATATATACATATTTTTCACCAGTTAATTTAGTGAATTTATTGCTGTCTGCAACAAGTAGACATTTGCTTAAATGTTCTTTTTTATAAACATTTCCTTAAATGTTCTTTTCATAGACTTAAACCTTTCAGTTTCCTCCATAGGCTATTTATTTTTAGATCAAACCACTTTGAATAAATCTACCGAAAGGAGCATTAACTAGAGAAAAGGATTTCTTTTTAGAACTTTGTAGTTTGAAACCATTGTGATAAATAGAGCATTTGCTCCTATAGGAGCAAATGCTCTATTTATTACAATGGTTTCATAAAGTGACTTTTACAGAGGCGTAGAAAGGGTTAAGTACAGTAAAACCTTGCCAATCCAAACTTTTAGTAAAACAGTTGAGATCTTTTTAGACAAATAGCTGCTTAATGCAGGATGAAAGTCATGCAGAAAGTTCTCAGGATTTTACAGTATGTCAAACAGTTTGGATTCTGAATATATGTTTTGTTACTGGGTGGATCACCAGAAACCAAAGTGTTTACAGGTTACAAAAAATGCACAATAGTTTTCTATTTATTTGTATTGTTTTTATTTTCATTGCTTTAACCCTTTCCCTCATATAAACGTGTTTTCACGCATTTGCAAACAGAGAAGACCCAGATCAGGGTCTGCTCTGTTTGCTAATGGAATTTGATAGAGCTGTTTATTTACTTTCTAAAAATGGCTACAATGTTCAACTTTTTTGTCCATTAATATACAGTAGGTATTGAACTTTGGAATAAACTTAGAACAGGGAAAGGGTTAGCAGTATTTAAGTCATATTTAAATAATTTAAAACTAACAAATATAAAAAAAATATCTAAAGAGTACTAACCATTTGATGTTTTGAGTGCAAAGCTGTTGTAACTACGTAACTTAACCCTTTACTCTATGAATATTCATACAAGAAATCATGACATCATGAATATTAATTAAATTAATTTTTAAAATGGCATAGTAACACATGATTTTTTTTTGCAAAAATAGAAACTATAGAATCAGATCTATATTATTCCATAAGCAAACAGAGTAGACCCTGATCAGGCGACTCCTATAGGAGCCGTCTGACCTGGGTCTACTCTGTTTGTTAAGGCGTAGAAAAGTGTATTTATGGAGGAAAGGGTTTACTCTTTGAATGGCATAAGTTGACAGTGTAGACATAGATCAGTTTGCCCATGAACTGTATTTACAACAATTTTGCACTATGCCCCTGCTTTTTCATAGCTGGACAATAACAGAATAACAGATCGAAAAGGATTCAACTTGGCACCATTATGAGACAAACATCTATATTGTTCCATAAGCAAACAGAGCAGACCTTGATCCGACGGCTCCTACAGGAGTTGTATGATCTGGGTCTGCTCTGTTTGCAAAGGTATCAAAAGGCATCTTCTATCAGGTAAAGCATTAACACAATATTTAGAAAATATCTGCAACAGTAATCCTTATCAATTCTGAGGTAACTTACCTGCAGTTGAGGCTTTTGGGTCAGCCGGATGGCCGATATTAGCCAGTCTTAAGTGAAGTTTGCCACGTACAACAGAGTGAACATTAGCCGGTCGAATCCCACCTGCGCCCGCCTCACTATGGGCAAGGTTAGGGTCTTCTTGGTACTCAGTTGACACCACATCTAGCTCAAATGTAGTCTGTACACCCTCCGCCCCATCACGACATAAATACTGGCAACACAGAATAAACCACATAAAATATGACTAGATATAGTTTCCGTCATGACTAGTGCAACATATGGTGCATAGATATTTATTAACTCCTTTTCTCCTAGGCTATTTTTAGATCCAACCTTTTTGAATTAATCTACCGAAAAGGAGCATTAACTAGAGAAAAGGAAATATTTAAAATTTCATAAATTGAAACCATTGTGATAAATAGAGCATTTGCTCCTATAGGAGCAAATGCTCTATTTATCACAATGGTTTCACAATGTGAATTTTATAGAGGCGCAAAATGCATCACTAGGGGATAATGTGTTAACCCTTTCCCTGTTCAGTATTCATGTAAGAAATAATATCATGAATATTTATCAGTTCAATCTTTATAATGTAAACTTTTCAAGAGAAGTTTCTGTTTTGACAAAAACTGTAAAATTAGATCTATATCATGTCAAAAGCAAACAGAGCAGACCCAGATCAGATGGTTCAAGATGTCTGATCTGGGTCTACTCTATTTGCAAATCATTTCATGTGCTTATAAGAAGAAATAATTCCAATCCAGTGACGTTTACACAAAATCGCCGAATCTGATTGGTTGAAATTTGACATTCATTTTTCAATGAATGTAAAGAGCCGGTTCTCTATCGTTGCTCCATGATTTACATAAAGTCGGTAACCAGTAGCCGATACACTATGGAACCACTTCTTTTTACTATGCATGAAGTTCTATTTATAGACAAATTCCTTGAAACCATGTTGACGTAGAATTATTGGGATAAAATGTTGTTTTGAAGTTTTGTGGAGCGCGTATTTTGAAATTTAAAGTGTTAAGAGTGAAACTTATGGTAAAAAGCAAGTGATTATATTAATATCAAAAGCCAGCAGAGCCAGGCGGCTCGCATAGTGTAGAGAGAAAAGGACGAGGTGAACTTCTGGGAGGTGGGATTAACTGTTTATTTTTCGGATAGAAGTAAAGTGGTGATCGGCAGTGATAACCTGTGTTGATTTGGAGAAAACAAAGCACGGGCTACAGACCAGACTTAGTGTCAAAGTGGCATGGCCACTCTGCCAGTAATAACAAGACACTTCTCCGTGAAATCAGTTATTTCAGGACGACAACGCACTGGTAGGATAGCTGTTTACCAGACCAGAAATAACATTTAGGTCCAATTCTTGGCCTGCACAGTCACCGGGATTTGAACATAATTGAGTATACTTGGCTGTATATCAAACGTAAACTTTCATGTAGAGTGCATTTTATTGAAAATAAAAGGGATTTGTTCAAGAGATTTTGAGGATCTGGAAAGTATTCCACTGGTCTATGTTCAGAGCTTATACAGATTGATTCCAAGGAGGATTATGCAAGTTAATCGATTAAGAGGAAATATGACAAAGTAGTAAGGTAGTACATGTGTTGAAATAATTCTGTTTATTGCTTTTTAGTTATTGTTAACTTCAATTTGTTGCAACTAGGTCAAATAGTTGAGAAAGTCTATGATACGTCATCTATGACGTAGGATACAGTACACAAAGTGATATATATGTTAGAATGTGTATTGATTGAATTCCTACGCACGGCACTTAAAATAGCCAATGTCAAATTTGTCTACAGGTAACAATTTTTAAAAGGACGGATGGGTGAAATTATAAAGATTGAATTACATTTTGGTTGTGTTCATCGATGTATAAATCCAGACCTGATCACACACAACTTTTTACATGAATTCCTTCGGAATTCATGCAAGTTGTTGTGTGATCAGGTCTGGATTTATACATCGATGAACACAGCCAAAATGTAATTCAATCTTTAAATACTTTTAACCCTTATCCAATATGGACGACTTTTGGCACATTTACAAATGGAGTAGCTTCTCTATTGGTTCTATACATGTACTTGTTTATAACTAAACTGTATTTACATACTATCAATTCAATTAACCCATTTTGCAAACAGAGTAGACACAGATCAGATGACTCCTTTATGAGCCATCTGATCAAGTTTAGCTCTGTTTGCTAATGAAGTAACATAAATTTGATTCTATAGCTTCTCCCATTGTCAAAAAGCCCTTTGTACTTATGACATTATAAAATTTAGCTAGTCAATATTCATACATTCATTTTCTCACACATGAATATTCATGAGGGAAAGATTTAAACTTTACAAACTTCAATTAACTTTAGTACTAATAGTAAATACAGTGATAGTAAATACTAATACAGGGATTCTCAGTTCAGAACAAACCATGAGTTTGGGACAAGTTTCGTCGTTCAGTACCCTGGTGAGCATTTATAAACTTCATGAATATTTATTGGTTTAATTTATATAAGGTAACATTTTAACCCATTCCCTCATAGGCTATTTTTAGACCCTACCTCTTTGAATAAATCTACCAAAAAGGACCATTTACTAGAGAAAAAGAATGTTAGAATTGAAACCATTAAGATAAATAGAGCATTTGCTCCTATGGAGCAAATGCTCTATTTATCACAATGATTTCAAGAAGTGACTATTACAGAGGCATAGAAAGGTGTATGTATGAAGGAAAGGGTTAAAGTGAATTTTGGCTTAGACAAAACTGTAGGATCAGATCTATATAATTTCATAAGCAACCAGCTGTCTGTGCTACATCTATTCTGTTGGCAAAGGCATGGAAAAGCATACATACATATGACAGAAAGGGTTAACTTTTTCCTGCCATGTATTTCCATGTACAAAATATTAGTCTCTTTTTAACCCTCATATAAACGTGTTTTCACGTGTTTGCAAACAGAGTAGACCCAGATCAGACGGCTCCTATAGGAGCTGTCTGATCAGGGTCTGCTCTGCTTGCTAATGGAATTTTGATAGATCTGTTTCTTTAGTTTCTAAAATTACTGCAATGTTCCACCTTCAATATGTCATTATAACTATTTTGTCCATGAATATACAGTAGGTATTGAAGTTTGTAATAAACATAGAACAGGGAAAGGGTTAATATTTATTGTTGAAATTTCTTTCCCTATAATTTCAAAACGAAAATGACAGTATCAAACAATTTGGATCCTGCTGAGATGCCAATTTACTTGGCTTCTAATCTGGATCCAGACTATTTGAAACGGTATTCACAGACCAAGCAGCAAAGGTTTATCTGAGACCAAGCGATAGTTGGTATTTGGAAAAACTGTTATATGATACAGTTGAACTTCGGTAAGTCGATCTTCAAGGGACCGTACAAATTAGTTCGAGATAACAGATGTTCGAGTCATCCGATTTCTAATCTGAACGATTTGTCAAGATCACAGCTTAATACAGGTCTAAAGTAATGCTGAAAGCTCCTGTAGGAGCTTTCAGCATTACTTTAGATCTGTATTAAGCTGCCACATGTGTATCTAGATATCTGTAGCGATACTTTTTAGAGCAATTCTGAAGTGTTAGTTTTGGAAGGACAGGACTTTTTGTTTGAGTTATCCCGAAGTCAAGTTATCTGAGTTCCAGTTATCGAAGTTCAACTGTATTCATGAATAGGATTGACTGGTTTTTTGTCCCTTTCTCTCCAAAAACAAATCAAGAGTAACAAATAATTTGGACAATAATGAGACACCAAGTTAGTGTCTCATTTGTATCCAAATCGTTGGCATAGGTAATCATGAATTTGTTGCTAGGTTTACTGATTCAGAGCTACAGATAAAGGTGCATACTCAATTACTAAAATCGTCCTTTCTCCCTGAAACTCTATGTTGTGACAACTCTTCAGAATCGTCTCTTCAAGACGATTCTATAGAGTGTTTACAACATAGGGTTTGGTGGAGAAATGAAGAAGTTATTATTCAAAATATGTTAATTTACACATCTTATCTGGCCCTCAGTGATGGAAAAGAAGCTCTCTACTACAACCATTTTATGACTGTCTGGTCATACCTTGAGGTCTAAGGCAGTGCTACCAAGAGGCAGCAGTGAGTCACCGTCCCACACATCTATAAACATGGTCTGTTGAGACAGATGTTGTAGAAAAAGCTGCGTCTCCCCAGGCTTCATGAAAGCTGGGTCCATAAAGTAACGGATCTGAAAATAGAGTAATACCCTCTTAACCCATTACCTCATAGGCTATTTTTAGATACAACCACTTTGAATAAATCTACCGAAAAGGAGCATTAACTAGAGAAAAGGATTTTTTTTAGAATTTTGCAGTTTGAAACCATTGTTATAAATGGAGCATTTGCTCCTATAGGAGAAAATGCTCTATTTATCACAATGGTTTCACAAAGTGACTGTTACAGAGTCTTCAAAAGTCGTCAATATGAGGGAATGGGTTAACCCTTTCCCTGTTCAGTATCCATGTAAGACATTATGACTATTCATTAGCTGACAATTATATAATGTAAACGTTTCAAAGAAAGTTTATTGCTTTGACAAAAACTGTAGAATCTGATCTATATCATGTCAATAACAAACAGAGCAGACCCAGATCAGAGGGCTCCTATAGGAGCCGTCTGATCTGGGTTTACTCTGTTTTCAAATGCCTGAAAATGCATTTATATGTCGGAAAGGGTTAACCTTTCACTCCATGAATATACATGGTAAAAACTACAGATAGTCAGATATGTTACAATTTCAAAAGCAAACAGAGCAGACCTCCTACAAGAGCCATCTGAACTGGGTCTACTCTATTTGCAAAGGCATAGAAAAGCGTATTTATAGAGTAAAGGGTTAAACAAATGCTCAAAGTAAGTACAATTGTATGTCTTTGGTTTAACCATTTACTGCATAAATATGCCTTTTAACATCTCCGCAAAATGAGTAGACCCAGATAAGATTGCTCCTGTAGGAGCTGTCTGATCATGGTCTGTTGTCTGCTTAAGCATCATATAGATCTGATTCTACAGTTTTTGTCAGGGCCAAAAAAAAGCTCCTATTCATAGGTCATTATATAAATTAGCCGTGGGTTAAATCAAATCAAATTGAATCAATAATTCCTCCGGACTCTTCTCTCTGGTAATAACTGTACATATCAACACAAGCAAAATCAACAGAATTTCAAAAGATTCAAACAATATTTTTACAATTATAGGCTTAGGAAACATGATTTAAAAGCAAGATTGCCCCAAACCAATGGTGGACACAAAATAACAGTGAGTATGGCCTTTGACCTCCAAATATGACTGTGATCTTGACAGGACACCACAAAAAACTTCATGAGGTGAGTATGAAGTTTTCTTCAGTAAAATTTTAAATCTTAGGGCTTAAAACATTTATATTAATCCTGTACTTGTCATTTATGTTTTGATGACGTGGTAACTTAACCCTTTCCTCCATACACTATTTTTAGACCCAACCTCTTTGAATGAATCTACCCAAAAGGAGCATTAACTAGAGAAAAGGAAAATTTTTAGTTTCATAGTTTGAAACCATTGCGATAAATAGAGCATTTGCTCCTATAGGAGCAAATGCTCTATTTATCACAATGGTTACAACAGGTGATTTTTAAAGAGGCGTAGAAAGGCGTATTTATGGAGTAAAGGGTAATGCAGAACAAAAGTACTGCAGAAAGCTTCAAATCCAAATAAACACTTTTTCATGCCTTTGCAAACAAAGAAGACCAAGATCAGACAGCTCATATAGGAGCAGTCTATTCAAGGTCTGTTCTGTTTGCTTATAAAATTATATAGACCTGATCCTAGTGTTTGTTAAAAGCAATAACTTCCCACGTAAAGTTTACATTTTAAAAATTAATAATGAATATTCATGAAGTGGCCAATTCACCCACAAATGATCATTAGGGAAAGGGATAACACTTTACTCCATAAATATGCCTTTCTGCGCCTTTGCAGTAAGGGTAGACCCATGACAGAAGTGTTGAAGCCTCCTACATGAGCTGTCTGATCTGGGTCTACTCTGTTTACAAACACCAGCAAAAGCCTTTATATGAGGGAAAGGGTGAAACAGGTACACCAGGCATCACTGTACACTTGTATATGAGACATGTCACAGAATTAGAGGTTTTGGGAGCTTTGAAAACAATGTACACCTAGACCAACCACAACATCAAACTAGACATGTGTCCATAGGACACTGATGCCCCCACTTCAGATTTTTTGTCACAGAAATTAAGGGCCATTTTTAAAGTCATTTTTGCAAATATAGGGCCGCAACTCCTAAACGACTGAAGCGATTTACATGGCTATCGAACTGGACCAAGATATAATGGCCACAAACATGTGTGTAAAGTCTGGCGAGGATTGGACAAATACTTGACAAGAAGAAGTCCGGACAAATTCTTCTAGATGTGCGTACGGACGTATGTACGGACAAGGGCAACCCTATATGCCACCACTATGTGGGGGCATAAATATATCATCTGATCAAGGTCTACATTGTCTGTCTATTTGGATGATAAAAAACATGATAAGCTGATTTCATGAATGTCAAACACCTGTACTCAAATCAGATGCTGAAAGAAATGAACACCTGTCTCTACAAAGGTAACAAATTGTTACTCCAATATCAAGCAAAATCATGCCTACCTCCAGTCCAGGAGGTCCTTTGAGATTTGTACCGTCCTTGTCCAGTCTTTGCATGATATATGGCATACACTGGGCATCTGACGAAAGGTCTGTCTGAGGTTTGGCTAACAAAAGTCTGAAATACACAGGAAAACTTAAAATTTCATAGGAGCAGCTTCACAAGACAAAGGGCTACTTAGACATTACAAAACTGATCAACACAAATTATCCTTTATTAGAATCATGGCAGGTGCTCTGAGTCAGTGCAGTTTGAAAATGTGCAGATGCCTCGTAAGCTATTTTTAGATACAACCTCTTTGAATTAATCTACTGAAAAGGAGCATTAATTAGAGAAAAGGACAATTTTAGAATGTTGTAGTTTGAAACCAGTTTGAAACCATTGTGATAAATAGAGCATTTGCTCCTATAGGAGTTCTATATAGGAGTTATTTATCACAATGGTTTCACAAAGTTACTTTTACAGAGTCGTCAAAAGTTGTTAATATGAGGGAAAGGGTTAACACATTACATAATATACACTGAAGACTCATTTCAGGAAAAGTAATTATGTAACAGTCAAAACAATTAAAAGGAGCTGGACAATTAGGAGATAAAGATGTGATTCAAATACTAAAAACCTTCATTTGTCCACCAAACCCTACTTTGTAACCCCCTCTTTAGAATTGTCTCGATAAGGTTTGGTAGAGAAATAACTATTCTTGAAAAAATGTAATTAACCCATTCCCGCATATTGACGCTTCTGTAAAAGTCACTTTCGCATAACTGATTAGCTATAGTTGACTGAACTGTGTGGCTCATGAAAGGTTATAGCTGATCATTAATAACAGTAAAATTATTGTTAATTGGAACCAATCATCTTTAACACATGTGATCACATTTGTGAAATGTGTGGAAAATTACAGTCAGCTGAAGTTATCGACTGATGATGGGAGGTAAATTTGATATGACCCACTACAAATCTTGCTAGCAGTTGTAGAGAGTTACTGTTTGCGGGAGGACTTTTACTAGAAAATCCTACGAGGGAATACACGGTGTCGTAATGGAAAGGCAACCGTTGTTGTTGTTGTTGTTGTTGGGGGGGGGGGGGGGGGGGGGGGGGGGGGGGAGCATTAACCCTTTCCTCCATAAATACACCTTTCTACGCCTCTGTAAAAATCACCTATTGAAACCATTGATACATAGAGCATTTGCTCCTATAGGAGCAAATGCTCTATTTATAACAATGATTTCAAACTACAAAATTCTGAAATTTTCCTTTTCTCTAGTTAATGCTCCTTTTTGCCAAGTTTTTGGTAGATTAATTCAAAGTGGTTGGATCTAAAAATAGCCTATGAGGGAATGGGTTAATGGAAGGAGCACTGTGATTGGTGGCAGTTGCTACAGTGATTGTTTGTTACCTTTCTGTGGTGACCTGCTGATTTCTGTAGAACTGGAATGAGAAAAACACCGTCCCTCCTGTCTTCCCTGGCTCAGTGGCACCATCACGATCAAAGATTCTGTAACAAAAGATTTGACATCAAACATACAGACTTGCTACATACATACTACTTGCTACACATATGACTCATATCTTATGTAGCACTTTGATTAACTTCTACTATGTAAGAATAAATGATATCTTCAAATATTTATATGCTTAAATCTTATAATGGAACAGAACACAGGAATTTGTGGCCATGCCAGAAACTGCAGAATCAGATCTATGTAACTCCATAAGCAAAAACAGTCGACCCCAATCCGATAGCACCTAATAGGTTGACTCTGTTTGCAAAGGTGTCAAAACCCCTATTACAGTTGAACTTCGATATCTCGAACTTCAAGGGACTATATAAATTAGTTCGAGATAACGGAAATTCGAGTTATCCGATTTCTAATCTGGACAATTTCTTAAGTTCACAGCTTAATGCAGGTCTACAGTAATGCTGAAAGCTCCTGCTTTAAGCTGTGAAATGTGTTTCTAGATATCTGTAGTGATACATTTTAGAGCAATTCTGTAGTAATATTTTGGATGGACCGAACTTTAAGTTCGAGTTATCCCGAAGTTCGAGTTATCCGAGTTCGAGATATCGAAGTTCAACTGTATAATATTGAAAGTTATAACAATTGCCTCAGAGAGATGATTCTAATGAGTATGAATAATATGGTCTACCAACAGTCAAAAGGACAGGTGCAAAGCAATATAGCAATAAGCTCCCAAGGCGTTTATATTAGCTGAATTTTCAAAATATAAATTCTTCAAGGGAATTGTCTGCTTTGACAAAAACTTTAGACACTGATCTAATCATGCCATAAAGCAAACAGAGCAGACCCTGATCAGATGGCTCCTATAGGAGCTGTCTGATCTGGGTCTAATCTGTTTGAAAATGTGTATGAATGACGGAAACGGTTAAATATTAAGCTGCACTTGCTTCGAGAAGGCCAGGAACTGGAAGATGATTTCGTTGCATTGTAGAGTATCATTATACTCCCTTTGCAGATCCACGCTAACCATGTGTGTGTTGGGATCTATGACCTCTGGTGGCTCACCACTGCGATCAAGGATAGGCGGGAAACCCACTGAGTACAGTTTGGCATATGCTGCCCTCGATAAACCGGAGCCTCTGTGTAAAGATAAATAGACAGGTGTGTCAGATTAATCCTGACCAATGCAAAGTACAAATTCCAATGCAAAGTACAATGTTCAAATTAGCAGAATAGTAAGCAATTAACCCCTTTATACTCCATGAATGTAAGAAATAATGACATTGTGAATATTAACTAAATTTAATTGAACAAATCAATGTTTGGCATTGGCAGAAACTGTAGACTCATATCTATATTATTTCATATGCAAACAGAAGAGACCCAGATCAGATGGCTCCTCCAGGAGCCATCTATTCTGGGTCTGCCATGTTTGCACAGGCATAGAAAGGCATATTTGTGAAGTGAAGTGGTATATTTAAATTTTATTTCCTTGAACTGTGTCTGGGTATTACCCTAAGAATTTGGACATACAGACTTAAACAAATAGTACTGACCAAGATTAAATAGGAAGAGCTATTTCATCAGGGTCTACACTATTTGCTATGTCAGACTAAATAAATTATTTAAGCTTTGCAAACGCATGGAGAGGGGAGTACCTAGGGTAGCTTTCATGTGAAATAATTGCATTCATTCTTTTGTGTTAAGTGGAATAACAATAATACACTCACACAAGAGCACCGCAAGCAGGTGCGAACGCTCGTCTGTCAGCATTGTCAAGATGAACATGCATACCAAAAATGAAGGTTGTAAATGAAAAATTAAAAAAGTTATGGTCAATGTTAAGATTTCAGACGACAACGACGACGATGCAGACGCCGGGGTTACAACCATAGCTCGTGATTTCTTTGAAACAGACGAGCTAAAAATGTACTCTCAACCATTGTAACTTTTCTACGAAGCTGATTTCTGTCTTGTAGCAAGTAGCACGTATGAGCTTTCTGATACTTGTACTCTGCTTTTAACCGTTTACTCCATGAATATTCTTTTAAGAAATAATGACATCATCAATATTAAATAGATTAATTATTATAATAGCACATGTACCAAGGAATGTTTGGTCATAGCAGAAACTGTAAAATTATATCAGCAAACCTTGATCAGACAGCTCCTACAGGAGCAAATGCATAGAAACTCCTATTTATGGAGTAAAGGATTAAGCGTTTATATTCTGCTAGGTTGACATGGTTGGCATTGGCAAACAGATTGGATCCATATCAGACATCAAGTAATTCAGCATCTGATCAGGCTCAAGGCTGATTGATACTTGTTAAATAGTTCCTTAATAGGCTTAAATGAGTCAGAAGCAAGTAAAAATTTTAACAGATAAGTATAAAAATACCCAGATCAGACGGTTGCAAACAGAATACCCAGATCAGACGGTTGCAAACAGAATACCCAGATCAGACGGCTCCAATAGAAGCCCTCTGATCAGGGCCTGCTCTGTTTGTTTCTGGAATAATATAGATTTTACATTTTCTTTTATAGTCAAAATTTCCATGTTCAAGAACCATTATAAAACATCAGCTAATTGATATTCATGATGTTTCATTTCTTGCATGAATATTCATGGAGTAAAGGGTTAAGTATTGACCAACAGAATGAACAAAAGGGCAACAATAAGTGAAGTGACTTACTGTTTAGGTCGTGGGCCAGCTGTCAGTATTGGGTGGTGAGTTGGAACATGCTGGAGCTCTTGAAGATCTGTGGTGGGGCCCTGGTAATGACAAAAATATTTTATATGTGACAATAATGTCTCCTTACTAGATGATTTCACCTTTTCCAAGCCTTTGCAAACAGACTAAACCCTGATCAGACACTTCATGTCTGATCAGGGTCTGCTCTTTTTGCTGTCAGATGTGTAACAGATCTGGTTCTCTGCTGTCTGCCATGGTAATTACTTACTTTATTTTATATTCTTAAATACAAGTAGAGCAACAGATAAAGATGTGTATTCAAATACTAAAATTGTAATTATGCCACCAAACTCTGTGACCACTTTTTAGATTCTACAGAGTGGTCACAACATAGGGTTTGGTGGAGAAATAAAGAAGTTATTGTTGAAAATGTTTTAATTGACACATTTTCTCTGGACCTCTGACAAGAATTAAATTAGTGGTGTCTTCCAAGAATATACATCAAGTAATAGGGATATACAACAAGCATCTTTGTGGGGTTATACTGTGTAATGTATGTGGCATCTAGTCTGGATCTACACTGTTTGACACAAAGCATATATAACATTCTAATATATTTCACCCTTTATTCCAAACATACACCTTATGATACATTTTCAAACAGAGCAGACCCAGATCAGATGGCTCCTGAAGGAACTATTTGATCAGGGTCTGCTATGTGATTGCTTCTGGAAATATACATTATCTGATTCTACAGTTTCTGTCCCGACCAAAAGTTTTTTATTAACATGCCATCAAATCGTTAATAAATATATATACATAAATTATTTTTTACATGAATATTCATGAAATAAAGGGTTCATGCTGGTCCGAGGCTAACTTTTGTAAAACTCAAAAACATATCAGAGTTCCTTTTGTCCCGGTTTGACTGACACAATATTAACTCCTTTCAATGCCTCTGCAAACAGAGTACAGTACATTATTTCCATTTCCTTTCAAAAAAAAGAGAGAGAGAGAGTATCAAACAAATTGGTTTCTGATAAGACAGCGAGAAACATGTTGTCTCATCTGGATCCAAACTGTTTGCTAAGTTTATCATAAATTCATCAGTAGAGAACTGAAGGTTAAAAATAACACAAATTGGTAATGCAAATACATAATCCATCAGATATTAACACTACCGTTAAAAACAGTTACGAAGAATAACTAAAATTGCTTTTGGTACTTCCATGTAAAAAGTTCAACGTCCCATAACTCTGCAGAAAATCATTGAACCGGAACAGGAATAATATATGCACAACTAGGCTTGGTGCTGATCAATCCTATGAAGTTTCATGAAAATCTGACAAAAGGTTTTGGAGAAACCATGCGGACAAATTAAAATCAGACAGGCGGACAGACAGACAGACGCTGCCCACAAAAACAATATGTCTCCCCAGTATACTGGGGGGAGACTTAACCCTTTCCTCCATAGACTATTTTTTAGATCCAACCACTTTGAATAAATCTACCAATAAGGAGCATTTACTAGAGAAAAAGGAAAATGTTAGAATCCTATAGGTGCAAATGCTCTATTTATCACAATGGTTTCATAAAGTGACTTTAACAGAGGCGTAGAAAGGCGTATTTATGGAGAAAAGGGTTAATTAGCAACATATCTTTTTTGGTGAAACAAGCACATCACTTACAGGCATTCCATACATTGGTACTGGGCCTGAGCTCATGGGTATATACATCTGTGGAGGCATACTCTGGGCGTAGATCTGTGGGTATTGCATAGGCACGGGCTGTGGTTGGAGCACCGATCCTGCTGCCATATGCTGAGGACCAGCTGGAGGCCTAAACAAACAAAAATATTCCTATGTCACAGAGTTCCGGATAAGATGTGTAAATTAAAACATTCTCAAGAATAACTTCTTCATTTCTCCACAAAACCCTATGTTGTGACCAATTTTTAGAATCGTCTCTTTGAGACAATTCTAAAAAGTGGTCATGAAATAGGGTTTGGTGGAGAAAGTAAAGTACCTAGTTATAGTCTATTTTCAGTCCAAAGGTCTGCTCAGCCGACTGAGCCAGCCAGCCTGATGAAACACCAAGTGACTTCGTGTTTCATCTATATCTGAACTGATTTGCATGTTACCATGATTTTATTCATGGTTGACTCTCAGAATACTACAGACAAGACATCTTGGACTCCCAACATTTTTTTAATAATCCAAATTGCTGCAGTAGAAATTATGACATCATGAATATTAATTTGATTAATCTGAATAACTGAACATGAACACAGGAATTTTTAGACATGGCAGAAACTGTAGAATAATATATATAATATTTCATAAGCAAACAGAGTAGACCCTGATCAGGAGCTGTTTGATCTGGATCTACTGTTTGCAAATGTGATAAAAGGCATATTATGGAGTAAAGGATTAAGCATTAATTTCTAATTCATCTTTCTATATTTATTTCATGACATTTTATAATTCAGCTCTGATATCATTTGCTCGAGTCTTATCTATTTTCTAATGAGCCATAATGGAGGATCTTCTTCACCTGATAACACCTGGACGCCCTGAGGGTGGTTTTTTGGTAGATGTAGGGGACTCAATCATCATGGCAGCTTCACTTGGTTCATGGCTGATGCCGGATTTCATAGAGGGAACAGAGCCCATCTGGAAACCCTGGGCAAAAGACATAGGGTGAACTGGCTGGGTGCCTGAGGAAGTTCCATCCTGAAATACAAATACAGTTTATAACACTTTCCTCCATAAATACACCTTTCTACACCTGTCAAAATCACCTGTTGAAACCATTGTGATAAATTGAGCATTTGCTCCTATAGGTTTCAAACTACAAAATTTAAAAAAAATCCTTTGCTCTAGTTAATGCTCCTTTTGGGTAGATTTATTCAAAGTGGTTGGATCTAAAAATAGCCTATTGAGGGAATGGGTTAACCCTTTATCAGATAATCCTCCTTTTTGTAGTATGCCTTTGCAAACAGAAAAAACCTAAATCAGACAGTTCCTGTTGGAGCTGTCTAATCTGATCTGTTTGTGCATATACGTCAAACAGTGGAATATCGATATCTTGAACTTTGAGTGACCGTACAAATTACTTCGAGACAATGGGAGTTCAAGTCAGCCTATTTCTAACTTGGAAACTTTCTTGATGTGACAGCTTAATGCAGATAGCAAGTATGAGCTTTCAGCATTACATCTCAATGCAGGTAGCAAGTATAAGCTTTAAGCATTGCACCTTAATGCAGGTAGCAAGTATAAGCTTTCAGCATTACAGCTTAAAGCAGGTAGCACGTATGAGCTTTCAGCATTACTTGTGACCTGCATCAAACTGTCACAGGTCTTGGGAGATATGTTCTGTGTTGAATAATACTGTAATTTTGAAAGAGAAAATGAGTGACAAAATTCAACACAGGTCAGATGCTGATCAGAGGTCAAATTACTTGACACTTGATCTTACGGGTCAATGGTGTTTGAAAATGCAATTGAAGACCCTGATCAAACGTCTCCTTCAGGAGCTGTTTGGTCTGGGTCTACACTATTTGTATAAGATTATACGTTAATGCCAGTATAGCCTAAAACAAGATTTTTACACTATAAATATTGCCGAATACACATTACAGCTATACACCAGGTCAATACGTTCAAATAATTATCAATTCAATCATGACATTCCATGATTGGTCAAACACCTTCGGAGTTATGCACAACACACAATTTTTTTTTTATTCTAGTTAACCTATTCCCTCATAGACTATTTTTAGATCCAACCTCTGGGAAAAAAATTACCCAAAATGAGTTTAGAATTTTGTAGTTTTGAAACCATTTTGATAAATAGAGCATTTGCTCCCAAGGACCAAACACTCTATTTATCACAATGGTATCATAAAGTGACTTTACAGAGGCATCAATGTGAGGGAATGGGTTAAAAGTTGTGGTATAAAAAATTGGTAAAGATCTGATTTTCTGCCTAGGCCAGTGTAGGTACTTAATTTACATGTGTCATACCCACCTTTACACAGAATCCCCACTGGAAGGCCATCAGTCCTCCAGCAGCCTTCGCAGAGATCTCATCCTGCATGGCCGTATCCGGAACCTTGTACACAAACTCCCCATCAGGGGATGGGAAGGGCCCACCAATCAGTCCCACTGTCACATGAGGCGATGTTGCTTGTAGGAAAGGGTTCCATGCTGACCAGCGAAGGGTCACATTTCGAGTATTTCCTCTGGCAAGGCTTTTTGACATCTAAAATGCAAACAAAAAATGTGTTTTATGATATCCATTCCTCACAGATAAGTAGTAACTTTTAGCATGCTCAACAAGATCTGGGCAAAAATGATTACTTGAAATTCCATTTAACCTTTGCCTCCAATACAGTTATTCAATGGAAATCATTGTCATGACCAATAGACACACAGACTCACATACAGGTATATGACAACATTTCCTGACTGGGGTGAGACTTTTTGCCCTCCAACCATTCCTTGTATGGCTACATTAAAATTTCAGTTTATAGCGTGGTATTACAATATTCTCCTTAATAATCCCTCCCATTAATAAACACCCCTTTCTTTATTTCTTGGGGTAGGGGCCAGTGGACTTGTGATGAATAAAACAACTAAAACTTTATATAAAACCATTAAATAAAGAAATATGTTTTTCAAAATACAGTTGGTAGCTTGGCAGAGTGAAAGCAATGCAGAAAGCTTCTCCACGATCTTTCTGCATTGCTTTCATTCTGCATTAAACGACCACCTGTGTACAACATGGAAGAAGTTCCTTTTCAACAAGAGAGTCGTCACGGGTGACAAATGCCCCCAAAGTGCTTTTTCACACAGAAATGCATTTTGGCGGAAAAACAATGTAATACAATGTAATGCAGGTGTTACATGAAATTTTGATGCTGTTAAAAATGACAGAGGAGTCAGTTCTTAGCATTAAAAACAGAACCTTTGACGATTATGATAGCTAAGAAAAGAGCCGGGGGTCAAAACTTAGTTAAAAACGACCCTTGGTCATTCTCAACATTAAAAAGGACCCTGGGGTTGATTGTTAACTTTAAAAACAGATCCTGGGTAAATTCTTAACGTTTTAAAAAAAGACACAAGGTCAAATTTGGAATCCTTAGCTGATAAGGTATAGAAGATATGCTTCGGACAAGCTATTTGTAAAATCAAGGTCAAAGGTCAAGGTCAAGGTCAAAGTGACCTGAAAATGGTATGCGACACTCTGCCATCCCAAGATGAACTCACACACCAAATTTGGAATCCGTAGCTGTAAGGTATAGGAGATATGCTCCGGACAAGCTTGTTGTAAAATCGAGGTCAAAGGTCAAGGTCAAGTGACCTGAAAATGGTAAGCGACACTCCGCCATCCCAAGATGAACTCACACACCAAAGTCGGAATCAGTAGCTGGTAAGGTATAGGAGATAATTCTTTATGCTCCCGACAAGCTTTTGTAAAATCGAGGTCAAAGGCCAAGGTCAGTGACCTACAAATGGTATGCGACACTCCGCCATCTCAAGGTGATCTCACACACCAAATTTGGAATCCGTAGCTGGTAAGGTATAGGAGATATGCTCCGGACTAGCTTTTTGTAAAATCGAGGTCAAAGGTCAAGATCATAGTGACTTGAAAATTTTACGCGTCACTCCTCCATCCCAAGCTGAACTCACACACCAAAATTGGAATCCGTAGCTGGTGAAGTATAGGAGATATACTCCCGACAAGCTTTTTGCAGCTGGTAAGGTATAAGCTTTTTATAAAATCGAGGTCAAAGGTCAAGGTCATAGTGACCTGAAAATGATACGCTACACTCCGTCATCCCAAGATGAACTAACATACCAAATTTTGGATCCGTAGCTGGTAAGGTATAGGAGATATTTTTGGACAAGCTTTTTGTAAAATCGAATCAAAGGTCAAGGTCAAGGCCACAGTGATCTGAAAATGGTGAGCGACACTCCGCCATCTGAAGGTGATCTCATACACCAAATTTGGAATCCGTAGCTGGTAAGGTATAGGAGATATGCTCCGGACAAGCTTTTTGTAAAATCGGTCAAAGGTCAAGGTCAAGGTCACAGTGATCTGAAAATGGTACGCGACACTCCTCCATCCCAATATGAACTCACACACCAAATTTGGAATCCTTAGCTGGTAAGGTATAGTTGATATTCTCCGGACAAGCTTTTTGTAGCTGGTAAGGTATAAGCTTTTTTTAAAATCGAGGTCAAAGGTCAAGATCACAGTGACCTGGAAATGGTACGCGACACTCAACCATCCCAAGATGAACTCACACACCAAATTTGGAATCTGTAGCTGGTAAGGTAAAGGAGATATGCTCCGGACAAGCTTTTTGTAAAATCGGTCAAAGGTCATGGTCAAGGTCACAGTGATCTGAAAATGGTACGCGACACTCCTCCATCCCAAGATGAACTCACACACCATATTTGGAATCCTTAGCTGGTAAGGTATAGGAGATATACTCCGGACAAGCTTTTTGTAGCTGGTAAGGTATAAGCTTTTTTTAAAATCGAGGTCAAAGGTCAAGGTCAAGGTAACAGTGACCTGGAAATGGTACGCGACACTCCGCCATCCCAAGATGAACTCACACACCAAATTTGGAATCTGTAGCTGGTAAGGTAAAGGAGATATGCTCCGGACAAGCTTTTTGTAAAATAGGTCAAAGGTCATGGTCAAGGTCACAGTGATCTGAAAATGGTATGCGACACTCCTCCATCCCAAGCTGAACTCACACACCAAATTTGGAATCCTTAGCTGGTAAGGTATAGGAGATATACTCCGGACAAGATTTTTGTAGCTGGTAAGGTATAAGCCTTTTTTAAAATCGAGGTCAAAGGTCAAGGTCAAGGTCACAGTGACCTGGAAATGGTACGCGACACTCCGCCATCCCAAGATGAACTCACACACCAAATTTGGAATCTGTAGCTGGTAAGGTAAAGGAGATATGCTCCAGACAAGCTTTTTGTCAAATCAAGGTCAAAGGTCAAGGTCACAGTGACATGAAAATGGTACGCGACACTCCGCCATCCCAAGATGAACTTACACACCAAATTTGGTATCCGTAGCTGATGTGACAAAGGAAATATACTCCGGACAAAAGGTACACACACCCACACACACGCACGGTGCGATCACTATATGCCGCCAAAGCCTAGCTTTGGGGGCATAAAAATATTACGCTCTCGGGTGTTAGAGACAATAAAGAAATTTACAAAATACAAACAAAAAATATGAAAAAAAAAGACATTGTTAAGTGATATGGAAATAACATTCATCACATAATCTGCCATGTAGGAGTGCTGAAACAGAGTGCCGTAAATCGCTGAAATGCACTAGTGTATTTTTTTATGCAAATGAGCAGTTTGAATCAGGCTGTACTACGCTGTAAACAATGGCCAAAGCAGCCGTCAGATATAGTACTTATATGGCACTTTTAAAGGGTTATGTGATAAAAAGAATCTAAATCTTACATTCGTGTTTTCATGAACCTCGTTTACTATGATGAATATTACACTTGCTAAAGCTTGTTTCATATAAGTATAGTAAACTCATGTAAGATCCTCTATAACTCAAACAGAAGATGAGGACAAAGACAAAGAAGAAGAAAGAAGAAGAAGGAACAAGACAACCAATCCATTGACTTACCCTCCTGTCCTGTTCTGAGAGCTGTTCACCTATGACATACTCCAGTATGAACACCACTGCAAACATGGGGTCCTCTAGCAGGTCGTTGATCTTCACCTTTTGATTCAACACCAGGTAGTTACCCATCTCTGGCCTGTAAAAAGTAACCCTTTAATTAATAAGGAAGTTTTTGTCAGCCAAAATTTAAATTGAAATTGTTGGCTTTTACAGAACAGTAGGATCAAGTCTACATAATTCCATAAGAAAACATAGCAGACCCTGATCAGACGGATCCTACAGGTGGTGTCTGATCTGGGTCTGCTCTGTAGCAAAGGCTTGAACAGGCAGTTATATGAAGGCAAGGGTTAATCGACAAAGTCTCGAATATTTATTAGGTAAATGGTTACCATAGTAAATAAAGGTAACAAGAGCAGTGTGCGTTGCCAACGCTTGTCTGATTTAGTGCTTGTCCACTAAAAAAATAAAGGGCCATAACTCCAAAATTTTGAAATCAAGAGTTATGGTTCTTATGTAGGGGCCTTCTCCTAAATGAAATCTACCAACCTATAAATTTTCATTTTGAAACCTCTTATACTTTTCGAGTAATGAACTATGGCATATGGTAAAACTTCTCTAAAACCAGAATTTTAGTAGAAATCTCAACAGAACTTTAATTAAAGAAGAATTAAATCTTTTTAACACAGGTGACTGATTAATGCAGGGTGAAAGTCATGCAGAAATCGCCTTTGGGAGCTTTCTGCATGACTTTCATCCTGCATTAAGCAGTCACCTGTTATCCTTCTTCCTCATACATATAAACACCTTTTCCCGTTTTGCAAACAGAGTAGACCTGTTGTCATACAGCTCCTGTAGGAGCCCTCTGATCAGGGTCTGCTCTCTTTGATTATGGAATTAAATATATCTCATTTTGTAGGTTCCACAATACCAAAAAGATGTGTTTGTGAAACACTATGCCCCCGCCCAATTTGACCTTTGACCCTGAAGGTGACCTTGACCATGACATGTCATTCCATCAAAATATGCAGCTTTGACAAACAGACAGGGCAAAAACAATAACAACCCCCCCCCCCCCCCCCAAACCGGATCTGATTGGGGGACACATTAAAAAGTCCTTTTATTGTCATGGCAAACAGCAGAAAATCAGATCATATATAAGCAAATAGAGCAGACACAGACCAGGGTCTACTCTATTTGTAAAGGCACCAGATTGTAAGATCACCAAGTATGGAATTAATTTTGAAATTGAAACTGATATGAATTTAACCCATTCCTCCATAGCCTATTTTTAGACCCAACCTGTTTGAATAAATCTACCGAAAAGGAGCATTTACTAGAGAAAAGGAAAATTTAGAATTTTGCAGTTTTGAAACCATTGTGATAAACAGAGCATTTGCTCCTATAGGAGCAAATGCTCTATTTATCACAATGGTTTCAAAAGGTGACTTTAACAGAGTCGTAGAAAGGCGTATTTATGGAGGAAAGGGTTAACATGTTAATTAAAAATATCTAAATCAGAGAGGATTATACCCATTTTCTCCAGGTTTCTGTGAGCTCTTGAATCTCTGACTGCGTCTGAAGGTGGGGCTGGCTCCTGGCTTAAGCAACTTTTGCATGTTTTTGGCATCCAATAAGAACGTCTGCGGCTTCTCAACAAAAGTCCAGCCATTGTGAACACCGACCTGTTATCAGAAGAATGAACTCTAACGTTAACTCTGTACCAGAAAGTGCCTTTGAAAATAAGAGCATACCCATATCAGATGACTCCTGTAGGAGCTGCCTGGTCAGTATATGTTCTGTTTGCTTATGGAATTATACAGATATGACTACATTTTCAGCAGGACTAAAATATGCCGTGTTTTTTTGCAAATATAAAGAATTCAGCTAACAAAAATTCATAAAGTCATTAGATTACTCAATAGAAACACCTTGTTATGCCTTTGCAAACAGAGTAGACCCAGACCAGATGGCTTTTGTAGGCGCAAACAAAAGGTACAGAATTGGATCTAAGATATTCTATGAGTAAACAGATCAGACCCTGAAGTACATATTAACACCTACCAGCAGTCTTCTCTCCACTATAAAGACACTGGTGCCAGCCGACTGCTTGTTTTTATCTTCCTGTAACTGTTCACAAAGTTCCTCTTCAAACTTCTCCACGGTGGGGTTCAGTTGCACCGTCAGCTGTTCAATCGAGCAGGCAGCTGGTTTCAGGATATGCGGTCGCTTCAGTACGTCTTTTGCTGTGGGTAATATAGAACAGTTAACTCTTTGCTCTATTACTACGTCTTTCTATACCTTTGCAAACAGGGTAGACCCAGATCAGATGGCTCCTATAGGAGCCATCTGATCAGGGTCTGCTCTGATTGCGTATGATATCATATAGATATGATCCTACAGTTTCTGCCATAACCAAACACATTCATGTGCCCATGTAGTAATATTCATGATGTCATTACTTTTTACATGAATATTCAACAGGTAAAGGGTTAATATAAGTCACAGATAGAGGGTGTACCTCAAATACCCAAACTATCATTTCTTCACCAAACACTATGATGTGATCACTCTTTTGAGTCTTTAGAATTGTCTTGAAGGGACGATTCTAAAAAAAAAACCACCAACCCATGAATTTGTACAAAATAAGATATTTACATTTGAGCTTTAATTATCTCAAACTCAGATAACTCGAACTTTGAGATAATTCAAAGTTAAAGTTTAGTCCTCCTAAAGTTAACCCCTTTACTTCATATTCATGCTTTTCTATGCCTTTGCAAACAGAGCAGATCCAGATCAGATGGCTCCTGTAGGAGCCATCTGATCAGGGTCTGCTCTGTTCGCTTATGAAATAGTATAGACATGATTCTTCAGTTTCTGCCATGGCCATATATCCCTGTTGTCAAGTACAATTATAAAAATTAATTTAATTTATATTCATGATGTCATCATTTCTTTCATAAATATTCATGGGGTAAAGAGTTAAAAGGCTGAAGTTAGAGGCAGCTCAGTAGATCAAATATTCAGCTACAAATCAATAAGTGTCATACAGTGGAGATTATCAGACAGTAAGCATCTGCACTCTTGACAATTGTCGTCTGCAATTATTGTCGTCTGCTTCAATTCTAAAAGTACGTTTTTCTTCATTTTTTTTTTAAAATACTGTATCAGAGTGACAAATAGTTTGAATTCAGATGAAACACTGAGTTACTCAGCATCTCATCTGGATCCAAACTGTTTGCAAATGTCAAATGTTTTCACAAAGTCTCCAGCAGCATGCAGAAGGTTGAACTGCTGAATGCGGATATTGCAATTAAATCTTTGCATGTGATAAACAAGTTAAATGGCATTTGCAAATGGTGTAGAACCAGACCACAGGGCTCCTGAAGTAGCCACCTGATGATGATCTGCATTTTTGTCATTCAAAATGCTCAAACAAATTTAACCCTCTCATACTGACTTGATTCTACCAATAAAACAATGATGGACCAAATTCAGGGTTGATTCATTTCCTATCAGGGACTGAATTTGATGCATTTTGCAAAGACCACTGTGGCTTGAGGATCCTTTAACCCTATCCCTCATATAAACGTGTTTTCACGCATTTTCAAACAGAGTAGACTCAGATCAGACGGCTCCTAGAGGCTCTGTTTGCTAATGGAATTTGATAGATCTGTTTCTATACTTTCTAAAATGACTACAATGTTCCGCCTTAAATATTTCATTATAACTAACTCGTCCATGAATATTCAGTAGGTATTTAAATTTGTAATAAAACATAGAACAGGGAAAGGGTTAAAGAGTAATCAGGTTTGAGTAGATCTGTTTGCCATTTGAAATTCAAAGCTAAACACTGGATTATATATACACACACAGGGGACACTTCATTTAAATTTAAGCATTAACCCTTTTGACCTCTGAATTTTCAAAGTGGAATAGCCCATAATTGCTTTAACTATAGAGTCCACTCAGTATGAAAGGTATAAACTTGCTGGAGGATTTTGAATGACAAACAGGGGGCTCCTCTGTGAGCCCTCTGATCTGGGTCTACACCGTTTCCGAATGACTGCATGTAAGTCCAGGTTTAAAAGTGGAATGGTCTATCATTGATTTTGCCATTCAAATTCTTTCCACTAAAGTTTATCCTGTCATAATACAAACGGTCTATACCTTTAAGCTGTAAATTGAAATCTAATTAATTCTTCATTTCAACAGGTTGAATCACTCAGCCAGATCTAACAATTATCTTTATTCCCTGCACGCTAAGTTCTTTAATCTTTGCATGCTAAGTTATTTTGCCTGCAAAAACTGTTACCTGCTGTATGTTAACAATTCTTTCATTGTCAGATTACAAAACAGTTTGGATCCCGGTGACTGGGCCTTTCATCTAGATCATGATTGTTTGTGCAGGTAATCATAAGATTGCTAGCATGCAATGAGTCAAATGGTCTGATCAATATTGATTAATGATTGCTACTGCATTGCAACAATGAGGCAATGATGCAGTAGACCATACATGCATGTTTGATGTCAGCTCATCTCGATGTTTGTTGCATCATGTAGCCTTAGCCCTTTGAATGGGGGAAATGAATTGGCTGTTATTTGCAAACAGTGAAGACCCAGATAAGAGGACTCATAGAGGAGCCCTCTTATCAGGGTATGCGCTAGTGGTGTAACAATACATCAAACTATCACACTATCGTGATAGTTGTCTACCCCAGTTACACTATCGATAGTTATTTCCAATTGACGATAGACTATTGCAATAGTTGCTCTGACTATCGATAGTTTCAATAGTTCTTTCATATAATTGGCACTGTGTTTTCAAGATGGTGTCGACCATCTCAGAGATCGAGTTTGTTAAAAACAAAAGCGGTAAAACACAAGTGGCAAAGCCCAATTCATTTTAAATCATTTCCACAAACATTTTTTAGTAAGAATTTACAGCAAAGTTATATCATACACTGTGCAAATTTGCATTTACAAGTTTTCAAATCTTGGCAATAACTATTGCAATAGTATTGCAATAGTTTCCTGCAATAGCAATAGTATCGCAATAGTACTTTCAGCAATAGCAATAGTATTGCAATAGTCAAAACTGACCCCAATAGTCAGCCCTAGTATGCGCTGTTTGTCACTGTTTGTAATTCAAAATCAATTTTTCTTTATTAAAAGTTCAGATTAGCAAGGTTTACAGTACAAGGACCATCTCAATGTCATTATACAGGCGCAATGAAGTTTTCAGCACACTTAATCAATTACAGATACTTGTACCATTATGACAGAGAGGCACTTTATACAGACCAGTTATATAGCAAATTTATACTGGGACCAAGTAAGACAGCAAGACGTTGATTAAGGATGGCTGATAACAGACGGTTGTAAAGACAGTCTCAACTCTACAAGAGCAGACCCTAATCAAACAGGTTCCTACTCTGTAAAAAAGGCAGTTAACATTATCCAAATGGTGACAAATTGAATTATTCATCTTTTCAAACCAATTGAATGGGGAGGGAAGTCTTGGTGGCCCAATATTTTGGGTAATTTGGGTATGCAATAGAGCCTGTCTTAACCCATTCCCTCATATTGACGCCTTTTGACGCCTCTGCAAAAGTCACGAGTTGAAACCAATGTGATAAATAGAGCAATGGTTTCAAACCAGAAAATTCTTTTTTCTAGTTAATGCTCCTTTTCAGTAGATTTATTCAAAGAGGTTGGATCTAAATATAGCCTATGAGGTAATGGGTTAATGATTTAGCAGCCATTCATTTACTGAACTTAGGAGTCTTTAAAAGCTGATAGTTTGCTTAATGCAGGGCAAAAGTACTGCAGAAAGCTCTTTATAGGAGCTTTCTCCCTTACTTTGGACCAATCCACTGTACTGCAAGTGCAGAATGATACATCCGCTTTTGTACAAACCTGAAGATTCACTGTCCATGAGGCCAGGGATGACATCGTTGTTACCGACGACAGTATTTTCTGGTAGGAGATGAGCGATGTGGTACATGGCCTTGTGGGTAGCAACTGTATAGCCCAACTGACACTCATGGATAGGCCGTAAAAATTCTGAAACTGTAGACAACAAACTATTCATAAGACAATAAATCATCTTTTTTCTCAGCAAGAGCACCACAACAGGATACATGTATCAATCATTACAAGTGTGTAAAAAGTTTCAACTTGTTGGATGCAAGCAGTGATTTAGTGATTGTTTAACCCTTTCCTTCATATAAACATGTATTTATGCATTCAAAACAGAGTAGACCGAGATCAGACAGCTCCTAAAGAAGCTGTCTAATCAGGGTCTGCTCTTTTTGTTAACGGAAATTGAAAGATCTGTTTCTTTACTTTCTAAAATGGCTACTAAGTCCCACCTTCCATATTTTATAATAACTATTTTGTCCATGAATATTCAGTAGGTATTGAAATTTGGACTAAATTACGAACCTGCAGGCAGCCTCGTGCAGGTAGGAAACACTGAAAAGCGTCTCTGAAATTTCCAAGAGGGACTGGGAATTTAACTCTGGACCTCCAAACTGGTAGTCAAGCACGTTACCACTAGACCACCGCAACAATTTAAGCAGAGAGCATATCACTTAAAACCCTTTCCATGCTAGCAGCAAATTCATGATTACTTATGTAAACAGTTTGGATCAAGATGTTGCCAAGTAACCGTCTGAAACTCTTGAATGAAATAGAAGAAAAGGTAACTTAGCAGAAAGCTAGTCTAGAGTGCAGAGATTGATTCAAATGAAGAAATGATCAATAATAGTCACCTTCGATTGGTTCATCCATGAAATAAAGGGCCCTTGGCGTTCCATGGTAGAGCTGGCACCTGAAAATAACATAACAAATCTACTAATCTCCAACTTGCTGAGCAAATTCTCCCTTTTAACCCTTTAAATAGTAGAGATGCTTTTTCTTGTCTATGTACAAACAGAGTAGACCCAGATTTCATTAGGGTCTGCTTTGTTTGCTTAACCCATTCTCTCATATTGACACCTTTTGATGCCTCTGCAAAAGTCACTTAATGAAACCATTGGGATAAATAGAGCATTTGCTCCTATAGGAGCAAATGCTCTATTTATCACAATGGTTTCAAACTACAAAATTCTAAAAATTTACTTTTCTCTAGTCAATGCTCCTTTTGGGTAGAGTCATTCAAAGAGGTTGGGTCTAAAAAAGCCTATGGAAGAAAGGTTTAATTAGCTCAATTTGTACAATAACAAATGAACACAGGAATGTTTGGCCATTGCATAAATTGTAAAATCAGATCTATACCATTCCATAAGGAGCCGTCTATCTGAGTCTATTCTGTTTGCAAAGGTGTTAAAAGTTGTACAGTAAAACCTCTCTATAATGGCCACTAAATTATATCATGTATTTTGTTTTAAAGGCAGGTGGTTGTTTAAAGCAAGGTGAAAGTAAAACAAAACGCTCCTATAGGAGCGTTCTGTTTTACTTTCAACTTGCTTTTAAGCAGCCACCTGCCCTAAATACCAATTAATTAACACAATTAAGTGGCCGTTACAGAGAGGTTTTACTGTATATATGGGGTAAAGGGTTAATGCCCCATTTGTTGCCCCATTTATCAGGACAAGAAATGGATGAGAAATTAACAGTGTGAACTGAGGTAGATAAAATCTTTACATAGTTGACATGAATAATTGAACAAGTAGGTAAAACATACTGGAATCAGGCCATACACATGAATTATAGATGGTACCCTGACAGGCTGACACTCTGAAAAGATCTACCTCCCAACGGGACGATGTGAAGGACAGAATTAACCTGTGGAAATATAACCTATTGCAACCAGAATTTTTACAGTCAAAGTGTCTTTCATTATATGACCCTACAGTCAATTTAGTATGAAATGGTAAAACACATTAAAAATATTTCTGAACGGCTCTTTGTCATTAGCAGTGAACGAGTTTCAAGCATACCAGTGACAATCAGAGCCTTAGATTTGGTGGTGGGGTGTGTGTGTGTGTGTGTGTGTGGGGGGATATTTTAAATATAAAAATATTAATATAATATAATATATAATATAATTGTCAATTTTCTACCATATCTAATGCTGTGGACCACTGTTTAGAAACCCCTCATGCTGATTATAGAGTAGCCATAACACAGGTTTTGGTGAAAAAAATAAAGCAGCTATTTTGAAAAATAACTTTAATTTATGCTTCATATTTATGTCTCTGTTATTGTCTTGTGCTTCAACTCTCAAAGCAGACATAATTTCTATTTCAGTATTTGATCTTTTGAGTGTAAAGGAACATATGAACTAGAAATATACCCATAGAACACAGATGCTTCTATTCTTGTATGGTTGTCTAGCTATGGTATGACCTATGACCTGTAGTACTACTGGGTGCATATCAGGACCATGCCCAAGGTGCACAAGGTCACATAACTGTCAACTTTCCTGTGATCCTTTACTCCATCAATATGCATTTCTACGCCTTTTGTAGGAGCCACCTGAACAGGGTCTGCTCTGTTTGCATATGATGTAATATAGATATGACTCTACACATAACAGTTTCTGTCATGGCCAAATAAATGTTTGGCAGTATGTTTATATAAAAACTTATATTCTCTATTTAAACTCTATTTAATATTCATTATTTTTTACATGAATATTGATGGTGTAAAGGGATAAAGTTTCATTACTCTAGGTCCAACATTTATGAAGCTATGCACACCACAAAAAATTACGGTAAAGCATGTCTAGAGCAACCATCCAAAATAATACTGGGCTTAACTAACCCTTTACTCCATGGATATTCATGACAGAAATCCAAGAGGAGCTGTCTGCATTACATTTTAATCATTTATCCTACATTATACCTTTACTCCATAAATACTTCTTCTACACCTTTGCAAACAGAGTAGACCCAGATCAATGGTAAGTCTGCTCTGTTTGCTTATGATATAATATAGATATGATTCTGAAGCTTCTGTCATGGCCGGAAGTTCCTTTGTTCATGTGCTATTATAGCAAATTAATCCAATTAATTTTTATGACATAATTACTTCTTACATGAATATTCATGGAGGAATGTCAATGGAATAACCCATTGCCTCATACTGACGCCTTTCGACGCCTCTGCAATTTTAAAAGTCACCTGTTGAAACGATTGTGATAAATAGAGCATTTGCTCTTATAGGAGCAATTGCTCTATTTATCACAATTGTTTCAAACTACAAAATTCTGAAAGTTTCCATTTCTCCAGTTAATGCTCCTTTTCGGTAGATTTATTCAAAGATCTAAAAATAGCCTATGAGGTAATGGGTTAAGCAACAATCTGCTCTTATGTTATAGACCATATCTTTATCACATGGTTGCTAAAGGCAATTTCTACTGTATGACAAACAACTGGACTGGGTGGACTCATGAACAGACAGAACAACAAGGGTAACCCTAAACACTAATGGGGGTGGGGGTGAAACTTTACTTTAACCCTTTCCTCCATAGGCTATTTTTAGACCCAACCTCTTTGAATAAATCTACCGGAAAGGAGCATTAACTAAAGACAAGAAAATATTTTAGAATTTTGTAATTTAAAACCATTGTGATAATTAGAGCATTTGCTCCTATAGGAGCAAATGCTCTATTTATCACAATGGTTTCAATAGGTGACTTTAACAGAGGCGTATTTAAAGAGGAAAGGGTTAACAGTTGTATCAGAGTACAACTTTTGCAGATAACAACTGTTTTGATTAAACCATTTACCTCATGAATTTTTATGTAAGAAACAAAGAGTTACAGATTAGGGGAGTATTGGGGTATTTACCCAATTAAAATTGTGGAAAAAGCAATTGTTTTTTAAAAATATGAGTAACACAAAGCAAATAAATATAGCAAAAAGCAAAAAAAAGTTTAGAATACCTAATGAGAATATGAATAATACCCAATTACGAAAATTGCAAATACCCAATAAAAATTGCAAATACCCAATTCTGCAAAAAATCAAGGAGTAAATACCCAATTGCTTCAAAACCTATGGCTAATTCATAGGCCGTAACTCTAAAATCCCTGTGACCATTTGACTGGTTATCGAACTTGGTGACAATATGGCCACACATAATTTCATGAAGTTTGAAGATCATATAAAAACTGGTTGACAAACATAGAGGACAATGCTATAAGAGGCAACCTTGGTTGATTCAGAGTTGATTATGGTTGATTCAGTGCCATAACTCTAAAGGGACTGGGCCATTTGGCTGGTTATCAAATTTAGCCTAGAGATTATTATTGCAAACACTTTCACCAAGTTTGGTGACAATCTGATAGAAACTGCTCAACTTTGAGAACGGACAAGGCTAAAATATTTGCTCATTCAAAGGCTGTAACTCTAAAGTTCTTAGAACCATTTATCTGGTTATCCACTTTGGCCAAGATAATTATCACAAAGAGTTTCACTAAGTTGGTGACAATCAGACAGAAACTGCTCGAGTTAGAAAGAAAAAATGTTTTGCATGCCATCCGCCTGCCATGGGGTTTCACATAATACAACCCATCTTTGGACAGATTTGTAAAAATAATATTATGAATATTTATCAGATAACTGTTAATATTGGCAAGTTTTGGCCATGGCAGAAACTGAAGAATCTGACCAATATTAATTCATATCAAACTAACCAGGCCCTGATCAGGACCTATGCTGTTTGCATTTAGGTATTAAAAGGCTTATCTATGAAATAAAGGGTTCATTGTGATGGGCTCCGTGTTTGCTGTTAGCAAAATTTAATATCTATTATCAAAGGATTTAGAGATATTAAATTGTCTTATGAAGTATTGATTCATAAACTACAACGGAAACATAAATCTGAGTAAGGAAAGCAGTGTATTGGTATTTACAAACAGTGCACAGTCCAGGGCTCAAGCTGGAGCTCTCCATCAGGGAGAAGTTTAGTGGTATTGAGGGAGAAGTTTGGTCCTGATTTTGGATCTCCCTATAATTATGTTCTATATACGGTAATAAAACTTCTCCCTCAGCTCAAAACAGGGAGAAGTCAGCAGGGTTAAGGAGACCTTTTTTCCCCAAATCACCCTCTTGCTTGAGCCCTTCGTGACACCCAGATCAAATGGCTCCTAAAGGAGATCTCTTGCCAAGTCTGCAGTTTGTCAATTAACCCTTTACTCCATGAATATTCATGTTAGAAATAATGATGTCATGAATATTAATTATAATAACATTAATTTGTTGTAATAGCACAAATTCCCGTGAATTTTTGGTCATGGTAGAAAGTGTAAATTCATATCTATTTTATATCATAAGCAAACAGACTTAAACAGAGCAGACCCTGATCAGACGGCTCCTATCTACTACATAACCATTCTAACCATATACTCGATAAATATGCCTTTAACACTTTTGCAAACAGAGTGGACCCAAATATCACTGCTCCTGTTGTAGCCATCTGATGGGGGTCTGCTGTGCTTGCTTAACCATTCCTTCATATTGACACCTTTTGACGCCTCTGTAAAAGCCACTTTCTGAAACCATTGTGATAAATAGAGCAATTGCTCCATAGGAGCAAATGCTCTATTTATCACAATGATTTCAAAACTACACAATTCTAAAATTTTCCTTTTCACTAGTAAATGCTACTTTTTGGTAGATTTATTCAAAGAGGTAGGATCTAAAAATAGCCTATGAGGTAATGGGTTAAGGAATAATTTAGATCTTATTCTGCAGTTTCTGCCATGAGCAAATACTCCTGTGTTCATAGCCTTTCTATACCTTTGTAGAATAGACAAAGATCAGTTGGCTCCTATAGGAGCCTTCTAATCAGGAACTGCTCTGGTTGCTTATAAAACAAGAGCACCGCAAGCGAGTGTGAATGTTCGTCTGTTATCATTTTGGTATGTGTGGATAGGCCTTGTCATGATGAATATGCATACCAAAAATGAAGGTTGTAAATGAAAATTTGAAGAAGTTATGGTCAATTAAGTAAGTTAAGATTTCGGACGACGACAACGACGACGCGGACTCAGGAGTTACGACAATAGCTCATGATTTCTTCGAAACAGACGAGTTAACAAAATAGATATGATTATTCAATTTCTGCCATGGCCAAAATTAAAAGTCTTGTGTTAATGTGCAATTATAAACAGTAAATCTAATCAATATTCATAATGTTATAATTTCTTTAATACTTAGTGTCAAACTCTGATGTATCTTTCTCAGCTTCAGATCTTGATACATTAAACATTTGTGTGAAGTTTCATTAATATCTGTCAAACAGTTTTCCGAGAAAACTGCGGACAAACAAAATGTTGATGGACGAACGAACGAACGAACGGACGGACGGACAGGGCCACGCCAATATACGACCACCTTTATTAGGTGGGCGTATAAAAAGTGAGTCGGGGGGTAAAATGGACGGTCGGTCGGGTAACCAGAAACAAACCTATTTTTTTTTTACGCCTTACATGAATATTAATGGAGTAAAGTGTAAAAGAGGTTCTATTGTATTTTTACTTTTGCTGGGCAGGCTTCACTCCTCTGGATGTATCTGGCAGCTCGTCCTCCTTGAAAGGCCGTATAATGCCCCACCCACATGACAGTTTCTTCAGCTTCTTGTTGGTATCCAGCCCAGAGGCGACTAATTCTACCACAGCCACCACAGTAGAGCTCACTATGGAGGTATGGAAATAAATACTCTGAAATACATAAACATTTGTCTATCAACTTTAACCCTTTCCTTCATATAAACGTGTTTTCACACATTTGCAAACATAGTAGACCCAGATCAGACGGCTCCTATAGGAGCCGTCTGATCAGGGTCAGCTCTGTTTTCTGATGGAATGTGATAGATCAGTTTCTTTACTTTCTAAAATGACTACAATGTTCCACCTTCCATATTTCATTATTTACTACAGTTGAACTTCGATATCTCGAACTCGGATAACTCGAACTTCGGGATAACTCGAACTTAAAGTTCGGTCCTTCCAAAATCTTACAATACAGAACTGCTCTAAAATGTATCACTACGCATATCTAGAAACACATTTAACAGCTTAATGCAGGTCTATAGTAAAGCTGAAAGCTCCTACAGGAGCTTTCAGCATTACTGTAGACCTGCATTAAGCTGTGAACTTGAGAAATTGTCCAGATTAGAAATCGGATGACTCAAACTTCCGTTATCTCGAACTAATTTAAATAGACCCTTGAAGTTCGAGATATCGAAGTTCAACTGTATTTTGCCCATGAATATTCAGTAGGTATTGAAATTTGGAATAAAAATAGAACAGAGAAAGGGTTAACTCTGCATGCTACCGTCGAATTTGCAAATGTTTGAGATCTGACGCAAACAGTCTGGATCCAGATGAAATGCATAGATCTAGCAATTTAGTGTCTAATCTGGATCCAGCCTGTTTGGCATTTGCAGATGTCAATTATCCAGCCTGCAAAAACTTCATTTCGGTAATGTGTCACAAATTCATCATATCGAAGGGTCAATGCTAACTAGTGTACATGTATCACCAAATATGAGGCAAATGAGCCTTCCTGCGGAGTCTACACCGTTTGCAAATAAGTCTTCTGGTCTGATACTGTTTGCAAATAAGCACTTTGGTCCAAGTCTACACTGTTTGCCATTGACTAATTTCCCACATTTTAAAGGTTAGTGGTTTAGCTCACCTGTGAGAGTCTCAGCTTGGGTTTGGCCTGTCCACCGACTCCTTGCAAGGCTGCATACTGTCCCGCCCATTGCCGCCCAAAGAACTGATGGTAGGCCAGGTCAAAGAGACTGACTCGTAGCTGATATTCCACATTGGTCACCCCTTCCACCTGAAACACACAGAGAGATACATATTTTATTAACACTTTACTTTAACCCTGCTCTGTTTGCTAATGGAATTTGATAGATCTGTTTCTTTTACTTTCTAAAATGGCTACAGTGTTCCAACTTCCATATTTCATTATAACTATTATAATTTATGGACAAAATAGTTATACTGAAGCATGGAAAGTGGAACCTTGTAGCAATTTTAGAAAATAGAAAAATAAATCACATTCCATTGGCTCTTATAGGAGCAGTCTAATCTGAGTCTACTGTTTGCAAATGCGTTAAAAAAAATTAAAATATATATATATATATAATTTTTTTATATATATATTATATAACTGGCAATAGAATACAACCGGAAAGGCTATATATATATTAAAAAAGACTAAATGTTATATGGCTTTAAAATCTTTAATTAATAACTTAAAAATGTGCGACGCGTTTCATCAGATCATCAGGCGCAATAATATTGTATATATGAGGGAAAGGGTTCAGCATATGGGTGGATTTTTCTCCTATGGAGTTCGGTTAACAATTTCCCTTATGAATATCTTTATTCAAGAATTTTAATTCAAGAATTTGCAATTTACATGACTTTGTATAATTGTCTATGTCAATGAAAAATGGATTTTTTGCCCTTTCAAAAACTGTAGATTCATATCTTAACAGAGTAGACTTTGGGGCGAGCCTTTGTGGGATTCCCACTTTCAAATCACAAATGGCGCAAAGAGAATTCCATTCAAGGGCCACGCCTGCACACAAAATCCCCAAATTCCCCCTCCCGAAATATATAATTTAATCTGAATTCACATCGGGATAATCTGTTTTCGTTTCACTGTTGCGAAAGAGAGTCGCTACTCGTTGCTTGGAGACAGCATATTTCCGGTAGTGACTTCACTTAGTCATACAGCGTCTGAAGTGAAGGTTTTTGCACAATTTGATTGGTTAACTTATATATCAAAACATTGAGTCAAAATCGAAAGTAAATAAAAGAAAATGCATGTGTCCATGGGACACGGATGCCCCCGCCGGCAAACAGGAAGTAGATGAACGATTATAGACCTGAAAAGGGGAGACACGATATGTAACTCACTGTGATTATGCTTCAGACCAAATATCAAATCATTCCAGCTTATACAAGCCAAGAAATCTTTGACGAAAGATTTTGAGGACGGACGTACGGGACGGACAAGGGTAAAACTTAATGCCCCCGTGGCCTAAAGGCGGGGGCATAAAAACATTTAGTTAAGAAATGTGATTATTTATATGATAAAGACGCAGTTATGTCCAAAAGAACAGCTGAAAGTGAGGACAGGACGTTATTACACTTCTTTAAGAATGTGCCAAAGCAATCCACGGATTCAGTGATAGCCAAGACTGAGAATTTAAGACAAACTGCGTGTGCTGCCAGCGATCAGGCTTCTTGTAGCACGGAAAATTTACTAACCATCACCCATTTCAGGCAAGTTGGCTATCTAAGTTTTATTGCTTTTATTACAACACTGGGAAAAATATGATGCCTTATGCCAAAAATACAATCCTAAGAAGGAATACAGGCAAGCTGCTGATATTTATGGCATGTACAGTAGAGAGAACTGATTGGCACTTGAATCAATGACAACATTAACTGTGTCAAAACATGTAGACAAGTGCATTAGTTTTATTTTCAGTCTAGTTAACCCATTCCCTCATAGACCATTTTTAGATCCAACCAATTTGAATAAATCTACCGAAAAGGAGCATTAACTAAAGACAAGAAAATATTTTAGAATTTTGTAGTTTGAAACCATTGTGATAAATAGAGCATTTGCTCCTATAGGAGCAAATGCTCTATTTATCACAATGGTTTCATAAAGTGACTTTTACAGAGTCATAGAAAGGCGTATTTATGGAGGAAAGGGTTAAACAGGTTACATACTCAGCATAATGCAGTAATACAACTCATACGTCCATGGTAATAAGGCGTAAATCTGGTTGGCACATCAAAATTTACAAATGGCCAATTCATTTGGCTGTTGATTGGCCAAGGGGCCCATCTGTCACTCTGTCCAGTATAGACTCTGCTCTAATCAAACAGCTCCTACAACAGCCATCTGATCTGGGTCTACTCTGTTTGCAAAGGTGCCATCTGTTTGCAAAGGTGCCAAGTCATCTATACTAGGGCAAGCATTAACTATCTGTCTGATGTTAGGGGCAGAAGGGAGTATAAATACACATGAATTACCTTGATTTCATAGATGCATATTTGTGATAAAACTGGTAATTGTACATGTATCGGGCAGTCAATCAAATCATATGATCTTTACCAGATTAATTGGCGACTTACTAAGGTTAGACATTTGTCCATGATTCAGTATGCCTGTAATATTAGGAGCCAAAAATCTGATATAACTTGTACACAATGTACCAAGACTTCAAGTGATTGCCGTCTGCTATTCAACTTATTATATTTAGATTTGAATCTTTTTATTCACCTGCTAAGAAGCTGATTCGCTGACTTGATATCCCCTGCCTCAGTATTTAAACAAGCTCTTGAAATACAAGTATGGTAATGACAGTTCCATTAGATTCTAATTTTCAACAAGATGGGTTTTGACACTACACTATGCCCCCACACTATAAAGAATGTAAACTTTGACTAATACATTTGTCCTTTGACCTTGAAGGATGACCTTGACATTGACATGTCACCACTCAAAATGTGAGGCTTCATGAGATACACATGCATGCCAAATATCAATTCTCTATCTGTGTTTAGACTGCATGTAGATAAATTGCTTTCTTACTGTACCTAAATAACGCAAATACCGAGGTATTCAAACATCCGACACCTCCTCTCAATTTGTTTGTAAAGCTGAATTATTCATTTTTTTTTTTTATAGAATTAACCCTTTCCCTCAAATAAATGCCTTTTCATGCATTTGCAAACAGAGTAGACCCAGATTAGATGACTCCTACAGGAGCTGTCTGATAAGGGTCTGTTCTGTTTGCTTTTGACATCATATTGATATAGATCTGATTTTACAGTTTTTGTTAAAGCAAGCAAATTTCCTTGGAAAGTTTACATTATAAAATTTCAGTTCATAAATATTCATGATACCATAATTTGTCACAAGAATATTGAACTGTTAAGGGAAAGAGTTACCATTTTGATACCTTTAATTTAATTCAGAGTGGCATAGAACCTAACAAGAGTCGCGTGTGGCGCCAATGCTCGTCTAATTTGGTACTTGTCCAGCTAAAAATTTGAAAACTATAAAGGGTCATAATTCTGAAAAATTGAAATCAAGAGTTATGGTTCTTATGTAGGGGCCTTCCCCACAAAGAGATCTACTTACCTATGAAGTTTCACGTTGATACCTTGTATACTTTTCGAGTAATGAGCTACATTAAAGTTTTTGCACGCCCATGACGACGACAACAACGACTATGACCCAGCGATAAAAAATATAGATTCTGGTCAAATGACTTCTTCAGGAGAGTTTGATCTGGGTTTACACTATTTGTGCTGGTCTGTCTGTCTGTTTGTCTGTCTGTCTGTCTGACTGTCCGTCTGTCTGAATGTTTAGCATAATTATGGGTTCAAACATTCAAAAAGCAAGAATAATATTTACCTCATTAAAGAATGAGTACGGCACTATAATATTATCCACATTTTTCAAGTGTATACATATAGGTGCGGACTGTCCATCATCTAACCCAAGACTCTCAGATGGGTGGGGTACAACGGCATTGGCCGCCAGCTTTTTCTGCATTGTCTGACTAGCTTGCACACATGGAGGACCAAGTCCAACCACTACCTGATCTCGGCAAGATTTCAAATATTCCGACGTGACTTTCGACCGATTGCTGTGGTTTGGATCCAGATGAACACTGTTGTAACTCTCCTCTATTTTAACTCTTTCCATCTCCATTGTTATTGCACTGACTTCTCCTATTGCACTTTTAGGTTAACAACATTTCGACTCTTCCAGTTAACCACTCATTTTCACGATTCACATACTGTGAACTAACTCTATAAAGACAACAGGTTTGTTCCAGTATCACTACCTGCCTAAGTCCTTCCCTCATTTAATATTTCCTCACATTCAGAGTGTTGAGCCTTTACATGACATAGACACGGGGGTTAACCCTTTCCCTATTCTATGTTTATTACGGATTTCAATACCTACTGAATATTCATGGCCAAAATAGTTATAAAGAAATATGGAAGGAGGAACATTGTAGACATTTTAGAAAGTAAAGAAACTGATCTATCAAATTCTATTAGCAAACAGAGTAGACCCTGATCAGATGGCTCCTCTAGGAGCCATCTGATCTGGATCTACTCTGTTTGCAAATGCGTGAAAACACATTTATATGAGGGAAAGGGTTAACCATTTCAGCCTTGATTATCAAAGTGGAATAGCTCATAATAAATTAAGTACCACCCAGTATGAAAATCTTAAACTTGCTTAACCCTTCTCTTGCTGAATTTTAAAATACATTTCTCCTTCTTTACCCATGCCCTGTTGTATATTTACATATATATTCACTGTGTACAAGTATTTTGCTGTGCAATCACTGCTGTGGAGTGCACTGGTTGCACAATCAGCTTGTAAATAGTGCAGACCCAGATGAGACAGCTCCTGCAGGAGCTGTCTCATCTGGGTCTCCACTATTTACAGGTAGATATATTGGCGTGAACAGCCAGCGAAGGGTTAAGATTATTCTGAATGACAAACAGTGCAGACCAGGAGCCCTCTGATCTGGAACTACACTGTTTGCAAATGACATTACATGCAAATGACAAATGGTGCAGCGCCATATCAGACGGCTCCCGTAGAAGTCCTCGGATCTGGGTCTACACTGTTTGCAAATAACCGAGCATGCCTGTCCCCAGTTGAAATGGTTAACCCTTTCAACACTGAACTTTCAGAGTGGAATGACCCATTAGTGTCTTTTCTTGAAACCATTGTGATAAATAGAGCATTTGCTCCACAGGAGCAAATGCTCTATTTATCACAATGGTTTCAAGAAGTGACTATTACAGAGGCGTAAAAAGGCGTATTTCATAATGGAGGAAGGGTTAAGTATTTGGCTACTTCTTTTTAAACTCTAGCGCTGTTAAACCTAGTTCATTTACACTTGCTAGAGGATTTTGAATGACAAAGTGCAGATCCTGGTCAGAGGGCTCCTCTAGGAGCCCTCTGACCTGAGCACCCACTTTTTGATCTGAGCACTCACAGGTCTGATCTGAGTACTCACTGTTTTCAAGGGATAGTATATACATGCCCTGCAATCAAAGGGTTAGCCCTTTACAGATTATTTGTAAATGGTAGTGATATGCATAAGCAACAAAAGGGTTGACTCGGATTAACTCTTTCAATGCCGAATTTTCAAAGTTGAATGGTCCATCATTCTTTAACCCTTTCCTCCACAAATACGCCTTTCTACGCCTCTGTAAGAGTCGCCTGTTGAAACCATTGTGACAATGGTTTCAAACTACAAAATTCTAAATTTTTTCTTTTCTGTAATTAATAGCTCCTTTTCAGTAGATTTAATCAAAGAGATTGGATCTAGTCTGTGGAGGAAAGGGTTCACCGTAGAGTCAGTATGAAGTGGTATTAATTTGCCTGAATGGCAAACAGTAGAGACCCTAATCAGAGGGCTACACTGTTTGCAGACGAGACAGAGGTATCTTTCTTAACCCTTTACCAGGGATGCCCCCTTTTAATGCCTTTGCAAACAGAGTAGACCCCACTAGTAGCTATCTGATCAGGGTCTGCTCTGCTTCCTCATGGAATAATATACATCTGATTGTACAGTTTCTGCCATGGCCAAATTTTCTGCATTCATATGCTAATACAAACTTCATCTAATCAGTACACGTTTTCATGATCAGAGCTCCAGATAAGATGCGTACATTAAAATATTTTCCAGCATAACTTCTTTATTTCTCCACTAAACCCTATGTTGTGACCACTCCTTAGAATCGTCTCGAAGAGATGATTCTAAAGAGTGGTCACAACATAGGGTTTAGTGGAGAAATGACGATTTTATTATTTGAGTATGCACCATTATCTGCAGCCTTGCCCGATTATCTAATATCATTAGTTTTTACATGTGTCAGGTACAGGTTTTAACTCTTCACCACTTAAATTCACAAATCGAACTGTAGACTACCTCTTCAAAGATATCAAAACTTGTTTCATTATCTTACTACATAATCATTCCAATCACTTCTCTGTTTGCTTAAAAGTTAATAGTAAATATAAATCTGACTTTACAGTTTCTGCCATGACCAAACATTCCTGTGTAAGTACTGTGTTATAAAATTAACCCTTTCCCCGTTCTATACCTTTTCCAAATTTCAATATCTACTGAATATTCATGGACAAAATAGTTACAATGAAATAAGAAAGGTGGAAAATTGTAGCCATTTTAGAAAGTAAAAACACAGGTGGAAAATTGTAGCCATTTTAGAAAGTAAAAACACAAAACTATCAAATTCCATTACCAAACAGAGCCGACCCTGATCAGACGACTCCTATAGGAGCCGTCTGATCTGGGTCTACTCTGTTTGCAAATGCGTTTATATGAAGACAGGTTTATATTCATATGAAGAAAAGGGTTAATATTCACTGAGTAAAGAGTTAAAAAGACCATTATATCAGCAGCTGTTTTTGGCAATACAGAAGAGCTGCAGACAAGGTTCAAAGCATTTAAGAATTACTGAGGCAATTCTTTTGTGTAGACACACTATTAGTATAGTATGTATGGTATTGATGAAGAAATGGAGAAAATATTGTCCTGAAATATTTAGCTTATCTCTTTTATCTAAAGCCTTGACGCCTGTAAGTAGTGTTTATACAAAAGAGTTTCACTTTGATCTTTGGTACAGAGATACTAGACCATTCTCTTTTCATATCATTTTTTTTTTATAATGCTTGCCCATGATCCAGGCCCAGATAAGATGCATAAATTAAAACATTTTCAAAAATAACTCCTTTATTTCATCACAAAACCCTATGTTGTGACCACTCTTTAGAATCGTCTCAAATTAAGACACAATTCCAAGCAATGGTCACAAGATAAGGCTTGGCGGAAAAAAGACGATTTTTGTATTTGGATATGTACCTTTATCTGTTGCTCTGCCCATGATCAAATGCAATTAATGTGCAATGAATGTAAAGAAGGTCTTACAAGACTATTCATCAATTATTTACCCCCTTCCCTGTTCAATTATTCATGTAAGAAATAATGACATCATAAATATTAATTGGCTGATTTGTTTTATAATGAAATATAAACATTAAATGTTTTGTACATGACAGGAGCTGTCTAATCTGTGTCTACTCTGTTTGCATAGACAATGAGCTAAACAAGCCTTTCAAAAAAAAATCCAAACAAACAAACTTGCCATTAAGATTCCTTCTTAAAGATGAATACAATTCTTGTTTATGTTTTATAAAGAAGAGTTTTATACACAAATCACAAACACAAATGAAATATTCTATGTCAAAATTAATGCATTTGAACAAATGTGTACTACAGATCCCCACAAGTCATAATTAATATACATTACACATGATTCATGTGTACTATACATTACTTGACATTAATCAGAGCTCCAGATAAGATGTGTAAATTTAAACATTTTCAAGAATAGCTCCTTTATTTCTCCACCAAACCCTATACTGTGACCACTCTTTAGAATCGTCTCAAAGAGACGGTTCTAAAGAGTGGTCACAGTATATGGTTTGGTGGAAAAATGACGATTTTAGTATTTGCGTCCGCACCGTAAAAAAAAAAAAGTATCTGTAACTCTGAATATTATACATTCTGTACCTTTGTCTGTAACCCTGATTTAATGAAAAAAATTCTACTTGAAATAAGTAATGCTGAGCAGAAGTATAGATATGATGTGTAAGTTTTAACCCTTGATTCCATAAATATGCTTTTCTACGCCTTTGCAAACAGAGAAGACCCAGATCCTATAGGAGCCGTCTGATCAAGGTCTGCTCTGTTTGCTTATGAAATAAGATAGATATGATTGCACAGTTTCTGCCATGGCCAAAAGTTCCCCAGTCCGTTTGCTACTTTAACAACTAATTTAATGAACATCCTACAGATATATTCATGAAGTACAGAGTTAAGAATAGCTCCTTCATTTCTCTATCAAACATTTCTCTATGTTGTGACCATTCTTTAGAATCATCTGGAAGAGACGATTCTAGAAAGTGGTCTCGATATAGGATTTGGTGGATATACCGGTGTGACTATTTTGGCACTTGAATATACACCTTTATCTATCACTCAGACTCTTGACTACAACATCCACTGGTGAGACTTCAGAAATCACATTACAGCACACTAAGCTTGCACGGCAAGTTCTAACCATGATTCCGATTTCAGTTGTTCTTTTGTAATTAACATCGTAAACAACAGGCAACATAATCATAATATTGTTATATTGAATAAATCAATAGCTTATATAACTAACTCCCGCTTCAACTCCCTCTACCTGAACAATTCTATTCTCAATCCAGTCTCCAAAGCCTGCAGATGAAACTAATTAATTAAAACCCCTTTGAATGTGTGAGTGAAACCACTTCCAATGGAGCAATATAGATCAGGAAGTTGGGAACTGAGGGCTACAAAGGATCCTATCCTCTGATCAGAGTCAGCACTGACTGTTATTCAAAATCTTCCTGCGCCCTCTATCACTTCATACTGAATGGACTCTACCATTAATTAATGATGGATGATTTCATTTTAAAAATCTAGTAAATGTATCTAAAGGGTTAGCATTAGGTATGTTTAGAAAACTATTACCATCTGATTATGAAATATCCTTTTATTCCAGTTTAACCCATTCCCGAGTATTAACGCCTTTTGACGCTTCTTTAAAAGTCACTTTTCACTTAACCCTTTCCTCCATAAATACGCCTTTCTACGCCTCTGTAAAAGTCACTCTATGAAACCATTCTGATAAATAGAGCATAAAATTGTGCTCCTATAGGAGCAAAATTTAATGCTCTATTTATCACATTTGGTGTCAAACTACAAAATTCTAAAAAAAAATCCTTTTCTGTTGTTAATGCTCCTTTTCGATAGATTTATTCAAAGTGGATGGATCTAAAAATAGCCTATGGAGGAAAGGGTTAACTCTGATTCATTCAAGCTTTTGAGAAACTTTTTATCCAATGTCAAACAGATTGGATCCTGATGAGACGCTGAGTAACTCGAAGTCTCATCTGGATCCAAGCTATTTGCAAATGCCAGGTAAGTCATGTTTAGCAGGTATTGGACTAATTAGAGGCATGATTTCAAATGACTGCCTATTCCAGAGAAGATGTCAGCGCTATTGACCCATCACATGCAACCAGAATCTATCGGAAAATGCATGAATTGTTGAACGTACATAAGTATCCAATGAAGGGAGCATGATACTGTATCTTCCCTAATAAACGCCACCACTCTCATAAACGCCCCCCTTACTTCTGGGTAGAAACTAACGATCAATAAAACAAGGCAGATTAGCGATGACTGCATAGGTCTAAGGTGTCATCAGTAGATAAGTGCTAATCAAGCCCATTTTGTTTTGATAACCACTTTTGTTATTTGGAGCAGTTTGTTGTCTGTACCTAATGTTTCGGTCGAATGACAATATCAATTTATGTACAAATCAAAACTTGTTTTTTCGCAAGTAACTCTCTTCATCCGTTTGCATTTTGTTAAAAGAACATGTGTAACAGGATTGTAGAAATTCATTCTAGTTATAAATTGTACACAAGAATCATTAACTTTGTTGAGTTTGACATATCGTTGAGTAATATATAAGTAAACAAGAGTACGTTTGTGAAACACTTATGCCCCGACCTTTGACCCTGAAGAATGACCTTGACTTTTGACCCATGGGCCAGGGAGTTGAACGCGACACATCGTCTTTGTGTGGTGAACATTTGTGCCAGGTCATTTTGAAATCCATTCAAAGATAAAAAAAAGTTACAAAAGGGACATAAAATTTGGAATGGAAGGACAGACAGACGGAAGGACTATATGCCGCCGTTGGGGGCATAAAAATTTAACGATTATTGACATACTTAACTGGAATACATCCATATAGTACGGTCACATTAGCCAAGCTCTAGGAGTCACCCCACAAAGTATCGCTGAATTGTATCTGAAATCAATGTGGGCCTGTATTTAATGGTAATGGTGCACTTTTTCAACTCAAATAAAAACCAAACAACACTTTCAAAGTTATTGATTTAACCCTTCGCTTGCTGTTCACGTCAATATACCTACCTGTAAATAGTGAAGACCCACATGAGATAGCTCCTGCAGGAGCTGTCTTATCAGGGTCTGCACTATTTACAAGTTGATTGTGCAACCAGTGCACTCCACAGCAGTGATTGCACAGCGAAATACTTGTACACAGTGAAGATATGTGTAATTATACAACAGGGCATGGGTAAAGAAGGAGAAATGTATTTTAAAATTCAGCAAGCGAAGGGTTAAAAGCATAAGTCAGACAGATGAATGGAAAGGTCGATATGGGTAATATTTCATCCCATGCATGGGCCATAAAAAAATCAGAGCACAAGATCACTTTTCATTTGCTGAATTTTAAAAGTGGAATGTTCCAACATTCTTAAAAGATGGTGTCCATTCAATATGAAAATTTTGAATGACTAATAGCGAGCACTCTGATCAGAGGGCCCCATATAAGATCCTTCTGATTAGGGCCTACACTGTTTGCAACTGCCAGTATACTCATTTCATACTTTCAAAGGTTTAATTTCAAGCTTTGAACACATATTTTTCCTGTATGAATTAAATTTTGTCCTGAACCATTGAATCGATGGTTCACAATGGCTATGACCTATATCTTTTTCACTACTGCAATTGGAAGTGGAATGGTTCATTATTGTTAACCCTTTCCCTCATATAAACGCCATTCCATGCATTTGCAAACAGAGTGGACCAAGGGTCTACTCTGTTTGCTTTGACATGATATAGATCTGATTCTAAAGTTTTTGTCAAAGCAAAATATTTCCTTGAAAAGTGTAAAATATAAAAATTCTGCTAATACATATTCATGATGTCATTTTTAATTACATGAATACTGAACAGAGAAAGGGTTAAACAGAAGAGTCCATTATCCAATTTGCTCCCACGATCCCATATATGGGATGTAGGCAAACAGTGTAGACTCTGATCAGATGCCTCATAACGGAAGGACGGACAATGCGATTACTATATATGCCCGCCTTTGGGGGGCATAAAAAGGGGCATAACTATGGCAAAATTAATTTTAGGGTTACCTACCCTTATGAAATGGGTTCCACTTGTGATAGTAAACATACATACCAAATATGAACCAAATATCTTTGATGGTTTCTGAGAAAAGGGACCTTAACAAAAAGGTTAACCAACACCGACGCCGACGAGAGGGTCATGACAATAGCTCCACTTTTTGAAAAAGTGGAGCTAAAAATGGACTAATCCAATATATAAACATGGAAGAATCCACTGGGCGCAAATGGGTTAAGTTCTTATATGAATATTAAACAGGTAAAGGGTTATAAAGAGTCATCTAATATTCATACAGTCATTATTGACATGAATATTCATGGAATAAAGGCTTAACTGCCCAGAAGTAAACATTGTACTAGAGAGCAGTGACTGTACAATGGTTCTGCACCAGTCTAAACATTCAAACTGCTGTAGTGACAATCCCTGCTATCGAATCAATGCTATATAATACATATTGTATAAGGTAGACGATGACGACTTGTTCGAACACTGACCTTATCAGTTGGTAGTCATCTTCTTGTCATACCGATACTGGGTCTATATGAACTCATTCTCTCCTAGGCTATTTTTAGACCCAATCTTTTTTAATCAATCTACCGAAAAGGAGCATTAACTAGAGAAAAGGAAAATATTAGAAATTTGTAGTTTGAAACCAAATGCTCTATTTATCACAATGGTTTTTACAATGTGAATTTTATAGAGGCGCAAAAATGTGTCAGTAGGGGGGTAATGTGTTAACTCTTTGCATGATTGTTGTCTCCAAGAAATGCGGACTGCTAAAACTCTGAACTTTTCTCTATATCTTTTTTGAATACACAATGTATATACCGTACAATGTCAAGGTCAAATAGTTTGGACACTAATGAGATAAGGAGCTACTTGTGGTCTTGACTTGATCTAAACTTTTTTGAACAGATTACAAAGATTACCAAGCTGGCATGCAAAGAGTTCTGCCACTTATTGACTATGGAAATTGTATACTGTACTGAAGTCTTGTTGGAACATGTCCCATTTGACACAAAATTATTGTACTTTACTCAATTTTCAAACACCATCTTTATCTAATGAACCCCTTTGAATATGAGATCATATGCATGTCGCCAATAATGTAGACCCAGATCAGAGGGCTTCTAGAGAAGTCTTGAACCATTGAATCTTGAAAACTGATTGTTACTTAACCCTTAAATTTCCTCCATAAATACGCCTTTCTACGCCTCTGTAATAACCACTTCTTGAAACCATTGTGATAAATAGAGCATTTGCTCCTATAGGAGCAAATGCTCTATTTATCACAATGGTTTCAAACTACAAAATTCTAAAATTATACTTTTCTCTAGTAAATGCTCCTTTTGGGTAGATTCATTCAGAGGTTGGTTCTAAAAATAGCCTATGGAGGAAAGTCCTGTACAAGACTAATTGGACTGTAAAGTTATACACTCAGATTGGCTAATTCCATTTTGAAAATTCAAAGTGTGTAGGGTTAATTATTTCTTTTCAAAAACACTATCGGAGTGTCCTATCGTCAGGTGAAACACCAACTCTCACTTACATTGATTTAAATCATGTCACGGTACCGAACCTAACACAGTCGGGATGAAGAATATGTAAGCGGCCCGGTAGCTCGGTCGGTAGAGCGTTGGAACGGTAGTCCAAAGGTCCCGGGTTCGAGCCCCGGTCTGGCTGCATATTTTTCTCCCCCCTGTTACAATAGGATCCAAGCTATTTCAGTGTTTGAAATTAATTTTATTTCCTGGTGGCAAGTACTTGCCACCTGATTTGAAAGTTGGTGGCAAAATGCTCTTATCTGGTGGAAACATTCAATCGAGCAAATAAGAAACTGCAGTCATTTGTGATGCCTTGGGTTTTTTTTGCTGTGGTAAAGGTGATTGCTATAAATAGGAATAGCTAATTATTAATAACTGGAAATTATCAACAAGCAGAAAAAACAAGTGATGGTCCAATAATTCTTGACGTATTCTTCTGATTGTTTTGATTTCCACCCAATTATTCCTGGTGGCAAGTTTTTGCCACTGACTTTCACTGATTAGGGGGCAAGATGGACATTTCTGGTGGCAAAACTGCCACTTGCCACTGTTAATTTCGAACCCTGTATTTGAAAAGGTTATCGCAAATAGGTCCTGGCACCCTGATTCACAATTTTAACCCTTTGGATGATGAAATAATGACATCGTCAATATTAATTAACTTAATTTTTATAGTGACACATGAAGAAGGCAATATTTGGCATTGACTGTCTGTAGAATAAGATCTGATCTGTATTATTTCATAAGCAAACAGGGTAGACCCTGATCAGACAGCTCCTACAAAGTATTAAAAAGGTTAAACTACAGACTGTAAAGGGCTGAAATAACCCACATCAAGTCACCTTATATTAATGTTAAACAAGAGCACCGCGAGACGGGGCAATATACGCCCGAAGGCTGTTCTATTTACACAATGTGTGAACCTTCAGAAGTTGCGCATATGAGGTCTATTAGGGCTAAGGCAATAGCAAGGAGAGTAAAACTGCTTATTGTAATAGTAATCTTTTATTTGTCTTTGGGCCTACTGAAAGCTGAAAAAGGAGCATTTATTTTGAAAAAAAAGTAGCAGGTAAAAGGAATAACAAAGAAACATTTTCTTTACAACAAATAATTAGAAGAGAGCCCACAGTTTGAAGAAATTATGTTGAAAAATAAAGGAGGAGTGAAATTGCTACCCGAAACTATCAAAGGGCAATAACTCCAGAATGAACAAGTTTGAAATAAGTGAATAAATATCCAAGATATGAGCATGGTAAGAACAGTGTACATAGCAATCATTTTCAGACTTTCAGACTTTTTTGAACTTTGGAAAAAAAGTCGAGAAAGTTTAAACCGAACGTGACATAAGTGCGTTTAACCTTTCACCTTCAAATATGACTGACCTTAAAGGTAATGATGTAGGTCTAGTTAGCTACAGCCAGGACACAAAATTTGCTAACGCTCTATTTGTGACCTTGACCTTGAAAGTTCACAATTGGGTTTTGTATGCAACACACCTTCAAGTGATACTGAAGCCCTATTTGTGACCTTGACCTTGAAAGTTCACAATTGGGTTTTGTACGCGACACACCTTCAAGTGATACTGAACATATGTGTGAAAGAATTTTGAAAATCGGAGAAAAAATGAGTAAGTTATAGCCAGGACACGAATTTGCTAATGGACGGACAGAATTGCTAACGCCCTATTTGTGACCTTGACCTTGAAAGTTCACCATTGGGTTTTGTACGCGACACACCTTCAAGTGATACTGAACATATGTGTGAAAGAATTTTGAAAATTGGTGAAAAGATGAGTAAGTTTTACCAAGGACACGAAAATTGCTAACGCCCTATTTGTGACCTTGACCTTGAAAGTTCACAATTGGGTTTTGTACGTGACACACCTTCAAGTGATACTGAACATTTGTGTGAAAGAATTTTGAAAATCGGAGAAAAAATGAGTAAGTTATAGCCAGGACACGAATTTGCTAACGGACGGACGGACAGAATTGCTAACGCCCTATTTGTGACCTTGACCTTGAAAGTTCACCATTGGGTTTTGTACGCGACACACCTTCAAGTGATACTGAACATACGTGTGAAAGAATTTTGAAAATTGGTGAAAAGATGAGTAAGTTTTAGCAAGGACACGAAAATTGCTAACGCCCTATTTGTGACCTTGACCTTGAAAGTTCACAATTGGGTTTTGTACGCGACACACCTTCAAGTGATACTGAACATTTGTGTGAAAGAATTTTGAAAATCGGAGAAAAAATGAGTAAGTTATAGCCAGGACACGAATTTGCTAACGGACGGACGGACAGAATTGCTAACGCCCTATTTGTGACCTTGACCTTGAAAGTTCACCATTGGGTTTTGTACGCGACACACCTTCAAGTGATACTGAACATACGTGTGAAAGAATTTTGAAAATTGGTGAAAAGATGAGTAAGTTTTAGCAAGGACACGAAAATTGCTAACGCCCTATTTGTGACCTTGACCTTGAAAGTTCACAATTGGGTTTTGTACGCGACACACCTTCAAGTGATACTGAACATTTGTGTGAAAGAATTTTGAAAATCGGAGAAAAAATGAGTAAGTTATAGCCAGGACACGAATTTGCTAACGGACGGACAGACGGACATACTAACAAATGGGTAGTTGTGTGACTTTTTCCTTTGATCTTTTCTTGTGTGACTAGTCCCACAAATAAAACTATTTTTGGCTCTAACTTTGGAATAGAATGATCTGGAAGCTAACCCTTACCCTAACCCTATGTCCCACAACTGGCCAGGTTAATGTCACAAGAAATGGCCAGGTTAATGTCACAAGAGATGGCCAGGTTAATGATTTTACTTGTGCGACTAGTTAGAAAAAGTCACACAACTACCCTTTGGTGAGTGCGGACGGACAGACAGACGGACAGACAGACGGACACCCAGCCAGACGGCCAGACGATGGAGACCATAACATAATACGACCCTTCGGGCGTATAAAAACCAGGCCTAGTACTATATCGGTAGTATAGATTGTGGAGTTGTTAAAAACACCCAAATGAGTTTGCTTTCATTTTAAACCTTTTTACATGTTGAACATCCATGTAAGAAATAATGGCACTTAACGAATAAACACAGGACATTTTAGCTCAGGTAGAAACTGTAGAACCAGATCTATATACAGTAAAAACCCACTAATGCAACCACCTAAAAGAGGTACAATTCTGGGTACTTTATGCAGGTGGTAGCTTAATGCAGGACAAAAGTAATGCAGAAAGCTCCTAGAGGAGCTTTCTGCATTACTTTTGTCCTGCATTAAGCAACCACCTGCTTATAAAGAGACCCATGTTTATTCATTAAGTGGTCACATTAGAGGGGTTCTACTGTAATTCCATAAACAAACTGAGCAGACTTGTTGCAAAGGCATGATATTTAGGTGTTTACATGTAGGAATATAAATGAATATATTTCCTCCATGAATATAAATGTAAGAAATAATGATGTCATGAATATTGATTAGATCAATTTGTTATAGTAGCACATTTACACAGGGAATTTTGTAAGTGGTGAAAACTTTACAATCATATCTGTATTATATACCATAAGCAAAGAGAACAGACCGGGTATAGGAGCCATCTGATCTGGGTCTATTCTGTTTGCAAAGGCGTAGAAATGCGTATTTATGGAGTAAAAGGTTAACTGAGTTAACTCTCTGTTATCTACATTCATAGGAATTTTCATCTAAAGAAGAAAGAAAGAAGTCTGCATATCAATCTATTACAATCATGATCTCCACCCTCTTATCGCCACCCCTCTCTCCCTATTATGCTATAACTTGCAGTTTAGATCCCGAGAAGACACCATACTGGCATAGATACTCAGGAGCCATCTGATCTTGTTCTACTCTGTTTGCAAATGCATGAAACGGTGTTCATATGAAGGAAAGGGTTAATATGCAAAGGTGAAAATCATGCAGAATGCTCCCAAGAGGTTTCTGCAGGACTTTCACTATGTATTCAATGGCCAATAACAATACTTATTTGAGTATACAAATTAGCATATGATTTTACTGTATTGTGAAATAGTTTAAAGTCAACATTGTGGATGACAGTCTCATTCAGAACTATATGGTTTTCACTCCCATGACATAAATATACAGCATTGATTTCAATGGGCAGTGACAAATGTCCTATTCAGTGTCTCCTAATGTAATGTACACACTCTCACCTATGTCACACTGACCATTTCAATCTATTTATTGAGTAAAGGGTTAAGGAAAATGTAACATGACAAAAGTATAGACCTTATGAAAAGGCTCCTCTAGGAGCCAGTTCTCATCTGAGGTAATGTTTAAATTTGCAAAGAACATTAGTGGACACGTCCCGCACTGAAAGGGTTGCTTTATGAAAATGGTAATATTGGACAGCAAAAACTGCACATGTAGAATCATATCATACAGATTGCTCCTACAGTAGCTGTCTGATCAGGGTCTACTGCATTTGCAAAGGTGTATAAACTTAAAGGTGTGTTTAAGGAGTAAAGGGTTAAGTTTCCTTTTCCACTGATGCTGTCCAAATGTTTTAATACCTCCCAATTACAAGCTAACAGAACAAATTCCACATGGTTATCTATTGATTCTTTGCATACCGGTACTTGCAGTGTATTATGTGATAACTTATGTCAAGGGTTTGAATCATGATGTGACAAGAAGTCACTCTGTGACTCTTCAGTATTAAAATGTTTGCAACTGTAATTTTTAATCCTTTACTCCATCAATACAATTAACCCTTTCCCTCATATAAACGTGTTTTCATGCATTTGCAAACAGAGAAGACCCAGATCAGACGGCTCCTCTAGGGTCTGCTCCGTTTGCTCATAGAATTTGATAAATCTGTTTCTTTACTTTCTAAAATGGCTACAATGTTCCACCTTCAATTATAACTATTTTATCCATGAATACTCAGTAGGTATTGAAATTTGGAATAAACATAGAACAGGGAAAGGGTTAATTTCTACACCTTTGCGAACAGAGTAGACCCATATCAGATGGCTCCTGCACGTAGGGCCGTCTGATCAGGGTCTGCTCTGTTTGCTTATGGTGTAATATAGATCTGATTTTACAGCTTCTGCCTAATTACTATTCACGATGTCCTTATTTCTTATATGAATATTCATGGGTAAAGGGTTGATAGAAATGAAAGAAAATGTAACTTTAATTATTAGAACAGCAGCACACAATTTTTTGTGTGGAGAACAATCATTTAGTGGGCATAACAGTTAACCCATTCCCTGATATTGACTTTTGACGACTCTGTAAAAATTACTTTGTGAAACCATTGTGATAAATAGAGCATTTGCTCCTATAGGAGCCATCTGATCTGGGTCTACTCTGTTTGCAAATGTGTGAAAACACATTTATATGAGGAAAAGGGATAAGTCTACCAAGACGGTTTTGACCAAGTCGTCTAATAATCAGATCTGCAAATTTACCCTCTAACTGATGCTGAATGTGGTTGAAGAATGCGCCCTGTCATTTGTAAACAGTGTAGACCAAGATCAGAGGGATCCTAGAACTATACTGAGTGGACTCAATAGTTCAATACTGAAGGGCTATTCCAAGTTCTGAAACTTCAGTGTTTTACAGGGTTAACCCTTTCCCTGTTCTATATGTATTCTAAATTTCAATACCTACTGAATATATAATGACAAAATAGCTATAATGAAATATTAAAGTTGGAATAGTGTAGCCATTTTAGAAAGTAAAGAAACAGATTCATCATATTCTTTTAGCAAACAGAGCAGACCCTGATCAGACGGCTCCTATAGGAGCCGTCTGATCTGGGTCTACTCTGTTTGCAGATGCGTGAAAACACGTTTAAATGAGGGAAAGGGTTAAGATTGAACTTACCATACAATATAATAATGATGGATTATTTAATTCCACTCAGGAATTTCAATTTTTCAATAGCACAGATTTACATGATAACAGCAGTTACTGTCACAACCTGCACTGACTAAACAGGAATTTCAAACATCTTTTGGCCCTATTCATTTCGAGGGTTTTGCACCAAGCCCTTGAATTTTGAGTTCACGAATTCTGTCATTTGTTCGGTTCAATCCATTCATTCTTTACCCTTTACTTGACAGAGATCCCTTTGGATGACTCGCAAACAAAGTAGACCCATATCAGACGGCTCCTGTACGTCGAGTTATCTGATCAAGGCCTGCTTATCCCTTTCCTCCATAAATACGCCTTTCTACGCCTCTGTAATAACAACTTCTTGAAACCATTGTGATAAATAGAGCATTTGCTCCTATAGGAGCAAATGCTCTATTTATCACAATGGTTTCAAACTACAAAATTCTAAAATTTTACTTTTCTCTAGTAAATGCTCCTTTTGGGTTGATTCATTCAAAGAGGCTGGGTCTAAAAATAGCCTATGGAGGAATGGGTTAAGGAATAATATAGATCTGATTCGACAGTGTCTGCAATGACCAAACTTTCCTGTCATCATAATGCCAGTTTATAAATTTATCTAATAAACCCTTTCCCTGTTGCATATTCATGTCAGAAATTATATATTCTAAATTATTATATAATGAATATTTAATAGCCGACACTTTTCGAGGTAATATTTTGTGTTGACAAAAAATGTAAAATTAGATTTTGATCATGACAAAAGCAAACAGAGCAACGCTCCTGATCAGATGACTCCTATAGGAGCTTCTGATCTTGGTCTGCTCTGTTGCAAAATGCAAATTCGTCAAAATGATAAAGTTTAGTCAATTATTTGGAAAGGGTAAATTTGACTGAAAGGGATACTTTAAAGTTTATCCATTTGGCTGTAGTTAATGTGTAAACCTGCAATTAACTCTTTCCTTCATATAAATTCCTTTTGCAAACACGGAGAAGACTGAGATCAGACGGCTCCTATAGTCCTGAGCCCTCTGATCAGGGTCTGCTGTGTTTATAATAGATCCGACTCTTCGTTTTCAAACAATACCAAACAAATCCTGAATATATAATACTGTGACATTATAAAAATTCAGTGATAAATATTCATGACATCATTATTTCTTACATGAATATGGAGCAGGGAAACGGTTAAAAGCAGTGAGGCCCCAGATAAGGGGATTCCTATTGATGCTCTATGATCAAAAGATGTATTGTGTACCATTTTAAAAAAGTACCTTCAGAAAACTTCCCCTTGGCATTTATAAATGAGTCTTAAATATTTACCTGACAAATATTCATGGCAAACTTTACACATTATGAACATTAATCAACCAATTTTCTAATATTGTTTGATAAAATTGCTTTGATGCTGCATTGCACCAGATCTAAGGCATTCTATAAACACACACATAGCAGATCCTGACCAGCTGATAGCTCCTATAGTAACTGTAACAAAGATTCTTACAAAATCACTTAACCCTTTCCTCCATAGGCTATTTTAAATCCATACACTTTGAATAAATCTACCAAAAAGGAGCATTAACTAGAAAAAAGTGTTTTTTTTAGAATTTTGTAGTTTGAAACCATTGTGATAAATAGAGCATTTGCTCCTATATATTTATCACAATGGTTTCATAAAGTGACTTTTACAGAGGCGTAGAAAGGTGTATTTGTGGAGAAAAGGGTTAAAACTTCAGCTAATAAATATTCATGATGTCATAATTCTAATGTGAATTACCGAATAATGAAAGGGTTTTAAAAATGAATATTCATGGAGGAAAGGGTTAATTAGAATTTCTAAGTACTAGTCTTCTTCTTATCTACGGCTCTGAGAAAAACGTAACCATTTGCAAGCTTAAGCGGCAAATTTGTGATCACCTGACGTAACAAACAGTTTAGGTCCAGACCAGAGACTGATGAGTTATCAGGTCTCTCTTCAAGATCCAAACTGTATGACACAAAGGCTATATTGTTCAGGAGATATAAAATAAAAACTTTCAGAATTTAACTGGGCAACGATTTTTCCAGACAAAATTTACCTGGCATGCAAAGAGTTTACGTTTCTTGTAAGAGGAAGTCTTTACTTTCATATTTACCACAAGTCTACATATACAACAAAAGTCAAGAAACAATTATTTCCAATGTGAAAATTATTTCCATTTTTCAAAGTCCTGTATCCAATAATTCCAAAAGCAAAATTCCTGTATTTGTTCAAAACAACTTATATTTTCCTTATTTCTGAAGTAAGAAAGAACTCTGTGCATTATTCCCGTGTTAGGATTCACCGCACACAATTTGATGTCTGGCTTAAACAACCTCGACTCCCAATCAATGAGGTGAACTCAAGTCTAACAGAATGGTTAACCCCTACAGCTGTGTGGAACACGAGTCACCAATATCCTTTGCAAGCAGTGTAGACCCAGATGAGAGGGCTCCTAGAGGAGCCCTCTCATCAGGGTCTGCACTGTTTGTCATATGACACTTTTTCTTTTAAAAAAATCCCTAAACATTCACCCTAAGCTTGACCTGTTTGAATTTTCGAATAGTCCATTTGAAAATTCAGCACTGTAAGGGTTAACCTACAGCCTGCTGGAGGACTAATGCATGACAACATTTGTAAACAGTTTGGATCCAGAGGAGATATCAAATAACTTGGTGTCTCGTCAGAAATCCAAACTGTTTGATATTTTGTTGCTAAATTTATAAAAGAAATGAAAGAAAAAAGTAATTCGAGAATTAAAGTAAAGGATTTACAGATGACCATATTTGTACAGTGCGCTCGCTAGAGGCATAGATATCAATACACCAGAATAGAACCAATTTAACCCCTTTACCTGTACATTATTCATGTTAAAGAAATATTCTTATATCATGAATATTAACAAATTGTTAACAAATTGTTTTTTACAGACTGTGACAGAAAGTACTTCATAATTCCTTATAAGCAAACAGAGCAGACCCTGATCAGACAACTCCTAAAGGTGCCATCTAATCTGGATCTACTCTGTTTGATAACATGTGTTAACTTGCCCTGACAGAATCATGTCCAAATGAGATGCCAAGCCTCTTAACCCTTTCCTCCATAGGCTATTTTTAGATCCAACCTCTTTGAATAAATCTACCGAAAAGGAGCATTAACTGGAGAAAAGTAAATTTTTAGAATTTCGTAATTTGAAACCATTGTAATAAATAGAGCATTTGCTCCTATAAGAGCAAATGCTCTATTTATCACAATGGTTTCAACAGGTGACTTTTACAGAGGCGTAGAAAGGCGTATTTATGGAGGAAAGGAAGAAATTTCAAGAATGGAAATAGAAGCAGACAACAAATTTTGCAGGCGACAATTACTGCTATGCTTGTTAGACAAAGAGTTAACCTCCAGCACACACTGTGACTTATTATCACCTGCAAAAATAGTCGTCTGCTTCAATTTTCAGTTCACCAGTAGATTTTTTTCTTCATCGTTTGTTTTTTTGTTGTAGTATTAGAAAATGATATTTTACTCAATAAACAACTTGATATGAACTCAGAAATAATCAAAACTTTACTGATTAAAGGCAAACCTTTCACTACACTGAGTGAATATACAAACCCGGAATTGTTTCAGGGTATTTTTTTTTGGACAACAATATCATATTTGTTAGGCAGGGGAAAAAAAGCTATTGATCAGTAATTTACAGCAAATTATGTGCCCCATTTACTTCGACACTACAGTAGAACCGGTCTTAAGCGGCCATAAGATAATCTAATTATGGGCCTGTGAGGCAGGTGGTAGCTTAATGCTGGTGAAAAGTAATGCAGAAAGCTCCTGGCTATAAGAGCTTTCCACATTACTTTTGCCCTGTATTGAGAAACCACCTGCTTTTTAATGAATGGCCACTTACGACAGGTTCTACTGTATATCATTTGGTTTTCAAAAAATAAAAATGGAATTTTTTAACACCTTCTTGTTAGTAAATCATATTCTTTTCAACATTAAGTCTGCACACAATGTAAGTGTCATCTGCTTCCACTCTCAAGTCTGAGTTTTTCTCCTATTTCTTCTCAGAAATACAGCCCAGGCGTCAGCCTTACGGCGTCAGTCTGGATGTCAGCCTTACGGCGTCAGTCTGGATGTCAGCCTTACGGCGTCAGTCTGGACGTCAGCCCTACGGTGTCAGTCTGGACGTCAGCCCTACGGTGTCAGTCTGGACGTCAGCCTTACGGTGTCAGTCTGGATGCTGAAGAGATGCACAATTACTCATCTCATCTGGATCGAAACCGACTGATTAGTTATCAATAATTCAATGCTAACGGCACCCTACTAACAGTTCTATGGAATGTTCACTGTAGTATAAGTGCCATAAATACGCCTTTCTACGCCTCTGTAAAAGTCACTTTATGAAACCATTGTGATAAATGGAACATTTGCTCCTATAGGAGCAAATGCTCATTTATCACAATAATTTCAAAACTACACAATTCTAAACTTTTCCTTTTCTCTAGTAATATGCTCCTTTTTGGCAGGTTGATTCAAATAGGTTGTGTCTAAAAATAGCCTATGGAGGAAAGGGTTAAACGCAGGTAGAAGTTTATTGCAGGGTTAAAGATATAAATTCTTCTTTACTTAATGTCTGGTTTCTACGTTTCTACTCATAGAATAATTTCCAATTAGAAATATATGAGTTCTTTAACCCTTTCCTTCATATAAAAGCCTTTTCATCCACTGGCAAACAGAGAAGACCCAGATCAGATGGATCCTGTAGGAGCCATCTGATCAGGTTCAGCTCTCTGTTTGCTAATGGAATTTGATAGATCTGTTTCTTTAGATTCTAAACTGGCTACATTATTCCACATTCCATATTTCATTATAACTATTTTGTCCATGAATATTCAGTAGGTATTGAAATTTAGAGTAAATATAGAGCAGGGAAGGTTTTAAGTAAAGCCAAGTACAAAGTTTATGAAACTTTTGGAAAGCTTTCCTTATTTGCCTTAAATATTCTGACAGACTGACACACAAACTCTCCTCTCCATAGGTTTGTAAAAGTAAACAATTCAATTTGGCAGTATGTTGATAACTTCCATTCAGTCTGGCATGGTAACAAATAGTGTAGACCCTGATCAAACTGCTCCGTCAGGTCTGGGTCTCCACTATTTGCCTAAATATATCAGTCTGAGTACTTACAGTAAACAGAGCACTTCAAAATCCTTTCAAACATTTAGCAATAGATATGAAGGTTTGCAAGATAAAACTATAAAAGGCAACTTGTATTTAACTCTTTGCACGCTAGCGGCGAAACGGTGATAACCTATGCAAACAGTTTGGATCCAGATGAGACGCCGCATAATGCGGCGTCTCATCAGGATCCAAACTGTTTGTCATCTTGATCATATTTTTGCAAAGAAATTAGAGAAATGTTATGTTAAGAATTGAAGCAGACGACAATTGTTGCAGACGAAAAATTACTTATCGTGCAAAGAGTTAATCCAGCTAGTGGTAAAACTGCAGACTGTAGATAAGAAACATACTGATCTTTTAACCCTTTCCTCCATAAATAAGCCTTTCTATGCCTCTGTAAAAGTCATTTAATGAAACCATTGTGATAAACAGAGCATTTGCTCCTATAGGAGCAAAATGCTCTATTTATCACAATGGTTTCAAACTACAAAACTCTAAAATTTTACTATGGAGGAAAGGATTAACCCTTTACTCTATGTATACCCCTTTCTACGCCTTTGCAAAAAGAGGTAGACCCAGGGTCTGCTCTATTTGCATTTGACATGATAAAAGACTGATTCTACAGTTTTTGTCAAAGCAAAAGATTCCCTTGAAAAATTTACATTTTAAAAATTCAGCTAATAAAATTTTATTCATCATGTCATTATTTCTCACATGAATATTTACATGTAAAAGGGTTTTAAAATAGACTTTATGGGGTTTACTAGTGATGGGCCATTCCACTTTGAATATTCAGTAACTATTCATAGGGCTACGGAATGGAAGAACATTATCTTTTGAAATATAAAGCAAACAAACAACAATTTTCTATATTTATACCTATTTCAATACCTACTGAAACAGAGTATTCATGGACAATAATTACAGTTGTAATGGAAAATTGTAGCCTTTTTAGAAAGTCAAGACACAGATCTACCAAATTCCATTAGCAAAGTTTTGACAAACAGAGCAGACCCTGATCAGATGGCTTCTATAGGAGCCCTCTGATCTGGGTTTGCTCTGTTTGTAAATGTGAGAAAAGGTGTTTACATGAAGGAAAGGGTTAACCCTTTTTCACGCATTTGCAAACAGAGTAGACACAGATCAGACGGCTCCTAGAGGAGCCATCTGATCAGGGCCTGCTCTGTTTGCTTATGGAATTTGATAGACCTGATTCTTTAGTTTCTAAAATGGCTACAATATTCCACCTTGCATACATTGTATTTCAATATACCTATTTTGTCAACGAATATTCAGTAGGTATTGAAAGTTGAAATAAACACAGAACATGGAAAGGGTTAACAGTCAAAGAATTCATACCAAAATTTACTAACTACTCAGCATGGGGCATAAACATGTCAGCTCATTGGAAATTAGCTCCAAAATTACCTCTAAACAGTTTGCTTTCAATTTCAATAATTTGAAAGACACAAAACCACCACATATTTACATAACAATTTGTCCTTGAAATTCTGTAAAATGAGCCAAATACTCTTTTATGTCATGTTTCACTCTTTTGTACTGTATGTAAATACATGTGTATAATGTTTGTTACAACACTCAAAGTTTATTTTTCAGGCTGACAAACATTTGTTGTGGCTTCTCTTCTGGATCATATTAAATCACAATTTGTTCACTGCTTATCATGTTACTTAACCCAATACCTCATAGGCTATTTTTAGATACAACCTCTTGGAATAAATCTACCGAAAAGGAGCATTAACTAGAGAAAAGGAAACTTTTAGAATTTTGTAGTTTGAAACCATTGTGATAAATAGAGTATTTGAAACCATTGTGATAATTAGAACATTTGCTCCTATAGGAGCAAATGCTCTATTTATCACAATGGTTTCACAAAGTGACTTTAACAGAGTCGTCAATATGAGGGAATGGGTTAAGCAAACACAAGAATTAGAATTACCGGTAATCCATTCTCTTCTACTGAGACCTAAATTGAAGCCTCTGTAAAAGTCATTTTATAAAAACATTGGGATAAATAGATGCTCTATTTATCACAAAGGTTGCAAAATTACACAATTCTAAAATTCTCCTTTTTTTATATATTGTTAATGCTCCTTTTCCATAGATTAATTTAAAGAGGTTGGGTCTAAAAATAAGTGTATGAGGGAATGAGTTAAAGTGATAGTCTCTACTTGCAATGTGTCTTAACCCATTACCTCATAGGCTATTTTTAGATACCTCTTTGAATAAATCTACCAAAAAAGGAGCATTAACTAGAGAAAGGGATTTTTTTTTAGAATTTTGTAGTTTGAAACCATTGTGATAAGTAGAGCAAATGCTCTATTTATTACAATGGTTTCACAAGAGTCGTCAAAAGTCGTCAATATGAGGGACTTGGTTAAAAAATTCTTAGAAATAGATCAAGCCAAGGACAAAGATTTTTCAAAATGACTATACAAGCTGTCCCTGGACAAACCAATCATTGGTGCAAACCCAGATCAGCCACAAAATCTAAAACAATAAAACATAATCAGTGCAACAGAGAACTTAACCCTTTCCCCCATAAATATGCCTTTCTATGCCTCTGTAATAACCACTTCCTGAAACCATTGTAATAAATAGATTTATTTCAATGGTTTCAAACTACAAAATTCTAAAATTTTACTTTTCTCTAGTAAATGCGCCTTTTGGGTAGATTCATTCAAAGAGGTTGGGTCTAAAAATAGCCTATGGAGGAAAGGGTTAGATACTAAATCCGTCATTTCTCCACCAAACCCTGTGTTGAGACCACTCTTTAGAATTGCCTTTTCTAGAGTGGTCCCAAAATAGGGTTTGGTGAGAAAAGACGATTTAAGTTGTTGAGTATGCACCTTTAGCTGCTGCTCAGTCTGTGCTATTTATTGTAAAGTACAGTAAAAACCTCTCTATAACTGCCACTAAATTGCATCAAGTATTTTGTGTCAAAGGCAGGTGACTGCTTAAAGCAAGGTGAACGTAAAACAGAACGCTCCTATAGGAGCATTCTGTTGTAACGTTCACCTTGCTTTAAGCAGCCACCTGCCCTAACTACCAACTAATTAACACAATTAAGTGGCCATTATAGAGAGGTTTTACTGTACATTTATCCTCATTTCCCACAAAAAACTATTTGGGCGGAAAAAATTAGTCAATTAGTGCCAACCCAGATCAGATGGCTCCTGAAAGAGGTCTTCCCTATTTGCTGCTATGTGAGCCTACTTGGAAACAATCAAAATGGTACCAAATCACATTTTTCAGCTTCACAAACTAGTACAGAGGTGAAATTCAGGTGTCCCAATACTTCTTGGGTAATAGAGGGCCAATTTTCAGAGTTCAGTCAACATGATTTATTACCGGTAAATTTCAAATCCGATATCTTCACAGCCAATACTTTGTTTACATTCTGTAAGTATATCACAGCTCAAATGCTGGTTTTATTTGCTGACACTTAAAGAGGAAGTCCCTACAATGAACGCATATTTTCAATAATATAATAAAACTTGGTATTTGTTATGCTCAACCATTATTATGAAGGTTGCCAATTTGAACTTATATCGAAAAATGCCCCTGTGATACAAATAAACCGATTTCATCAATACTTACAATTTTTGTTCTACAACACAATATTATCGGCCTTTTCCGCGAAAATGTTCCGCGTTTTGCCGATGATCACCCGATCCCTCCATTGTTTAAGTAATAGTTTTCTCGGAAGTGGTCAGAGAAACGTGAATAGAGCGAACAGTTACGAAACTAAAACCCAACCTGAATAAAACTGAAACATCGGGGGGTAAATTCGGGATCGTCGATATCAAACACATGGATGTTTTGTCATTTTAAACGGTAATTGGATGGGGTTTCTTGCGATATATTACATTTCAGCATATAAACAAATGAGTTTGTATATTTAAGGTGATTTTGAAACGCGTCAAATGTAGGGACTTCCCCTTTAAAACCAGACTACTTAATGAAGATGCATGATCCCAAGGATGATCCATGTTTGACCTTTGAATATCCACCAGTAATACCAGTTTTCCAGACCAATGTGAAGGGAATGTTTGAAAACCTGGTCTGGGTTTTCAAAACAATCTGAAGAAAATTTACTTCCCAAAATGAAGCAGGCTAATTCTGTTGAAAAGTTTGCTCTAGAACTACACGTGTATAATATTACAGTAACATTTATATACAGTTGAACTTCAGTATATCGAACTTGGATAACTCGAACATCTGGATAACTCAAATAAAAGTTCAGCCTTTCCATAATTTACAATACAGAATTGTTCTAAAATGTATTACTAGTTGCATGTTGAAAAAAAGACATTTTAAAGCTAAATGCGGGTATTCTTATTCTACCAACAAAGTACCAATCCCACTCTGGGGCAATGTCGTACAGCTGTTCGGTTTAGAGAGGTTTTACTGTATTTGCCTAAGTTTGCCTTAATCCTTTCCCTCATATAAACGTGTTTTCACGCATTTGCAAACAGAGTAGACCCAGATCAGATGGCTCCTAGAGGAGCCATCTGATCAGGGTCTACTCTGTTTGCTAATAGAACTTGATATATCTGTTTCTTTGCTTTCTAAAATGTCCACAATGTTCTACCTTCCATATTTCTTTATAAATATTTTGTCAATGAATATTCAGTAGGTATTGAAATTTGAAATAGACATAGAACAGGGAAAGGGTTAACTACCTTAGTATTTGTTAACCCTTTCCCTGTTCTATGTTTATTTCAAATTTCAATACCTACTGAATATTCATTGACAAAATATGTATAAAGAAATATGGAAGGTGGAACATATATTATATGGAACAATATTCATGGACAAAAAAGTGATAATGAAATATGGAAGGTGAAACAATGTAACCATTTTCGAAAGTAAAGAAAGAGATCTTTCAAATTCACTTAGTAAACAGAGCTGACTCTGATCAGACTACATGTACTCTGTTTGCAAAAGCGTGAAGGAAAGGGTTAAGGTACTTGTATATTTGTACATGTTACTTCATAAACTGAATATTTACAATATCAATAGAAGTAAGGGAAATAATTCAGATCAGAAATTGTATCATCTACATGCACAACACATTTATCTCCCATGATACAGGTAGCTGATTTTCATTTTTCCGCATTTGATTTAACCCTTTCCCTATTTGCATATTCATGCAGGGTATCTGGTAGGAATTTCAAGTTGAGGGCCCCAAGGACTCTCTGATAAAAAATTAACGGTCCCGACAATATTATGAGGGTCCCAGTTCAAGCAAAACTTAACTTTTCACCATCCTTTGCCAAAAGATTGGTTAAATGGTTTATTTTATTGCGTCAAGCTGGCTTGCAGTAGGTCAGTGATTCTACACGGATGTTCTTCTGTACACGAAACACTGCAATTTGTTCCATGCACAGAAAAACCTCTGGTGTCTTCCTCCACCTGTAATAAGCTGGACGTTGAAATATGACTGCAATAATATTAAAGCGACGTAAAATCTGATAAAAACCAAAGTAACTGAATCCCAATACACTATTATTAGAAGCAATTCCAAAACACAATTAGTATACAAGAGTGCCAAAATGTCACAATATACGCCCGTCAAATGTCTGGAAGTTGAAAGGCCAGTACTTCATATCAGGTGGCATAAAGTAAGGGGAGATAATTCTGGAGTGTCAACGGCATTCTGGCTATTTATCGAACCTGACTGAGACATTATGGTAATATTCATGCTGACCAAATTCCAAAAGGATTGGATAACAATTGTTTGAGTTGGAGAGCAGACAATTGCAAAGGTTCACCGAAATTAATAAAGTAAGGGGAGATAATTTTTGAGTGTCAGTGACAATCTTGCTGACTATATCGTACTTGACTGAGACATTATGGTAATATTCATGCTGACCAACTCTTAAAAGGATTGGATTACATTTGTTTGAGTTAGAGAAAGGACAAGCAAAAATTCACGGAAATTCATAAAGTAAGGGGAGATAATTCTGGAGTGTCTGCGGCAATATTGCTGGTTATCGAACATGACTGAGACATTATGTAAATATACATGCTGACAAAATTTGAATAGGATTGGGTTACATTTGTTTGAAGTGGGCAAACAAAAATGCAAGGAACTTCATTAAGTAAGGGGGAGATAATTCTGGAGTTTCTGGGGCAATCTTGCTGGTTATCAAACTTGACTTAGACATTATGGTAATATACTTGCTGACAAAATTTGAAATGGATTGGATTACATTAATTTTGGTTGAGTTAGAGAGCGGACAAGCTAAAATTCAAGGAATTTCATAAAGTAAGGGGAGATAATTCTGGAGTGTCTGGGCCAATCTTGCTGGTTATCGAACATGACCGAGACATTATGGTAATATACATGCTGACAAAATTTGAACAGGATTGGATTGCATTTGTTTGAGTTAGAGAGCGGACAAGCAAAAGTACACGGATGGACAGACAAACAGACAGACAGACGGACCCACGACATAATACGTTCCGTCTGAAGACGGGCATATAAAAAGGATTTAGGAAAAATCAGCAGTGCATCCTCAGGAATGCAACTGTACATGTTATGAGGGTCCCAAGGCTTCATTATTGCATAAGGGATGCAGGATCCTGCATTTATGGAAACCCTGTTCATGTAAGAAATAATATGATGTATATGTTGAGGAGACTGTTTAGAATCATCTCTTTGAAATGATTCTAAAGAGTCGTCACAACAAAGGTTTTGGTCCACGACAAGAAATGACGATTTTAATGTTTGAAAAAGTACTTTTATCTAATGCTCTGCTAGTTGTTATATGTTTTATCTGAATTCAACCTTTCGGCCATACCCATTAAGTCTACTATGTTCATCATATCAAAATCATGTTGAGGTATCATAAGACAGGACATCAACTAGGTGCCGAAGGGTTCTCGAATATAGATAGATATCGCAGATTCATGATGATTTGGCATGTCTTCGGGATGTTCTGGAACCCTTCCGCGTCTTTCTTAAACTCTTCGGGATTGCTTCTGGGCACTTCTGGGACTGATTGAGATCAAAACAAATTCGGCATCCAAGTTGGAAAAGTTTTTAAATTTGGACGCCAAATGTTTAACTCAGGAATGTTTCGGGAACCGTTTGGGATACTAGAACCCTGCTCAGTGGCTTAGGAGTAGTTCAGGAGCATTCTGAAAGGCTTCAGGATCTCCTATCCATCCGGAGCGGTTCCCAAATGAAGCCAAATCGATGCTGAAGGCTTCCTGAAGACGCGGAAGGGATCCCGAATAAACGTGGAAGACATGCCAAATGAATTATGAATGATTCAGAATCATCTCAGAAGACCTGGTGTCAGCAAAACTTATCTGAAAAAGAGCAGTCGTCAGATTGCCGTAAACCGTGTCCAATAGTTACCAGTCACTGACAATTACATAGTAATGCAGCATCATTATAAACCCACTTAGATAGGCAACAGTTCCGCATTCTTTCAGCAATGATTTGGCATCCCTTCGGCATATTCTGCAACATTTCTGTAACGCTTCCTTACGATCAGAAAGCATTTGGGAAGCATTCAGGAGGTAATTCTCAAGGTTTCAGCATGCTTCTGCGACGCATCTTTTCTTAAATGCTTCGTAAGCCACTCCCGGAATACATGCAGTATGCATGCCCAATGACCCCTAAGATAAAGCTGATTCCAAAAGGTTTCCAAAAAAAGCAAAATTTATTCTGCATCCCTCAGGCAAGGCTTTCACACTGTAGTGGATGCTAGGCATAAGGGCATCAAAACTAAGCATTGAGCTATGTTTTACAGAGTGACAATGTTTAGACTCGGAGACTGTTGTAACTATCAATAGTTGAAAGAACTATTAAGCAAGTTATCGACTTTGAGAAATATACTATTGACTTAGTATCTATAATGCCGGACTCCACTTGTCGAGTATTATCGGCATGAGGGCATAGTACTATGGTAAGCTTAAGCTATTGCGAAAACTCGATAGTTCAACCTATTGTTCCACCGCTACGAAATTGTAGGTAGAACTTACTGACCAGGCCACTCTACATGCACTGACAATCATACAGAAAGTGCCTTCAATGTGAGTAAATACAGTATGGTGGGAACTGGATTCAGACGGGATGTCAACAAAACACAAGAATGTGTGACATTTTCCCAAGCTGATTTTATTTTTATTCACATGAATTGCCAATCAACTGGCAGGTTCATGAAATTACGAAATTCTACCATCTATGTATCTTCTTCATCAAAGTGCAACTTATAAGCAGACGTGTATAATGTAAACATTCATATTTACGTCCACCAGTAACAGACAGGCTCGGGCACGAACCTGGGTGCTTTAATTACAAAAAACCAACTCACCACAGGTGTGACTCCTTCCACACTCGTTAAGCCAATACAAATTGGTGTCGATATATCGCGTGCAGCATGTTCTCTGTCAAATGCAACCGGCAGTTGAATATTTTTCTCAAAAAAATCTCGCCAAGATCTACCCGTTGCGACCGCCGCCATATTTTGTAAACTATAAATTTGATTGGTTCGCAAAATTTAGAGGGTATAAAATGTAAATTAATACACATATACGTGAACCAGTCTGTCTACCCAACCCCATTCCCATTACAGGGAGATAATCCACACATCTATCATGCTCAGACTGAACACATTTATTTCCCTTCTTCAGTACATTTTCTAATATTACTAGTTTATAAACCATTTACTCTATAGATGTATATTCTGTATAATTCATGTGACAAATAATGACGTAATGAATATTATGTCACAGTGTGTAGGTTTATCATCACTTGAACGGCCTTGCTGTACAAGCGCGCTTTTATGGCGACGTGGTAGAGTGCATGACTGCGAACCTGGCGACCCGGGTTCGATCCCCGGTCTGAGCGGGTATGTTTCTTTATAAGAACACCCGGTTACATTTGGCGCCCAACATGGGGCAGTGACTGTATGAGCTCCGAGTTCGATTCCCAGTCGTTCTCATGCCCATAGAAATTCGGGACGAATTTCAACTTGCAGGGGGGGGTATGTCACAGTGTGTAGGTTTATTATCACTTGTACGGCCTTGCTGTACAAGCGCGCTTTTATGGCGACGTGGTAGAGTGCATGACTGCGAACCTGGCGACCCGGGTTTGATCCCCGGTCTGAGCGGGTATGTTTCTTTATAAGAACACCCGTTTACAATTAATTGATCGATTTTCATAATGGCACATGAACACAGGAATTTTGGGGCATAACCATACATATATTATTTTATAAGGCAAGCAAACAGATCAGACCCTGATCAGACGGCTACTGGAGGAGTCGTCTGATGATAATCTGGGTCTACTCTGTTTGCAAAGGCAATTTGAAAGGTGTAGATCTATATATGGAGTGCCGGGTGAAATATTGTTCAAACCTGTTATAGACATATCAAATCCCCACTGATATCTTTTTTTGTTAACCCTTTCCTCCATAGGCTATTTTTAGACACAACCTCTTTGAATGAATCTACCCAAAAGGAGCATTTACTAGAGAAAAGTGAAATTTTAGAAATTTGTAGTTTGAAATCATTGTGATAAATAGAGCATTTGCTCCTATAGGAGCAAATGCTCTATTTATCACAATGGTTTCAACAGGTGATTTTTACAGAGGCGTAGAAAGGCGTATAATGGTATTCATGGAGGAAAGGGTTAACTGAGTAGCTTCGATCATGATATGAAGGACTAAGTAACTGAAGTAAACTGTAATGACATCATATACAAATAGTGCTGATCCTAATCAGACTCTGCTTTGTGTGCTGTTTACTTATTTAAAACGTTTCTGTTATGCAATATATTTGGGAACTGTGTCTATTGTGAAACAAGAGAAGACAAGTTTGCGAGCATAAAAATTGTTAATTCACAAGCAGGTATCATAATTAGTGGAAGATTTTTAGTATAAAGATTACTATTGGCAATGTCTGGCAGTCACCTATCCAGGCAGTAATCCCGCAGCTCACTTCTTAACTTCATAATGTTTCCAAGCATTTAAATCATGTTGCCAAAGAACTACATGTAGTTTTACTGATGGTACATGCTACAATTGGTGGCAGATAAAAACTGCCAGACTTTAAGTGCCTTAAATTACCCACGATTATTTCCCAGGCCAAATCATGGGTCGAGATTTCTTGAAAAAAAAGTAATGTACCAGCAAAGCCATACAAAATATGAGCTCTATAAACTCTCCTTGCTAGAGAGCTAGCTCATGGTAACATGGTTTACATGCTTGGAAATGTTGTGAAGCTTTGCAGCCGACTGCACGCCATCCAGATCAGATAGCTCCTATAGGAGTCTACTCTGTTTATTTATGGACTCATATAGATCTGATTCTAGAATTTGTGAAATAGCCAAATACTTCTCCTGTTAAAATGCAGTGAATGAATATTCATGAACTGTTACTGATAGATTCTTGCATAATCATTCATGAGGGCAATTGTTAGACAAGCATTTACATAAACAATTCTTATACCCTAAGTATTTGGACAGACAAACTTTGAAACTTAGGCAAAGTGTGTAGACCCAGAAGGAACCATTTGATTAGGGTTTACACTATTTTCTACAATGTCAGTCTAATGCAGCCTTACAAATCAGTGGAAAGGGGAGACTGTGTGTCGGAATACTTATACTGTTTGAACCTGTTTGAGTGATGCAGATCAGTGCCAAGCAGTGTAGACCCTGCATGATCAAAAGCTACATCTCTGAAGTGGCAGCTAGTGTGCCTGGATTTTCATGAACAGTAGAACCTGTCTTAACCCATTCCCGCATAGGCTATTTATAGATCCATCCACTTAGATGAATAAATCTACCGAAAAGGAGCATTAACTAGAGAAAAGGATTTTTTTTTAATTTTGTAGTTTGAAACTATTGTGATAAATAGAGCATTTGCTCCTATAGAAGCAAATGCTCTATTTAATACTATGGTTTCACAAAGTGACATTTACAGAAGCATCAAAAGGCGTCTATATGCAGGAATGGGTTAAGTGACCTTATATTGATTGGATCAAGGAATCTTAAAAAGCAGGTGGTTGCTTAATGCAGAACAAAAGTAATGCAGAAAGCTGCTGTAGGAGCTTTCTGCATTACTTTTGACCTGCATTCAGCTACCACCTGCCTTACAGACCCATAATTAGACACATTTTTAATGGTTGCTTAACCAATTCCCTCATAGGCTATTTTTATATCCAACCACTTTGAATAAATCTACCGTAAAGGAGCATTAACTAGAGAAAAGGAAATTTTTTCAGAATTTTGTAGTTTGAAACCATTGTGATAAATAGAGTATTTGCTCCTATAGGAGCAAATGCTCTATTTATCACAATGGTTTCAACAAGTGATTTTTACAGACGCGTAGAAAGGCGTATTTATGGAGGAAAGGGTTAAGATAGGTTCAACTGTATATGAATATTGTTTGCAGAATCACACAGGTGTATTCATGAAAATCTATATCATATCACAAGTAAACAGAGTAGACCCTGATCAGATGGCTCCTATAGGAGCTGTCTGATCAAAGTCTAGTCTGTTCGCAACGGCACGAAAAGGTGTTTCTATGAAGTAAAGTGTCTGAAAGGGTGTGAGTGTTCCAAGAATAATAAGAATATTACAACAAGAACATTACAATTCTGGTTAAGGAGGCAACAAAATTAAAAAGAACACATTTTTTTTCATGTTTTTATTTGTAAGGAAGTTTACCCCAGCATATCTATCACTTCCACTAATTTACTACAAAAGATGGAAGAATCAACATTATTGATATTTTTATTATTTTACAAGTAAGTAAATTGCAAAGTAGACATGAACAGATCTACCTTGAACATAATGCAGGAAAATTCTACATAACCCTTTACATCATTAATATTCATGTACAACATTATGACTATGAATATTAATTAGATGGATTTTTTATAATGTTATTAAGCATAGAAATACATGTATACGGCTACAGCAGAAACTGTAGAATCAAATCTATTATTATTATTATTTATAAGCAAACAGAGCAGACCTTGATCAGACAGTTTCTACAGAAGCTCTCTGGTCTTGGTTTAACCCTTTCCCTCATATAAACGTGTTTTCACGCATTTGCAAACAGAGTAGACCCAGATCAGACGGCTCCTAGGGGAGCCGTCTGATCAGGGTCTGCTCTGTTTGCTAATGAAATTTGATAGATCTGTTTCTTTAGTTTCTAAAACGGCTACAATGTTCCACCTTGCACATTTCTTTTTAACTATTTTGTCCATGAATATTCAGTAGGTATTGAAGTTTGGAATAAACATAGAACAGGGAAAGGGTTAATAAAGTGTGTACCTATGGAGCAAAGGGTTAAGACAATTACAGAAACATGATACTACTAAGCCACCATAAAATCTTCATAAACTATCTATTATTCTAAATATCTACATAATAGTCATACAAAAATTAAATCATGCATAATAGTCAAACAAAGAAATCATTCATTCTTCCATTTTGCTGCAAAATAGCAAATACACAGACAGAAATAAAAACAAATCAACAAGAAGATACTACCAAAAGCATCTTTCATACTAAGCTGTAAATATTGATGAGTTTAAATGAAACAGAACAAATCTAACAAAAGATAAAACAGTCAGCCATCTCTATATCGCATCCATTATCACCGACTAAAAACTCCAGAGACAGCTAATCCTACAGGTGATCTACACAGAGTCAAACTATCCGATTTGCTCTGGCTGTTCAGAGCTACAGTTAACCCTTCGCTTGCTGAATTTTAAAATACATTTCTCCTTCTTTACCCATGCCCTGTTGTATAATTACATATATAGTCACTGTGTACAAGTATTTCGCTGTGCAATCACTCTGTGGAGTGCACTGGTTGCACAATCAACTTGTAAATAGTGCAGACCCTGATGAGACAGCTCCTGCAGGAGCTGTCTCATCTGGGTCTTCACTATTTACAGGTAGGTATATTGACGCGAATAGCAAGCGAATGGTTAAGAAGCTGTACAGATTATCCTTTTCCCTGTTGAAAATTCATGTAAGAAATAATGACCTATTCCTTAGCTCAATTTTTATAATGGCATACCTACAGAGGATGTTTTCGTATTGGTAGAAACTGCAGATTCAGATCTATAATAATTTCGTAACCAAACAGAGTAAACCCAGATCAGATGGCTCCTATCTGATCTGGGTCTAGTCTGTTTATAAAGGTGTTGAAAAAAAGAATCTATATGAATGAAAGGGTTAACCCTTTCCTCCATAAATATGCCTTTCTACGCCTCTGTAAAAGTCACTTAATGAAACCATTGTGATAAATAGAGCATTTGCTCCATAGGAGCAAATGCTCTATTTATCACAATGGTTTCAGTACTACACAATTCTAACATTTTCCTTTTCTCTAGTAAATGCTCCTTTTTGGTAGATTCATTCAAAAAGGTTGGGCCTAAAAATAGCCTATGGAGGAAAGGGTTTAACAGCCATTCATTTATTGAACATTAGAGTCTTAAAGGCAGGTGGTAGTTTAATGCAGGTCAAAAGTAATGCAGAAAGCTCCTATAGGGGCTTTCTGCATTACTTTTGACCTGCATTAAGCTACCACCTGCCATTCAGACCCATAATTAGACCTCTTTTTTGTTGGCTGCTTAAGATACGTTCTACTGTATACATTTTAAAAGACCAGAATAAAAAAGCTTAATTAACTGTGAACTTCTTCTGATGTTAACCCTTTACTCCATGAATATTCATACAAGACAATGATATCATGATTATTTATTAGATTAAAACTGAATTGCATTGTTTGCTTATAGAATAATATAGATCTAATCCTACAGATTCTATCACAGTCAAAAAGTCTTATGTTCATATGCCAACATGAATAATCAGCTTTAACTCTTTGCACGCTAGCGGCAAAACTGTGATTACTTATGCAAACAGTTTGGATCCAGATGAGACGCCGCATCCAAACTGTTTGTCACTTTGACCATATTTTGCAAAGAAATGAGAGAAATTTCATTTTTAGAATTGAAGCAGACGACAATTGTTGCAGACGAAAAATTACTTAGCATGCAAAGAGTTAATATACATGGTGTCATAATTTCTTACATGAATATTCATCAGGTAAAGAGTTCCAGAAACACTTTGTAAATTTCCATGTCCATAAGACAATGCCCCAAGGAATAGTTTTGTACAGAATATCAGGATGCAGAAAAATGTCTTTACTCCATAAATACGGCTTTCTAAGCCTTTAAAAAACAGAGTAGACCCAGATCAGATGGCTCCTAACTGATCAGGGTCTGCTCTGTTAGCTTATGGAATAATATAGATCTGATTCTACAGTTTCTGCCATGGCCAAAACTTCCTGTGTCCATGTTGCTATTATGACAAATTAATCAAATTAAGATTCACGGTGTTATTATTTTTTACATGAATATTCATGGAGTAATGGTTTAATCCATATAACCCTTTACCTGACACCACTTCAAACCTTTGTAAACAGAGCTTGTTCTCAAGCTTTTGATTGGTCAGATTTGAGTTCTCAAGCTTTTGATTGGTCAGATTTCAGCCAAAACTTGAGAACGAACTCAGACTCAACTAAAAAGTTTTATAAGCATGGAACCTGATCAGGGTCTGTTCTATTTGCTTATGAAATAATAAATATCTGATTCTAGCTTCTGAAATGGCCAAAACAGGTTCCTTGTTTACCGACCCAATTATAAAAATTCAGTTAATGAAGACATTAATAATCATCAACAAGCGTTCAACAAGAGAGTCATGAAGTCATTTGTTACTCACACAGTGAGTTAAAAAAGAATAAGACTTGTTTTGAGGCATCACTGTAGAGAAGTTTTATATTTTCTTGCCTTGACAGTCTACCATTATCCTCAATAAAAGGACGGAGTTGTTCTACAATATATCACAGACACTGCTTAACAAGTAAAAACACAACTAACAGATCAAATAGGTGCAAATAAGAAATCAGAAACCCCTAAAACAAAAGCAACATTTACACATGTAGTTTGTTCGGTTGATAAACTTGATTTAAATATTAATGCATGCTACATTTTCTTCATTTTAAGGCCATACTATTAATGTATTACCTCATGAAAAAGGCCATATGAAGACTGAAAATAATGTAGACCTAGACCAACATCAGAAATGCAGAACATTTAGCAGGTCTAGCGAATTTAAAAGTACAGTAGAATCCCTCTAAAGAGACCACTTAATAAATAAATAGTGTCTTTGACAACAGGTGGTTGCTTAATGCGGAGAGAAGTAATTCAGAAAGCTCCTGTAGGAGCTTTCTGCATAACTTCCATCCTGCATTAAGCAACCACCTGGCTTAAAGCGCCAGAACGTTGCATCTTTTTGTTGGTCACTTTAGAAATATTTCACTGTATTGCGTTCATATGGAGCGGACATTTCCAATGTAAAAGCTCATCTTGGACTTTCTTTCAGCAGAGTTAAGACAGAACAATCCAATACCTAAGTAATGGTACAAAGTTACCTTGCTTTGTTCATATACAAGATAAAAACTTCCAAATCCTTTTTCGCTACATGGTTGAAAAGACCTGCTACAGGCTAGTCTAACTAATTATACTCATTTCTATGATAAGACATTTTCGAGCATTCTGGATTAAAAAGTATCACGATACTATGCTTCTATTATGCTAGTTTCTATATATTTTAATGAATAAACAGAAAAACAAGTAAAAATTAAAAAGTACAGTTGAACCTCGATATCTTGAACTCGGATAACTCGAACTTCGGTATACTCAAAGTAAACTTTCCGTCCTTCAACAGTTTACAATACAGAAATTGTTCTAAAACGCATCACTACGCATACCGGGGTATCTAGAAACACATGTGACAGCTAAATGCAGGTCGAAAGTAATGTTGAAAGCTCCTGTCGGATGTTTCAGCATTACTTTCAACCTGCATTAAACTGTGAAATTGAGAAATTGTTCATCGCATGACTCGAACCTTTGTTATATCGAAGTACAGTAAAACCCCGCTAATGCAACCCCCTAAAATACGTATAATTATGGGTGATAGATGCAGCTGGTAGCTTAATGCAGGACAAAAATAATGCAGAAAGCTCCTAGGGGAGCTTTCTGCATTACTTTCGTCCTGCATTAAGCAAACCACCTGCTTATAAAGACAGCTATGGTTATTCTTTAAGTGGTCGCATTAGAGGGGTTCTACTGTAATTTGTCCACTGAAGTTCCAGGTATTGAAGTTCAACTGTATTCCAATTAAGATCATTAAAATTAAGTACAATTCCATTAAAACTTAGCTAATGCCTAACAATATAATTTATTATCAAAATGTCTATTCTGCGACTAAAGTTTAAAGCAATTTTTATGGGAAATAAACTAACATTGAAAGGTATAAAAATAACTTCTAAATACATGTACATGTATGCCAATTACATATACATATATACATGTACATGTACATATAACACGGGTTTCTGGTATCATAAGCATCATCATAAGTCCTAATTTAAGAAAATCGCTTCTTCTTAAACAACAAGACTCCGCTTACAATAAACATTGATTCATGTATACCAATACAAAACAAGGAAATTTATTGCCATGGCAATAGAGAATCCGATCGGTAACATACAGGCAAACAGAACAGACCTGGAATAGGCAGCTCCTATAGGAGCTGTCTGAATTGGGTCTACTATATTTGCCAAAGGCTTAAAAGGGTGGAATAATGAATTAAGGAATAATATCTTAGTTATCTTACAGTTTGCATTGATTTTAATAAATCTGCTTTCTTAAACACTTATGCAAAACTATTGATGCATACATTTATGCAAACACAGACAAATGTGCGTACTCAGATACTAAAATCATCATTTCTCCACCAAACCCTATGTTGTGACCACTCTTTAGAATCGTCTCTTCCAAACGATTCTAAACAGTGGTGACACCACTCATCATAGGGTTTGGTGGAGAAAAATGGCTACAATGTTCCACTTTCCATTATAACTATTTTGTCCATGAATATTCAGTAAGGTCCTGAAGTTTGGAATAAACATAGAACTGGGAAAGGATTAAACATCCACATGTCCCCTCTCCTGTGTGTCAAATATAGATAGATAGACATTGGGCAATTAACCCTTTCCCTGTTCTGTATTTAGGCCAAATTTCAGTACCTACTGAATATTCGTTAACAAAATAGTTATAAAGAAATATGGAAGGTGGAACATTGTAGACATTTTAGAAAGTAAAGAAACGGATCTATCAAATTCCACTAGCAAACAGAGAAGACCCTGATCAGACGGCTCCTCTAGGAGCTGTCTGATCTGGGTCTACTCTGTTTGCAAATGCGTGAAAACACGTTTATATGAGGGAAAAGGTTCAACATCCACATGTCCCCTCTCCTGTGCGTCAAATATAGATAGATAGACATTGTGCAATTAAACAAATTAATATTGTCAATCATGGGGCAGTGATATTCTTGTGCATATACACTGTTCTGGTTAATGGATATCTTTTACATACAGTGAACCCTCATTACACCGGCATTCGTTACAATGGTACCCTCGTTATACTGGTAATATGCATTGAAACAAAATTACATTTAAGTCTTTGAAACAACCACTGAATAAATAGGTGCAATGCCAATAAGACAGGTGATCGCTTAATGCAGAGCACAAGAAGTGCAAAAAGCTCCCAAAGGGAGCTTTTAGCACTTCTTGTGTTCTGCATTAAGCGTTCACCTGTTGGTACTAGTATAAAACTGGCCACATGGTTCCTTTCATATTTAAACTCGTTATAACGGCAACCTCGTTATACCAGCAAAATGTCTGGAAACAAACACCTCCGTTGTAACGAGGGTTCGCTGTACATGTACATAACACAAACATAAAATGCTAACCACATGACCAAAATGTCAATCACATGCTCCACATGATCAATATGTTGAGCAAATGATCAGCTTGGTCTGATCTGTATTTACACATGTATGTGACTTTGATTTGACTTGATCAAGACAGACATTTGTGATCATTAACCCTTTACTTCATGAATACCCATATAAAAATAATGACCACATGTATGAATACTAAAATTTGTTGAATTTTTAAAATGGCATGAACCTATATTCCCTCATATTGACGCCTTTTGACATCTCTGTAAAAATCACTTTTTGAAACCTTTGTGATAAATAAAGCATTTGCTCTATATGCTCTAGTTATCACAATGGTTTCAAAACTTTTTAAAAATTTCCTTTTCCCTAGTAAATGCTCCTTTTCGGTAGATTTATTCAAAGAAGTTGGGTCTAAATAGAGCCTATAAGGAATGGGTTAAGAAAAAGGGAATGTCTGACCATAGAACAAACTGTAGAATCAGACCTACATGTACAGTATATCATTTTATAAGCAAACAGAGCAGACCCGGATCAAATGTTTCCTACAGGAGCAGTTTGATCTGGGTCTACTCTGTTTTCAAAGGTGTTAAAAGGCATATCTATGGAGTAAAGGGTTAACATGAAAAAACAATATTCAATGACAAGACTGATAATTGCATTAAAATGTTAATTTCAACTGCACATGTTCACTTTGAATGTGCACTGCTTTATATCATATATATATATATTGTATGATGTACTTTATTTTAAAGATGTGCTTCTCGATAAGAAGGGTGACTCTGTGCATGGCTCTAATATCAATCAACATGTATAAAGTTCTATGGTAAAATGACTTCCAAGTTCTTGATTATAAAGTGGTACATTCTGCCTGACTTCTCTAATCTTCCACAGCAATTTCTGATGGTGATTGGTCGTCAAAATTCTGAAAGAGAACAAAAATATCAAGGATAAAAAATAACACCTAAATTTGTGAAAAACTGTCATTCATGCACCTGTTTGCAAAGACAGAAGTTAGTTTCCTAATTGGATTCAAGATGGCAAAACTGGTGGCCATCTTGGACATTGTAATCTCCTTTTAGAGCAAACTACATGTAGTTTTACAGTTTTGCAGCTTTTGCTTTGAAAATTCTAAGTGATCAACATGTTGAGGCTCAGTATCTGATACTATTTGTTTTCTAATCAGATTCAAGATGGCCGACTGGCGACCATATTGGATATTGCAATTTGGAGATTTTATAGTTTTATTTTAAACACATTACAATGAAAGGATTGAACACTGTGAGTGAGAAGCAGTTTGTGACATAATTAGTTTATGATATGATTCAAGATGGCTGACTGGCACCCATTTTGAACAGCAAAAATGGGACAGTCATAGCATTGTTGTTGGGGTATATTAATCCATAATAGCTCTAGTTACAACAGTTTTACACTAAACCCTCAATATTTTCTCATGACACCACTCATATGGATGATGAAGTTGATTGTATAAGCCGTTAATGAATAGATGTACATGTACCTGTAATAAACAAACCTTCATACTAGCAAAATACTACATACAATTCACTATTCTATGGTTGAAATCAAACATGCAAGATGGCTGAAATAAAACAGCCAATGAGTTTTAAAATGGACACTCTGAATATATTATCATGCTATACATGTATATTGTAATGGGGTCAAGGAATAACAAATCATCAGGTTTTCATCTGTAGCACTCTTCAAGAAATAGTGCATCGCTCCTAATGAACCCTCCAGCAGTGTTACATTTCAAATTTCAGGGGCCAAGGAGTTAACGCATTACCTCATAGGCTATTTTTAGATCCACCTCTTTGAACAAATCTACCAAAAAGGAGCATTTTCTAGCAAAATGGAAACATTTAGAATTGTGTAGTTTTGAAACCATTGTGATAAATAGAGCATTTGCTCCTATGGAGCAAATGCTCTATTTATCACAATGGTTTCAGAAAGTGACTTTTACAGAGGCGTCAGAAGATGTCAATATGAGGGAATGGGTTAATGAAATATGGTACACAACCTTCTGTGTGAACTTGTTTATTAAATCCTTTACTTAACCCTTTCCTTAATAAGCTATTTTTAGACCCAACCTCTTTGAATGAATCTACCCAAAAGGAGCATTTACTAGAGAAAAGTAAAATTTTAGAATTTTGTAGTTAGAAACCATTGTGATAAATAGAGCATTTGTTCCTATAGAAGCAAATGCTCTATTTATCACAATGGTTTCTAGAAGTGGTTATTACAGAGGCGTAGAAAAGCGTATAAAAAAAGAATGGGGAAAGGGTTAAACGGTATACACTCAGCAAAACTGCTAAACTGTCACTTTCAACTTTCGATTTTAAAGAGAAAAGTACTTCACACAGTCTTCAAAACATAGTCCCTATCCTATTGTCTACCAATTTACACAAATTTAATTGCTGTCTAATGACTAGGAATAGAAGCCTGAATGCTGGCTTTAAACCGTTTTTTTCTGCAAGTGGCATGCATGCATATTGTCTAAACAATTGTTGCACTCATTTACAATATGATAAAGCACAAGGTGATGGTTTAGCAGTTTTGTACAGTGTGGAAACTCAGGAATCTATTAGCTGTCGCAGAAAATGTAGAATCAGATCTATATAATTCAATAAGCAAAACAGAGCATATAATGGCTCCTTCAGGTACTACATGTACTCTGTTTGCAAAAGTATCAAAGGTATTTTTATCAGGAAAAGTGTTAAGCGACATGCAAATGGAGGTCTAAATCTCGATCTTTTAGGCTTATGGTAGCTTTCTTTTAAGGAAGCTTTCTGCATTACTTTTGCCTTGCATTAAGCAGACATTTTTAAGACTCCTATACAGTGCTCCCTCCCTACAACGGCCCTCTCAATAACGATTCCCTCCTTACAACAACGCATCTCGCTGTTTCCGAAACAACAAGGCTCCAGAAACAACCTTTTTCCATCGTATTTTCTTTATGCCTCCATCAAATCCTATGTTGTGGCCACTCTTTAGAATCGTCACTTTGTGACGATTCTAAAGAGTGATCACAACATAGGGTTTGACTGAGGCATAACGGTTTTAGTTCTAGAAATACACCTTATCTGGGGATCTGCAACCAAGCTAGTTATGTTTGATTTTCCCTCCCTATAACAACTCCCTCTGAACAACACATACAATATTCATATCCCAAAGGGTGTCGTTGTAGAGAGGGAGCACTATAGTTAATCAGTAAGTGGTCACATAAAACAGTTATTGAATTGACCTTTTCCTTCATAAATACGCCTTTGCAAACAGAGTAGACCCAGATAAGAAGGCTCATGTAGGAGCTGTCGTATCAGGGTCTGCTCTGTTTGCTTATGACATTATGAAAGATCTGACTCAACAGTTTCTACCTTTACAAAATATTTCTGCGTACATTATGAAAATGCAGTTTATAATTATTCATGATTTCTAACATGAATATGCAAAAGTGTTAAAACAGGTTATACTGAATATAACTTACTCCATATGATAAGTAATTTTGCAATAAACACTGGATCCAAACAAATGTTCATTTGTGTTCAACGGGTTAATTTAGCACACAATAAAATGTTAGCAATGTGCTGCAGTGTTAGAGTGTTTGTATAGTGTTTCTCCATGCTTAACCCCTACAACTGTTACAGTGAGTTTTTCAAATGTACTATTTCAAAAATCAAACAGGTAAAGCTTATGGTGAATATTTAGAGATTTTTTCTACAGAAAAGTGTAACATGACAAACAGTGCAGACCCTGATGAGAGTCCTCTCATCTGGGTCTACACTGTTTGCAATGGACATTAGTGTCCCAAACTGAAAGGGTTAATTCAGTTCATTCATGATGACTTGATACATGCATAATTGTACATATACAAGTTTGGCTAAGAGGATCAAATAATCAAGCATTACATATCCTGTTGTTAACTCTTTACTCCATAGATACACCTTATGCCTTTGCAAACAGAGTAGACCCAGATCTGATGGCTCCTATAGGAGCCATCGGATCTGAGTCTGCTCTGTTTGCTTATGGAATATTATAGATCAGACTGTACAGTTTTTACAAGGACCAAAACGTTTTCTTTTCCATATAATATCATAAATATCAAGCTAATTAATATTCATTCATACATTATTTCTTTCATGATTATTCATGAAGTAAAGGGTTGAGCTAAGTAGATTCAGTCTATCATAAATACAGTGCAAACATTTCCGATGAGTCTGATTGAGTCTGGCTAAGAAATAGGAGCTCTTCATGAATCAGTATGCATGATACCTACAGATCTAAGCTTGTCTAGGTCGACAAGGTTTGCTACAAAACCCAGACAGCTTTTCTCATGGTGTGAATGAAATGCATTTTCATTGAATACAAATCAGGTGTTTAAAACATACCTTTACCAGATAAAAAAATATTGCCAACATTTCTCTTTGAATAACAGCCCTACCATCCATAAAATATTAGATAACGAGTAACTATATTGTTTGCCCTACTTACCCTAAGGATTCAGACAGATAAACTAAGCCGACTAATTATTGCAGACCCAGAATAAACAGATCCTCCAGGAGCCCTTTGATCAGGGTCTACACTATTTGCTGTTATGTCAGTCTAATTTAACCATTTCTTTCATATAAAAAAACATTTTCACACATTTGAAAACAGTGTGGACCCAGATCAGACGGCTCCTACATGAGCCGTCTGATCAGGGTCTGCTCTGTTTGCTAAAGGAATTTGAAAGATCTGCTTCTTCACTTTCCAAAATGGCCACACTGTTCCACCTTCCAAATTTCATTGTAACTATTTTGTCCATGAATATTCAGTACATATAGAAATTTGGAATGAACATAAGAACAGGGAATGGGTTAAAGTCTAATCTAAAGTCATAAAAAAGGCACCAAATATTTTAATTTAGCTTTAAAAGCCAGTGGAGAGGTGAGATGGGTTGTCCGAATACTTAGGGTAATTAGGGTATATACTTTTAGATTATAAACACATATAATTTTAGATTATAAACACAAATTAGATGTAAACATAAAGAGCTACAGATAAAAGTGCGTACTCAAAAAATACTAAAATCTTCTTTTCTCCACCATCCCTATTCTGTGACCACTCTTCGAAACGATTCTAAATAATGGTCACAGTATAGGGTTTGGTGGAGAAATAAAGGAGTTATTCTTGAAAATGTTTGAATTTATGCATCTTATCTGAACCTCTGAACATAAATGTGGGCTGTATGTCAGCATTTCCAAGACAGGGTTAGCATGCAGTCTTACCATAGAATCTAAGGGTATATCTGATATCATCGAAGCTGAAATAAGACATTTCACTAGGCTTAACCTTAAGCTGAATATACAGTAAAATCTCACTAATCACAATTTTTAGTAAATACAAATTTGAAAACTTTTTATGCCACTTAATGCAGGGTGAAAGTCATGCAGAAAGCTCCCAGAGGAGCTTTCTGCATGACTTTCAACCTGCATTAAGCTGCCACCTGTCTTAAAGACCGATAATGATAATGATAAATATTTACGTATTCTGTTTAGCGAGATTTTATTGTAGGTAAGGTAACAACATTTGCAAATAATTTCCAAACAACTGTATGCAAAATAGTGAAATACAACATCAAATTAACTAAAAGAATACATAAACCAAATAATATTGATTTAAAGAAACTAAACAAGATCCAGATCTATATAATTGAATAAGACATAAGCAAACAGTGCACACCCTAATCAAATAGTTCTAACAAGAGCCATCTGATCTTAAAGGTGTGAAAAGATGTCTCTATCAGGTAAAGAATTAAACAGAGCAACAGATAAATGTGCGTACTCAAATACTAAAATCGTCATTTCTCCACCAAACCCTATGTTGTGACCACTCTTTAGAATCGTCTCTTCGAGATGATTCTAAAGAGTGGTCACACCATAGGGTTTGGGGTAGAAATAAAGAAGTTATAGTTGAAAATATTTTAATTTACGCATCTGATCTGGACCTCTGATTAAATAACTTCCTGCTTCAGACACATAATCTCAAAATTTCAGCAAAAGGTGACCAAAACCATTCTCTGAATATGAACTTGTTGGAAAAAGAATAACGCAGCTTCAATAGCAGGAAGTTTCTTAACTTGAAGATTTTAGAGTTAACCAAGGCATCTACAATGTTATAAACATATACATTTCTAAAATAATTTAGTTTCTTCCGTCTTAGAAATGATAATTTCCAAAGCAAAATAAAGCAAAGCAATATGCTGATAGGTGCTTTTTTTTAAATCATTAATTAACCCATTCTCTCATATTGACTCCTTTTGATGCTTCTGTAAAGTCACTTTTTGAAAACATAGTGATAAATAGAAAATTTACTATAAAATAGGAGCAAATATTTTATCTATCACATTTTTAAAAACTACACCATTCTATAAAATTTAATTTATTCAAGTCCTTTCCAGTAGATTTCTTCAAAGATGTTGGGTCTAAAAATAGCATATGATGGAATGGGTCTAAAAATAGTCTTTGAGGGAATGCCAGTTATATGTTATATTTACCTGGCTATGTTGAACTGAATACAGTTTGTTTCGAGTATCAAATAGATGCTTCTCCTTGTCAGTTAGCTCTGTTTTCAATGTCTTTATCTCGTAGTTTTTGCGTTTCAACACTTCTCGTTGGTTCTTTTTCTTGAGGACGGCTTTGGGGTCCTCAGGTTTACATCGGTGAGAGGCAGGAGCGAGATGAACCTTCTCGTTCTCCAGGTGGAATGTCTGTAAGAGTTAAAAATAAAATAAGCTAATAGGAAAAACCATAATACAGTAGAACCTGTCTTAATCCTTTCCTCCGTAAAACTACCTTTCTATGCCTCTGTGATAACCATTTCTTGAAACCATTGTGATAAATAGAGCATTTGCTCCTATAGGAGCAAAATTATGCTCTATTAATCACAATGGTTTCAAAATACAAAATTCTAAAATTTTACTTTTCTCTAGTAAATGCTCCTTTTGGGTAGATTCATTCAAAGAGGTTGGGTCTAAAAATAGCCTACGGAGGAAAGGGTTAAGTGGCCATCAAAAAGACATCTAACCATGGGTCTTTAAGGCAGGTGGTAGCTTAATGCAGGTCAAAAGTAATGCAGAAAGCTCCTATAGGAGCTTTCTGCATTACTCTTGCCCTGCATTAAGCAACCACTTGCTTTTTAAGACTCCTATGTTCAATAAATGATTGGCCGCTAAAGACAGGTTCTAGTGTAGAGCAAATTGTTAACAGTTTAAACTCTCTCCAAGTCTCTTCACCTTTTGAATGATGGATACGCCATACTGAAACCTCTGCAAATAGAGTAGGTCAAGAGAAGACAACTCATGTAGTAGTTGTTTTACCAAGGTCTACTCTGTTTATGGAATTATACAGATCTGATTCTACATTTTCTGCCATGACCAACATATTTTGTATTCATATACCATTTACCCTTTACTCCATAAATACGCCTTCCAGCCCCTTTGCAAACAAAGCAGACCCAGATCAGACTGCTCCTATAAGAGCCGTCTGATCGGGATCCGCGTCTGTTTTTTTATGATATAATGATTCTACAGTTTCTGTCATTGCCAAAAATTTCCTGTGTCCATGTGCTGTTATAACAATTAATCTGATTAATATTCATGATGTTATTATTTCTTACAAAAATATTCATTGAGTAAAGGATTAAAAGTTCAGCAATTAACCCTTTCCTCCATAAATACACCTTTCTATGCCTCTGTAACAATCACTTCTTGAAACCATTATGATAAAAAGAGCATTTGCTCCTATAGGAGCAAATGCTCTATTTATCACAATGGTTTCAAACTACAAAATGCAAAAATTTTCCTTTTCTCTAGTAAATGCTCCTTTTGGGTAGATTCATTCAAAGAGATTGGGTCTAAAAATAGCCTATGGAGGAAAGGGTTAAATATTCATGATGTCATTATTTCTTACATGATCATACATCAGGTAAATGATTAAATGGTAATTGATTTATATTTCCACTGTTCTTAGAGGTAGCAGGCAAAGTACATACACAAAATAATTGATGTAATTTAGTGGTCATTATAGAGAGGTTTAACTGTATATTCAAACAGTGTAGGCCCATTATCAGACATCATCTCTGTGATGTGTGGCAACTGAACTGGCTTAGTTGCTTACCCATACGTAGTGAAGAAGAAAGCTTACAACAAATGCACATGTAGCTTATTAGTCAAATGTGTGCCAGAAAATTCCTCACTAATGTGAAGCTTATAAGCTTAATGTCTTCCACAAAATTCCTCAATGATCTGGGTCTACACATTTTGCAATGGATTAACACCATTTTTATCATGGAATGGTTAAAAGATCTTGTTTTTCCAATTTAATTCCATTTGTTTTCCATATACATGTACTAGTGGTGCACGAACCTTTCGTTGTTTTATTGCAGTGTTGAGACGTTTTTCTTGATCCAGCTTGTCCCTGGCTAGGTGTAATGACTCACGCAGGTATTGTGACTCTTCCGACTTAAATCGCACATCATTCTGTGAAATTGAAGACAGTATTAAAATAATGATTCCTGGATACATGTAAATCTGCTAATTTATTTAATAGATCAAATTGCTCCTGATGGAGATGTTTTGCTATGTTCAGCATAATTCAAAATTATCAAAATCGTGCCAGATGATTTCTTAAGCTTTACTAACCTGTGGAGAGGAAATTATTATTGTCCAATTTCTTAGAATTAGAATATAAATGGTTTGTCTGTATGGAGTAATGGCAGCATATTGTAACTCTTTTATAAAATTGGTTGTGTCAATTTAACATGAAATCAGAACCGAAAACGTTTACTTACAGCCAACGTGTCCACTTGAACTGATTTTCTCTCTGCTAGCTCCTGAGCTTGTCTGTGGAATAAAATAGTAGTGCACATATATACACTCATGCCAAAAAGAAATAATGTTATACAGTAAAACCCCACTAATGTGACCACCTAAAAGAGGTTTAACTCTGGGTGCTAGATGCAGGAGGTAGCTAAATGCAGGACAAAAGTAATTACTTTTGCCCTGCATTAAGCAACCACTTGCTTATAAAGACACACATGTTTATTCATTCAGTGGTCGCATTAGAGGGATTCTAATGCACATCACTTTATAATCATGTAACAAAACTAAATCTGTATTAACCCATTACCTCATAGGCTATTTTTAGATACAACTTCTTTGGATAAATCTACCGAAAAGGAGCATTAACTAGAGAAAAGGAAACGTTTAGAATTCTGTAGTTAGAAACAATTGTGATAAATAGAGCATTTGCTCCTATAGGAGCAAATGCTCTATTTATCACAATGGTTTCACAAAGTCAAAAGTTGTCAATACGAGGGAATGGGTTAACACTAGAAAAAATGGGAACAGATCTATCAAAATCTCTCATTTCTCAGTCAAATGTTATCTTGCTGCAACTCATTAGAATTGCTTCAAGATAGGGTTTGGAAGAAACATATCAATTTTTTTTTAAAAAAAACAAACATTCAGAGTCTATATATGTCTCCTATCTACAGTTCTGCTGTATACAATAAAACTTTTCTACAATGACCACAAAAAAAGAAGATTGGTGGTTGCTTAATGCAGGACGTTATGCAGATCCCATACAAACTTTCTGCATTGCTAATGTTCTGCATTAAGCAGCCACTTGCGTTTAAAGATACCAACATTTATTCATTAAGTGTTTGTTTAAGATTTAGGTTCTAATATATTGTTTGCCAACGAGAGCTTAGTTTTTAACCACAGCATAAAACACAATTTCATATTTACACATTTAGTGATAAATTTGTTCAAATACTTTCATACGAAGCTTTTATTAGTTCTGTTGTTCCTTTAACAGGAACATATCAATTAGACAATAATTCCTACAAACCTAATGTATTATATATCAAGCAGTATCCACAAAAAGATTGTTAACACAATGGATATAAAAATACCTAAGTTTGGCGAGATCCCTCTCGTAACCTTGTAACAGCTCATCCTTTCTGGTGATCCTCTCTCTGTATACTCTGATCTGATTGGCTAGTTTCTCACTTGCCCTTTCTCGATCACGTAGCACCCTCTCCCTTTCATCTTTAGGAATGTGTCCCAAGGACCTTGATCCCTCAATGCCTTCTAATTCCAGAGATACAGACATGGTGTTCATGAGGTTCAGGAACTACAAAGCAGAGAGCATTTACAACATATAATTGCAAGATGTATCTCATATATATAACTAAAGTGCAATGTGCATCTTCTTTAACCCATTCCCGCATAATGACGCCTTTTTAAAAGTCACTTTGTGAAACTATTGTGATAAATAAAGCATTTGCTCCATAGGAACAAATGCTCTATTTATCACAATGGTTTCAAAACTAAACAATTCTGAAAACAATCCTTTTCTCTAGTAAATGCTTCTTTTTGGTAGATTTAATCAAAGAGGTTGGATCTAAAAATAGCCTATGCGGGAATGGGTTAACCCTTTACTCCATAAATGTGCCTTTCTAAGCCGTTGCAAACAGAGTAGACCCTGATCAGATGGCTCCTATAGAAGCCGTCTGATCAGGGTCTGCTCTGTTTGCTTATGATATGATATAGACCTGAATTTACAGTTTCAGCATTGGCAAAAAGTTGAAGTGTTCACCCATTCCTCCACAGGCTATTTTTAGATCAAACTACTTTGAATAAATCTACCCAAAAGGAGCATTAACTACAGAAAAGGAAAATTTTTAGAACTCTATTTAGAGCTCTATTTATCGCAATGGTTTCACAAAGTGATTTTTACAGAGCCGTCAAAAGTCGTCAATATGAGGGACTGGGTTAAGCACATGTATGAGTTCAATTGTTTTTATATAACAGTATAAAACAGTTAGTTAACATAAACCCCTTTTCATGCCTTTGCAAACATAGTAGACCCAGATCAGACAGCTCCTATAGGAGCCGTCTAAACAGGATCTGCTATGTTTGCTTATAACACAATATAGATCTGATTCTACACATTTTCTGATGGCCATAATAAAAATTCAGCTAATAATGTATTCATGAAGTAAGCGTTATTTCAATACAGTATCCGTAGAGTTACATGAATACGAAATGAACTACATGTACATTTGAAAGATTTATTTGAAAAAGGAAATTCAGCAGAAGGGTGGTACAAGCCATGTTTATACTCACTGAATTTTCACTAGCCTCCAACGCCTCCATGGTCTCTCTGTGAGCACTCCTCTCCATGTCTGCCTCAGCATTGGTGGTTGTGACGAGACCGCGGGCACGTCCTACTTCACGGTCCAGTGATGTCAAATTCTGAATGTTCTTGTCTTCAGCAAGTGCCTGGTTGGCTCGCATTTCTGCAAGCTCCTTCTTGAGCACAATCACCTGCTGTAAGGCCTGGTCTTGGGTTGGAACTGTAACATAGTCAAGAAATGTAAAACAAGTGCTTTTAAATAATGACATGCTTGAGGGAAAAATGGACACTTGGGAATGTGGAAACATTGTAGATCAAAATCACATCATGTAGCATCAGTAGATACACATCTGTGATAAAAAATGTAGACACTGAATACTGGATGTCTCATTTGAAATGTTGAGGTCAATTTTGATAAGTACATGTGTATGTACAATATAATGTGTCCATCGGTCCCTTTCTCCATTAACCTTTAACCTGCTGAGCAAATTATTTTTTCATAACTTTTCACCAACTTCATTTTCAAAATGCTAGCTATATTCAGTTAGTCTACAAAAATGCTCTCAGGGGATCACACAGTTTGGATCCTGATGAGACGCCGAGTTACTCAGCGTCTCATCTGGATCCAAAATGTTTGCATAGGTAATCACTCATCCGCCCACAGCAGGCTAAAGGTTAATAATGGCACATGGGCACAGAAAATTTTGGACATTGCAGCAACTGTGGAATCATATCTGTATTATTTCATAAGCAAATAGAGCAGACCCTGATCAGACAGCTCCTAAAGGAGCAGTTTAATCTGGGTCTACTCTGTTTGCAAAATGCATAGAAATGCAGGAGAAAAGGTAAACCTGCCAGATGGGTTAATCTTTATCTGATGAACTATCATAGACTGAATGACCAGTGATATCACGTACATGCAGTTGATTTTTTTTTAAATGGCAGTACAAACAAGGTATTTTTTTATTGTGCCAGAAACCATTGGTTCAGATCTATTTTATTCAATAAGCAAACAGAGAAGATGCTGATGAAAGACCTCCTATAGGATGATCTGATTCTACTTTGTTTGCAAATGTGTGTTTATAAGGTAAGTGGTTAACCCTTCCCTCCATAAATACGGCTTTCTTCGCCTCTGTAATAACCACTTCTTGAAACCATTGTGATAAATAAAGCATTTGCTCCTATAGGAGCAAATGCTCTATTTATCACAATGGTTTCAAACTACAAAATTCTAAAATTTTACTTTTCACTAGTAAATGCTCCTTTTGGGTAGATTCATTCAAAGAGGTTGGATCTAAAAATAGCCTATAGAGGAATGGGTTAAAGCTGACAGGCATACACCAAAGCACATCCTACCTGGTGGTCTTGCTGTCTCTAGGTTCTTCACTCTAATCCTCAGCTCAGACAGGGCCTCACGCTGCCGGGAAATCACTTGCTCGTGTCTCTCACCGCGACACTGAGCACCAAGGGCAGTTAATTCTGATGTGATCCTGCCCTCTTGGTCCAGCAGCTCTAGCTGTTTGGCCTGTTCTGTCTTCTCAGCTTCGAGTGACTGTTCCAGGCACTGCACACGATGTGTCTCCTTGTCAACTATGTTCTTGTATTTGAGTGAGATTGACCTCTCTTTGCTGTGTGGCATATAAAACAATAAAAACTGATTTTCTTATATTGTACTATATTTATCATACATATTAGGATACCAATCTGTCGACATATCAGATTGTGAAGCTGAATAACTTAATTCTAAAGACGATTCGAGACAATTCTAAAGAGTTGTCACAACATAGGGTTTGGTGGATAAATAAAGGAGTTATTCTTGAAAATGTTTTAATTTATGCATCTTACCCGGACCTCTGCTGAGCAAATGTCTAGACCATGTAGTATACAATTAACCCCTAACCTCATATTGACGACTTTTGACGACTCTGTAAAGGACAACGGTCACTTTGTGAAACCGTTGTGATAAATAGAGCATTTGCTCCTATAGGAGCAAATGCTCTATTTATCACAATGGTTTCAAACTACAACATTCTAAATTATTCCTTTTCTCTAATTTATGCTCCTTTTCGGTAGATTTATTCAAAGAGGTTGTATCTAAAAATAGCCTATGAGGTAATGGGTTAATACAAAGACTGTAGCTGAAGATCAAATTTGTTTGTTTGTCATAAAACATGTAAATTAGGGCTATTCCAGGAAAATCTCCCTGGTGGGGTCGGAACGACAGCCTATTAAAATTACCTGGGGGGGGGGGGGGGGGGGGGGGGGGTTGCAAAAGAAATTTTAATTCTGTTGGTGGGGGTGGAAATTTGATTAAAGTTCTATTGGTGGGGGTATTTCAACATCAGAAATTAAATTGATGGGGTGGTTTGTCAAGTTAAACGCTTCATGCAGGCCGTTTTCTTCGACTGAAAATTAACGGAAAAACTTTTTCTGACACGAACTCCTGCGATAATTCCGTTGTGTAAATATTGTGGACGCATGCAATTTTTAGTCCTGATCATCTAGACGCTTATCTGATCACACTTCCATAATGAGCGGCTGATTGATTCAGACTTGACTGTGAAAAAGTACTAAGACACCGGTAGTCTCAACCAATCACTGCTCTTGCTTCTCGATGTAAAAGCCTGGATGAACAAAACAAAATAAACGAACCGAAAATAGACCTAAATAACAACTAAAAGACATTGACAGGATTTTTTTAATAAAACACAGAGAAACTACTTGCAATAACAGAACCAGGGAAGCATGTATGATGTCAAAAGGACGAAATGAAAGACCGTCAGACTAATGCACAAATGTGGCAATACACTGGGCTGTCATATGGGTTTGCAAGTAGGCTTGACAAAAAGTAATTGCATAAATGTAAAATATATATATTTATTTATTTTTTGGAGGGGGGGGGGGTAATTTTAATTCTCTAGGTGGGGGTATATTATGAATTTTTATTCTCTTGGTGGTAGGGTAAAAATAATTAAAATTCTATTGGTGGTACCCCTAATTTAGACTTTCATTCCTACCCCCCCAGGGAGATTTTCCTGGAATAGCCCTTAACATTTTTAACCCTTTTAGTGCCAAATAAATTTCAGCTGCTAAAACTATTGTCTGTATCAGTTTTCAACTTGGTACTTTCTTCAATTTCTTTACAATTTAATATAACCATTGAGCATCCTACAAAGTTTCATGACAGTGAATCAAAACTTTTAGAAAATATGTGACATAATACAGTTTGACAGATGGAGAGGTAAACTGTGATAATATTCAGAAAATTTCAATTTCATATCACCATATTTATTTTCAGATTTAACAACATTTTTGTATCTGATATTACCTGAGTTCTGACTCCATGGTTTTGATTTCCTCTTTCTGTTTGTCAATGATACGGGAGAGTTTTGCAAGCTGCTGTCTCATCTCAATAACCTCTTTCTCCTTGTTGCTCATCATGCTGCGGTACTTTTCCACTTCCTGTTTCTGACCCTCGCTAAGCTCTCCTGTGTAGCATATAGGAAAACCAGGATAAAGATTCTTTTCAAAACAAGGGAGCATTCAGTAGGTGGTAAAAAAATAGCAGAACCTGTCTTTAAGTGGCCATCAAATTATGGGTTTAGAAGGAAGGTGGTAGCTTAATGCAGGTAAAAAGCAATACAGAAAGCTCCTACAGCAGCCACCAGATTTATATATTAAATAAATGAATGGCCAATTAATACAGGTTCTAATGAAATCACTTAGAAAGAGTAGAGTTCAAAACAAGGGAGCATTCAGTAGGTGCTAAAATAATCACTTAGAAAGAGTAAAGACAGAGTAAAGAGGCTATATTTGAACACTTAAAGGTAATCATTCTATAAATAAAGTTGTTTCTTATAAACATTGGAGTAATACTGTCTGGATCAATTTAAGAAGATTACCCTGACCAACTTATATCATTAAAGGCGTTTGGAATTAATAATAACGGTTAACCTGCATTATTTCTTGTTCTAGAACTTAACATTATCGGTATTATATCAACAACATTGATACTTTAATATCAATTCTAACATTTTCTTTCATATAAAACGCCTTTTCATACCTTTGCAAACGGAGTAGACCCAGATCAGATGGCTCCTTCAGGAGCTGTCTGATCAGGATCTGCTCTGTTTGCTCATGAATTTATAATAGATCTGGCTCAACAGTTTCTACCAATACCAAAACGCCTGTCTACATATACCATTATGAAAATTCAGCTAACAAATACGATGAGTCATGATATTATTCTTACATAAATATTCAACAGGGAAAGGGTTAAGCGGATTTAAGCGTTTGCCATGGTAACGTGTGTTAAACATTGTAAGTACAAGGTAACCCTTTCAACAGGAAGTAACTTATTTCCGGAAAAATTATCATTTGCTACAGAGTAGACCCAGATCAGACGGCTCCTATAGGAGCCGTCTGATCAGGGTCTGCTCTGTTTGCTAATGGAATTCGAAAGATCTGTTTCTTTACTTTCTACTATGGCTACAATTTTCCACCTTCCATATTTCGTTATAACTATTTTGTCTATGACTAATCAGTAAGTATTAAATTTTGGACTAAACATAGAACAGGGAAAGGGTTAAATACAGAGTGTTTAACCCCATCAACAGGAAGTAACTTATGCCTGGAAAAATCATCATTTGCTATAATTCATGGAGAACCTTTTCTTCATGACTTTTTGTTGTAAGTTATAGCATACCTGTGATGTCAGACAATCTCGCTGACGCCCCGGCTAAATCTCTACGCAGACCCAGAATGACATCCTCCTGGTCCTGTAGATGTTTCTTCATCTCACCATTTTCTTTTCTACAGGGGAAGAGAAACAAAAGAGTTTATATATATATCGTAAAACTTCTCTAAACTTTGGGTTTTGAGATAGATGGTAGCTTAACCCTTTCCCTCATATAAACGTGTTTTCACGGACTTGCAAACAGAGTGGACCCAGGTCAGACAGCTCCTAGTGCAGCTGTCTGATCAGGGTCTACTCTGTTTGCCAATAGAATTTGATAGATCTGTTTCTTTGCTTTCTAAATGTCTACAATGTTCCACCTTCCATATTCCTTTATAACTATTTTGTCAATGAATATTCAGTACGTATTGAAGTTTGCACTATACTTAGAACAGGGAAAGGGTTAACTCTTTCTCTCAATTCTTTACAAGCAGAGTAGACCTAAATCAGATGGCTCCTATAATTATGAGCTGTCTGATCAGGGTCTGCTCTGTTTGCTTATTGAACAATATAGATCTGATCATACAGTTTTTGTCTGAGCCAACAATGTCCTCTAAATATTTACTATATAAAAATGTCAATGAAAATTCATGAAATGATCAATTCATACACATTAAAATTAATTAGGAAAATGATTAACCCATTACTCCATGAAATAATGACATATTATATATTAGTTGGATTTTTTTTTTAAATGTCTTATTATGTTTTGCAATGGCAGTAACAGTAGAATCATGTCTAGATTATTTCATAAGCAAACAGAGCAGACCCTGATTAGACGGCTCCCACAGGAGCCATCTGATCTGGGTCTGCTCTGTTTGCAAAGGTGTAGAAAGGCGTACTTATTGAGTAAGGGTTAATAGAGTAAGTTTCAGTTTTTCTCGTCTTGCAATGATCAGTCACTTGCTTTTAATGACTAACATTTTTTCTTATAAAGTGGTCCCATTAACTCTTTACAAAAGTCTTTTCACACATTTGCAGACTAGAACAAGATCAGATGGCTCTTGTAGAAGCCATCTGATCAGGGTCTGCTCTGTTTGCTTGTGAAATTAGAACAGATCTGATTCTATAGTTTCTACCAATACCAAAACATCCTGTGCACATATGCCATTACACAATTTCAGCTAATAAATATTCAATATACATGTATATAAACATGTCATTATTTCTTACATGAGTGTTCAACAGGGAAATAATTCAACTGCCATTTATGCTGTTCTATCATGAAATAATTGTAAATATGTCCAGAGGGTCAGCTATTTCCATATGACTATAACTATAGTATGGCCAATGAAAAAGGGCTATTACTCTGTTGTTGCTGATAACATATCAAAGTCATAACCCATGTACATGTATTTCAATAAGAGTCAGCTTTTTTGCATATGGCTGTATACCTATGGTATGGCCTAAGCCACGGGCCATAACTCTGGTGTTATTGATAACATATCAGATTCATACCTCAGGTAAACATAATGATAAATCATCCTATAGTTTAACTCATTCTCCCCTAGACTATTTTTAGTCCCAGCCTCTTTGAATGAATCTACCGAAAAGGAGCATTAATTAAAGAAAAGGGAAACTAAATTAGAATGTTGTGGTTTGAAACCAATGTGATAAATAGAGCATTTGCTCCTATAGGAGCAAATGCTCTATAGGAGCAAATGCTCTATTTATCACAATGGTTTCACAAAATAAAGTTAACATAGGTGCAATAAGGCGTCAGTAGGAGAGAATGAGTTAAGACTCTGGGTGATATACTTCATTTATGTACATTTGTACACAACACAACAAGAGTGATCAACTGACAGCCAGATTTTCAAACAGGACAGTAAATATAAAATCTAACTTTTTCTTACTGATATGTGGGCAAGAAAATGTAGCTTACCTCAAAACTACTTGAATCAAGAGAAAAAAAACATTCACTCTTTGGAAACTAAAAATTTCGATTCTGAATGCAATTTTTTTTACCTGAGCACCAGTATAAGTTGTTCCATGGCAACAAAATCATGTGATGGTTTCTGGACCACAGGTATAATTTTGGGCTTGGGCGGCGGTTCTGGCTTCTCCTTGCTTTTTTTGGTGATCTCCTGCTTCAGTTCTGGTTGAATTGAATCAAAAGCAATATCATTCATTAATCCCTTTTACCTGATTAAGACGCCTTTTCATGCCTTTGCAAACAGAATAGACCAAAATCAGACACCTTCTGAAGGAGCTGTCTAATCAGGGTCTGCTTTGTTTTGCTAAGGGAATTATATAGAACTTATTCTACAGCTTCTTCCAAGGCCAAAAAAACAAAACAAATCCAGCCAATTCATATTGATGATGTTATTACATGTACATTTAAAACTTCCAGTACAATTACTCCTTTATACTGACCTGTACTAAAAAATTATGGACCATTCTATTTTGAAAACAATGTGTGCTTATGTAACACTATGATCCAAACATTTGACCTTGAGGTTTGACCTTGAGAGGTTTTACACATGCCAAGTATGGCACATGAACACTTTAATTTTTGGCCATGGCAGAAACTGTAAAAGCATACCTATATTATATCATATTTAAAGCAAATAGAGCAGACCCCCATCACACGGCTCCTACAGGATTCATCTGATCTTGGTCCACTCTGCTTGAACAGGCATAGACAGGTGTATTTATGGAGTAAACAATTGAAGTTTACAGACAGATCAACACACAACCAACCAACAAAACAGACAGACAGCTAAACAATATGTCATAGATCAAGTTCATATGCAATCAGTTGAGCAAATTGACTTCTGATATCTACTTTCCTATAAGCATAAATAAGAAGTTCCTTCATTAATAAGATTTTTTAATTGTATACCAGAATAAACATCAGAAATTATCCGTCCAAATAAATAGCAGGCTGTTCAAATTGCAAATGCATTTTAACCCTTTCCCTTATGTAAGCACATTTTGACACATCTGCAAACAGAGTAGACCCAGATCAGACGGCTCATATAGGAGCCGTCTGATCAGGGTCTGCGCTGTTTGCTTATGGTGTAATACAGATCTGATTCTACAGCTTCTGCCTGAGCCAAAATGTCCTGTGTAATCATATGCCATTATAAAAAAAATATTCTTATTAATATGCATGATGTCATTATTTCCTACATGAATATTCATCAGGGAAAGGGTTAATGCCTTTGCAAACTGAGTAGACAAGGACCAGATGACTCCTGTAGGAGCTACCTGATCAAGTCCTTCTCTGTGTGCTTATGAAATGTTACAGATCTGATTACATGTATACAATTTCTGCCATGGCCAAATATTTTCTTGATCACATGCCTTTATAAAAAATTGTTTACAGGGTTGGCAAAATGCCGGCATTTATGAGTATTCACCGTGCCGGTGGTAAATACTGGGATTTACTGGCATTTACTGGCACTTACTGGCATTTACTGGTATTTTGAATTGTCCAGGGGCTTAGCACATATTTAAACCATCCTAATGTGCTTTATTAGTTCTCTAATCATATATACAAGTTGTGCCTTATGTATTTGCAGTGTAAACAACCCAAAAAATAAAATAAAAGGTGTAATTAGGGCCCTGCTTAGAAATGCAGGAGCCCTATAGGAATCACAATTTCTGTCCATCTGTCAACACTTTTGATGTGACATGATAACTCAAACAGTACTTCACATATTGGTTTCATATTAAGGCATATGCTTAGTATCATCAGAGGAAGATGACTATAGTTTTTGGGTTGAATCTGAGCACTATGTCTAGAGTTATCTGCCCTTGATTACAGGGTTCTCTCTCTCTCTGTGACTGAGTCAGTTTTCTAGTTTCAGCTGAATTTTGAATGAACCAAGTTTCATGAAAATCAAAAGACTGGCAGTCAGTTGTAGAAAACTGAGTAACAGATAAGAGAAACAATACTGGTCCCCTAACCTACTGCAAATTACTGTCAGGTCAGCTCTCAAAACAACAGTTTTGACACCTCTACTGGCCACTATGGTAATTGTTGTAAAAACATACACACTTTTCATTTAAGAGATACACACAATGAACCATGAAGTGTCAAACACAATATAGACAATTTGGAGGGGCAATGATTCAGATTAAACCAATCAAACTGCAGTATCAGACAAAGGAGTTGATCTGTTGTACTGATGATTTTAACACATTATACCAGCAGAATCATTTAAATTTAGAGCTATACAGGACTTTTCTGTAAACCAGATGAAACTCCTAGATAAGATATATAAGCCATTTGATGAGTACCCTTGGCAGGCATGAAACAGTTTAAACCGTCAGTAAAATGATGGTCAGAAATCAATAAATAAACTTATCAATATTCCACTACCCAGCAATTTAAAACAGCCTTTATAAAAACAATAAACTTCAAAGAAATAATATATATTCCACCTTTTCTGGAGTATTTGCCAGTAAATGCCAGTATTGGCCATTTTGGGAGTATTTACCAGACCGGTAAATATAGGGTTAACCCTACTGTAATTTGAAATTTGCGACGGTATATGAGGTTTTTAACGGTCGCAAATTATTTTAATGGCGACGCCGAAGGCGGAGTCATTAAAATAATTTAAGACCGTTAAAAACCTCATATACCGTCGCAAATTTCAAATTACAGTAGGATTAACCCTATTCTAACGCAATCTTAACACGAAAAACGACAAATTGTTGGGCCGATTTTAACTCAAGTCATATCCTTTGCGCGCGGATGATTAAATGAGTGATGAGGCAAGAAATAGTGCACCAGTTTCTCTCAGATTTCTTAAAGTAAATGTGTTTTCACCTTGGTTTATATATATACATTTCATTAGTCATGAATAATTGTGCGATAGCTATTCAACATGCTCAATACATACATCCAATACACATTTTGGTAAAGTAACGTCATCTTAGTCTTTGGCGCCATACGGGAAAACGTCGCCTGTAACAATGACGTCACGTTATAACGTTATGTTTGAACGATGTAATTAATAAGGCCTAATCTGGATCCCAACGCTTAGAGTATCTCAATAATTCTCCACATGATACATGTGCATATAAGAGACCGTTCAAGTCGTGACAAAGTAAACAATGGAAAATAACTTGAAATAACGGGCCAAACTGGAATAGATCTAGATTTATATGTCAAAGTATGCATACGGATTTATCATTGCTTATAAACAACGCGCATTGATATATTTACATGCACATGGTGTTATTCGGCCGTTTTTGATTGGTTGAATTTGCGACATATAAAACACTTTTTATATGCCGCAAATTTAGTCACATGAGCCAATCAGATTACAGGAAATTGACAGATTGCGTTAGAATACCGGTATTTACCAGCGGTATTTACCGCCCAACCCTAATTGTTTATGGTAAATGCAAATCATGTCATTATTTAATACATAATTATTCACAGTGTAAATTTTAAGGCAAGTTCTAGCTTAACCCTTTACTCGATGGTACAGAAATACAGGATTTTTTACCTTGGCTGAAACTAAAATTACACCTATTGGTATATCATTTTATAAGCAAACAAAGCAGACCCTCATTAGATGGCTTCTACATAAGCTGTCTGATCTGTGTTTACTCTGTCTGCAAAGGCGTAACTATGGCCATATAAAGTGTAACTATGGAGTAAAGATCTATCCCTTTCCCTCATATAAACATGTTTTCACGCATTTGCAAACAGAGTAGACCCAGATCAGACGGCTCCTATAGGAGCCGTCTGATCAGGGTCTGCTCTGTTTGCTTATGATATAATTAAGATCTGATTCTGTAGTTTCTGCAAGAGCAAAAACATCCAGTGTTCATAAACCAGTATGAAAATTGAGCCAATAAATATTCATGTTGTCATTATTTCTTACGTGAATATTGAATATGGAAAGGGTTCAGCCAGGTTCTACTGAAGCATATAATTATCATTAGCTTACCATGAACATGCTTCCTGTAGTTCTCCATTTCCTCTTGACTCTCCTTATTCTTCTTCATCACCTTGGTTATCCTCTCTTCCATTGCACATATAGTCACTGAATGTTGTTTAATCTGCTCCTTGTAGCCTTCCACGTCACTTTCATACTTCTTGTCCTTCTCCAGAAGCTCTGCACTAAGTGTGGCCACCTCCATGGCTTTGGATGATTCAAGTGTGGCGACCTGTTCCCGCAGTTGGGCCTCCAGCAGTAAATAGTCCTCAACCTGTTTCACAGCCTCCTGGCCAGCTTCTAGCTTAGCCTGCTGGTCATCATTCTTCTCAAGCAGATTCTGAAACAAGATAGAGAAGGTGCTAAGTCTAACACATGGTAAAGAAAATACAAACTTGGCAATATGTGTAATTTTTATTTGGTCGAAGAGAAATTCAAATCTCTTGAATGTGCAATTATCCAATTGATGCCCATGTGTTTCAAGCAAACACGCCTGACCCTTTACCTCATATAATCAGTACAAGCAGCCATCAAAAGGGTCTAATAATGGGCATGTAAGGCAGGTGGTAGCTTAACCCATTCCCTCATATTGATGACTTTTGACGACTCTGTAGAAGTTAAGGGTGAAATGGTATCTTACGGTACACATGTACCGCGGTTTTTTCACTTACGGTTCGGTTTTCGGTATTTATTTCCACTCTACGGTACGTACCGAACATTTCGTAATGTCTACGGACGAATCTGCCGTAATAATATAAAAGCCTTTCTCTGATTGGTTCATTCTATAAATAATATCCAATTAGATTACTCGTTAAGTGCATTACTCATAGTTTACATACATGGCTTCTCTAGAGCGAAACGAAAGTGCGTATTTCAATTTGGGAACAGTTTGAAACTGTTCCCAAATTGAAAGATGCACCAACAAGTTACTGGTCGAAAGTTTGGAAGTCTTTTGGCTTTCAGGAAGGCCAGTCTGAGAGCACAATGGCAAAATGTCATGTAAGCATTGTTTCGTGGACGTGCCGTATAAAGCACGTTGATCACAAACTGACTGTTGTAGAAGTTACTGCTGATAGACAAGCGAGTTATTGTTATTAATCCTTACTGTGCTGGGTATTATTATATAATAGACTTAAACTCTGCTATGAGAGTTTCAACCATAGTCCATTGAAAACTGTATGGACCAAGATAAGCTGTCTTGTTAAAATGTGACAGCTGCAATGCACTTTGGTTGGAAATCTTATAGTGAGGCTCAATTTCAATTATCATCCTACATGTCACACTGTTTAAATTTGTATAATATTTATAAACAAACAGTGCAGTCCAAGATTAGAAAACTTCTAATCATATCTACACTGTTTGCAATGCTTTGTTTACTTGTTTCCAGCACATTGTTGGTTATTATAAAACTTGTACCAGTTGAAGAGATATGTTCCATAGAAGGAGATTTGTATTTTAATAACTATAAATCAATAGTCTATGACATGGTGTTCAGTATTACATTATTTTAAGTGTTTTCCCTTAAATACTCGACTGTTTATAATTTTTTAAGAGATTAATCATCATCACTGCTAGCTGTGGCATTACTGATTCTAGTCAAAGCAAATTAATTCAAAAGGTTTTTTTGTAGGTAAGCTTCAAAATTAGGTTTACAAGATAAAAAATCGTGTACCGAAAATGTACCGAACCGTGGCTCATGTACCGTGTACCGAACCGAACTGTGGGGGTAGTGTACCGTTTCACCCCTAGTAGAAGTTACTTTGTGAAACCATTGTGATAAATAGAGCATTTGCTCCTATAAGAGCAAATGCTCTATTTATCACAATGATTTCAAACTACAAAATTCTAAATTTTTCCTTTTCTCTAGTTAATGCTCCTTTTCCGTAGATTTATTCAAAGAGGTTGTATCTAAAAATTGTGCATTTGCAAACAGAGTAGACCCAGATCAGACGGCTCCTAGAGGAGCCGTCTGATCAGGGTCTGCTCTGTTTGCTAAAAGAATTTGATAGATCTATTTCTTTGCTTTCTGAAATGGCTACAATGTTCCACCTTCAACATTTCATTATAAATATTTTTCCATGAATAATCAGTAGGTATTAAAATTTGAAATAAACATAGAACAGGGAAAGGGATAAATATCATATTCATGATGCCATCAATTGTTTAACCTCAGCTAAAGGTTTTAGCTGAGCAATATTCTTCTGACAGCAGAAAATACTTTCCTTTGCATTTTTTGTTTTGATTTAGGATTAAGGTATCAAACTCCTAGTATACTATTGGCAATTCATGATAATCTAAGCAAACAGTTTGCATCCAGATGAGAAACTGAGTAACCTGAATCTCGTCAGGAACTGTTTGGAGAAATAGAAGAAAACAGATTGAGAAATGTTACAGATAAAAACCTCTGCTGTCAACTTCTACTAAGCATGCATAGAGCTAGAAATTAAACATGTCAAATACGTACAGATCTTAGTTGTTCCACAGTAGCCTGCAGATCTTCTATCTTCCGTCTCTCAGCTTCAATAGCAGCCTCCTGTTTCTCTGCCTCTACAGCACGAATATCATCAATAGCACGATTGAGACGCTCCTCCACTGTGAAAATAGAAAATAAGACGGTACAGAACTGGATCCATCTTTCAAAAATAATTATTTTAACCTATTCCCTCATAGGCTATTTTAAGATCCAACCACTTTGAATAAATCTACCGAAAAGGAGCATTAACTAGAGAAAAAGAAAATTTTAGAATTTTGTAGTTTGAAACCAGTGATAGGCAGCAAGAGAGTTAGACTGAGCTTCGAGTTGTAAAATTTAAATGTAATTTCCAGAAAGTTTTTATACATTCACTCTTATCCTGAATTTATAATCAGTATCACAACAGCTCTCAATATCCTCTGAAGATTACACATGAAATGACAGCAACCTCAGCACTGCATATGTAACCTTTTCAACGCTGAAGATTTACAGTGGAATGGCCCATCAGTGTACAGTCCACTCAGTATAAAAGGCTTAAACTTACTTGAGGATCTTGAATGACAAACAGTGCAGACCCTGTTCAGAGGGTTCCTATAGGAGCCCTCTGATCTGCATCTACACTGTTTGCAACTGTCAATACATGTTTGCCCCACATCCAAGGTAACCAGCTACATACATTTATAGAACAAAACCTTTCAAAGTTTCACAATGGGTCCTGTCAATATATCATCCATAGATTATTATCATTTTAAAACCAAGTAAATAATATCAGCTCTTTGTACTCTAATTGTAAATGTGTGTTAAATTATGCAACCAGTCTGGATCCAGATGTGATCAGCGCGGCTCAGTATCTTATCAGAATCCAAACTGTTTAACTCTCTGTTACGATTGTTGAAGAGAAATGGAATTACAATTAACTACTGAGCACTATAGCAGACAACAATTTATGCAGATGGCAATTACTTAGCATACAAAAGGGTTAAGCTTGAACAATGCAATCTTTGGAAAACAAGTTAATAAATTTCGTCTGCTAGGATTGTCATCTGCTTCAGGCATTTTCTTTCATTTCTTTATTAACCCTTTACTCCATAAATACGCCTTTCTATGCCTTTGCAAGCAAAGTAGACCCAAATTTCATTTACTACTGAATATTCATGGACAAAATAGTTAAAACTCTTATAGGAGCCATCTTATCTGGGTCTACTCTGTCTGCAGATGCATGAAAAGGCGTTTATATGAAGGAATGGGTTAAAGCGTACCTTCCAATCTGGTCTTCTCAGTGGCATCCAAGACTTGTGACTCCGACTCTTTTTTCTGCAGCTCTAGCTGAAGCTTCATCTCCTCCTTATACTTCACCTCGAGATCGGCCATTTGCTTAACCAGTCGCTCCTTCTCGCTTATTGCGCTCTCCCACTTGGCAAAAAGCAGCTGAATGTGTTTACTGGGCTCGTCATTAGTCAGCTTAACATTTACACCGCACTTTTCTAAAGAGTTCTCAATGTCTGTCTCCCATGAAAGCTCTCCTTGAAGGAGACCCAAAAATGCATCCTTAATCCAAACCAAACTCTCCTCCGGGGTCAAAGATTGTATGAGACCAATCTCATCCTTAAGGGAGCCAGACAGGCGGCCTTTTTGTTTGAGATGTAGCTGAAAAACACGAATCATGCTGACCATTAGTCTAATTCATACATAACTAGAAATGTGTCCATAGGACACTGATGCCCCCAATTCAGACTTTTTGTCCCAGAAAGTAAGGGCCATTTTTAAAGTCATTTTTGCAAATAAGGGGCCACAACTCCTAAACGACTGAAGCGATTTACATGGCTATCGAACTTGACCAAGATATAATGGCCACCAACATGTGTGTAAAGTTTGGTGTGGATTGGACAAATACTTTCCAAGAAGTCCGGACAAATTCTTATAGATGTGCGTACGGACGGACGGACGTAAGTACGGACAAGGGCAACCCTATATGCCACCACTATATGGGGGCATAATTAGATTCTTGGTCATTTGCAAACAGTGTAGACCAAGATTAATATCTGCATTTGTAATCTGATTGGAGTTTGCACTGTTTAACCCTCTACCTCATGAATATTTATGAAGAAATCATGACATTGACACTTTACCCCATGAATATTCATGAAAGAAATGGTATATTAACACATGAAATGTTTGCCAAAATAAAAACTAATTAGATCTACATGTGTATTTATTCCATAAGCAAACAGCAGATTCTGATCAGACGGCTCCTATAGGAGCTGTGTGATCAGGGTCTGCTCTGTTTGCTTATGATATAATATGGATATGATTTTACAATTTCTGCCATTGCTAAAAATTCATGTGTCCATGTGCTATTATAACAAATTAATCTAATTAATATTAACCCTTATCCTGTTATCTGTAACCTGGCTTGTATTAACAGCTTGGATCACAATGACATGCCAAGTAACTTGGCATCTCAGCAGGATCCAAACTGTTTGACATCCAGTCCATAATTTCTCGAAAACTTGATCAAATCAAAGTAGTCAAAACTGCACAGGAATCAAATTTGAGCAGCCATTATTTTTTCACAACCGTGTCAAGGTTAAAACAATAATCCAACAAGAGTACCGCATACGGTACATTATACGCCCACTTGCAAACTTTCTCTGATTCAACATGCCTTATAAGTGTTGACATTTTCTAATCTGTGCTTCAGATCTTGATTTCCATATTAAGGTGATACTATTTTTTTTTAAAAAAAAAATGAAGTGAATATCTTATTAAATAAAAAAGTTACAGCTAATCCTCATTTTTGCAGATTTTTGTAAAGTGCAACGGCCATAACTCTGTAAAGACAAACTGAATGAACCTCAAAATAAACTCAGCTTCAAATTTTGTTGCTTAAAACATTTGTGTTAAGTCTCATTTATATCATTTTAACAAAGCAACAAACATACGAAGTTCAAGGACCATAACTTTAGAATAAAATGACATATCAAAACCCCCGCAATATATGTGGAAATTCACATTAAGGTTTAACAATATAAAAAAATTGAAGTAAATATCATTTCAAATGAAAAAGTTATGGCCATCCTCATATTTGCATAGATTTGCATTATTTTTTAAGTGCAAGGGCCATAACTCCGAAACAACAAATCAAATGATCCTCAGAATTGACTTAGCTTCAGGTCTTGATGCATTAAACATGAGTATGAAGTTCCATTAATATCTGTCAAACAGTTTTGCCAGAAAAAAGCGGACAAACTATTTGCATATATTTGCATTTTTTTTAGAGTAAAAGGGCAATAACTCCGAAACGAAAAATCAAATACACCTCAAAATCGACTCGGCATCAGATCTTGATGCATCAAACATTTTTGTGAAGTTTCATTAATATCTCTCAAATAGTTTTCCCAGAAAACAGCGGACAAACTATTTGCATGTATTTGCAATTTTCTTTAAGTAAAAGGGCAATAACTCCGAAACGACAAATCAAATGAACCTCAGAATCGACTCAGCTTCAGATCTTGATGCATTAAACATTTGTGTGAAGTTTCATTAATATCTCTCAAATAGCTTTCCCAGAAAACAGCGGAAAACTATTTGCATATTTTTTAAGGACAAGGGCCATAACTCTGAAATGAAAAATCAAATGAACCTCAGAATCAACTCAGCTTCAGATCTTGATGCATTAAACATTTGTGTGAAGTTTCATTAATATCTCTCAAATAGTTTTCCCAGAAAGCAGCGGACAAACTATTTGCATGTATTTGCATTATTTTTTAAGTAAAAGGGCCATAACTCCGAAACGACAAATCAAATGAACCTCAGAATCGACTCAGCTTCAGATCTTGATGCATTAAACATTTGTGTGAAGTTTCATTAATATCTCTCAAATAGTTTTCCCAGAAAACAGCGGACAAACTATTTGCATAATTTTTAAGGACAAGGGCCATAACTCTGAAATGAAAAATCAAATGAACCTCAGAATCAACTCAGCTTCAGATCTTGATGCATTTAACATTTGTGTGAAGTTTCATTAATATCTCTCAAATAGTTTTCCCAGAAAACAGTGGACAAACAAAATGTTGACGGACGAACGAACGAACGAACGAACGAACGAACGAACGAACGAACGGACGGACGGACGGACGGACAGGGCCACGACAATATACGACCACCTTTATTAGGTGGGCGTATAAAAACCTTACCCCTATAGTTACATAGTACAGTGACTATCTCAAATCTTACCTTAGCATTCATAATAGTTTTGCGTAAATCTGACAAGCTCTTCTGGAAATCCTTGCTGTTGGTATCAGACATTTTCAGCTTCTGTTCCAGCTCCTTAATCTGTCTGAAGGAGTTAGTCCTCTCATCAATGATCTTCTTCAGAGTGTCCAGAAGATCATCATCACTTATTTCAGTGTCAGGAGCTTTAATTCCAGGTGTCGAAAATGTTGTTTGAACAACTCGGTTTCTAAATCTTTCGAACTGAAAGTACATAAAACAACTTGAGGACTTAAGCTTCACTCATTACCTCCTATACAACATCTTTAAACAAATCTACCGAAAAGGAGCATTTACTAGAGAAAAGGATTTTTTTTTTTAGAATTGTGTAACTTTTAAACCATTGTGATAAATAGAGCATTTGCTCCTATGGAGCAAATGCTCTATTTATCACAATGGTTTTAAAATGTGACTTTTGCAGAGACGTCAAAAGGCATCAGTAGGAGGGAATGTGTTAATCCTTTATTTCATAGAGACACCTTTTCAATGCCTTTGCAAACAGAACAGATCCAGATCAGACAGCTCCTGTCTAATCCTGGGTCTACCCTGTTTGCAAAGGCATGAAAAGGCATCAGAGAAATGTAATTGTTGACGGCTACAATTCTGCTTTGTTTTGAATAATGGAAGAGAAAATAACATCTAAAATAAGAATTGAGTTTCTTTAATTGATGGTTGCTTAGTCCTTTACTCCATATCTACACCTTTTAATTCCTTTGCAAACTGGGAAGACCCAGATCTGATGGCTCAGATTGATCAGGGTCTGCTCTGTATGCTTATTGAATAATATAAATACCAAAAAACTTTCCTTTGTTCACATGCCATGATAAACATTTATTAAAATTTACTGAGATCCAGATAACATTTTCAAGGATGGCTCCTTTATTTCTCCACCAAACCCTATACTGTGACCACTCTTTAGAATTCTCTCTTCGAGACGATTCTAAAGAGTGGTCACAGTATAGTGGAGAAATGACGATTTTAGTATTTAAGTACACACTGTTATCTATAGCTCTGTATTTATGCCTTTGTTATTTCTTACATGATCAATCATGGAAGTTAGACTGTACTAAGCATGATAAAAAATCTATCTATCTAAAAGTATGCTTGGTGGATACCAGAGGAAGGTTTGTATATACCTTCTTGGATAGCTGCTCCAAATCTACCCGCACAACTCTCTCAGCTCGCTCAAAGTCCTGAGCTTCAGCCTTGGCCCCATCAACTGACGCCTGAAGCTTACGTTGCACATCCTTCTCCTGGAACAGCGATGCCTTTGTCTTCTCCAGCTCCTCACGTAAACTGTCAATTAATGTCTGCTGCTCCGAAACCTTACTCTCTGTAGTTTTAAATTTCTGAAAATGTTCAAAATATCTTGTTTTACAAATCTCAACTTTTTTTAAATACATGTATATAACATTTTTGTTCTTAAGTTTGGAAAATTTTCAAAACCATTATTATTCTTGAATTTTGAAAGTTTTTACTATTTATTCACAAATACTTTCTAAAAAGTTCTATCAATTTAAACTTTCATCTTGTGCCATCTGTACAGTGTTACAGATGTCACAGTTAATTATCCTCCATGTCTCTTCATAAGAAAACAGCATCAAACAATATGGATTTGATGAGACTGGTGTCTCAATTTGATTAACCCGTTACTCCATAAATACCATTTTTAATGCCTTTGCAAACTGAGTAGACCGAGATCAGATGGCTCCTGTAGAAGCCATCAGATCAAGGTCTGTTCTGTTTGCTTATGATAGAATATACCGCTATCTTTGCAAAGTCATGAAAAAATGTATTAAAAGAGTAAAAGATCAAACCCAAATTCACATGAAGCTGTGCAAATGAATGATCTCTAACCCATTCCCTCATATTGACGTCTTTTGATGCCTCTGTAAATGTCACTTTTTGAAACCAATGTGATAAATAGAACATTTGCTCCTATGGGGCAAACGCTCTATTTATCACAATGGTTTCAAAACTACACAATTCTAAAATTTCCCTTTTGTGTAGTAAATGCTCCTTTTCGGTAGATCTGTTCAAAGCAGTTGGGTCTAGAAATAACATATAAGGTAATGGGTTAAATACACACTTGATGATTTTACCAACAATTGATGAGTTTGAAGTATTTTTCTGAAGCATTAACTCAAATTACAAATGTTCCTGTTTGGTGGTCTCTGAGTATTATGAATCTATGTAATTAGACTGTAACCAGTCTATGTATCTATGCACTTAGACTACCAGTCTATGTATTTACATATATGTATTTAGACTACCAGTCTATGTATTTAGACTACCAGTCTATGTGTATGTTGACACAAATTTGCTGATACAAATAAACAAGTAAGAAATTTATCATACTGAAATAGGAACCTCAGTGAACACCTATAAATGATTAACCTTTTCCCTGTTTAATATTTATTCAAGATTTCTTCACCTCATGAATATTTATAGACAAATCAATAAATTAGAACATGGAAAAGGGATTTTTTCAGTGTTGTGGAAACTACATAATCAGACCTATAAATGTCCATAACCAAATAGAGCAGACACTGGTCAGACGACTCCTGATCTGGGTCTACTCTGTCTGCAAATGTGTGCAAAGGTGTTTTTATGACAAAAATGATTAAACTAAATTATCTTCTCACCTGTCTCAGACTGACTAGCTCCCTTTCACGTGCATCACGCTCCTCAGTCTTGGGTTCTTTCAGCTGTTTGACCTTTGAACTCATGGTAGACAACTGAGAGTCCTTCTCCCTCAACTCTTTTTTCAGGGCTTCAATTTCCCTAGTGAGCCGTGAGATTGTGGTATCCTGAAATAAAGACACCAATCAAACCCATTATAATACCTGCACATGATGGGATTTCTAAACTTTTGTCTAAAATGTCTTTCGAACCATTTACTCTGCAATTTTTGCCTTAACCTAATACCTCATAGGCTATTTTTAGACCCAACCTCTTTCTATTGAAAAGGAGCATTTACGGGGAAAAAGAGATTCAAAACTATTGTGATAAATAGAGCATTTGCTCCATAGGAGCAAATGCTTTATTTATCACAATGGTTTCAAAAACTGACTTTTACAGATTGCATCAAAAGGCGTCACTATGAGGGTATGGGTTAATATTATTCTACTACTATCAACAGTGTGTTTGTTTTGTTGGCTACTGCCAACATGATGCATTTTGTGGGCTGAAGTTAGCTAAGTCTAAGCATGCCAGGCAAGATTAGTCTGATTCAATTTTCTAATATGCATTTTCTTCTATAGCCTTTATAAAGCTACAAGTGTGACACAGTTTGGCTCCTGATGGGGCATGACATCTAAACTGGGATTCAAACTGCTTGAAAGGGCTGCAACAATTGATATACCAGTTGCATGCATACATTTAATACTGACTATGATTATTAACCCATGATTTCATAGGTTATTTTTAGATACAACCTCTTTTAATAGATCTACCGAAAAGGAGCATTAACTAGAGAAAAGGACAATTTTAGAATTTTGTAGTTTGAAACCATTGTGATAAATAGAGCATTTGCTCCTATAGGAGCAAATACTCTATTTATCACAATGGTTTCACAAAGTGACTTTTACAGAGTCGTCAAAAGTCGTCAATATCAGGGAATGGGTTAAGTAAAACACTGAGGTTATTACATAAGCTGTTAAAACATTATAGATGCTGTGTTACATTTATTACTATTTTTTTAACAAATGAACGCTAGTGGATTGGAAAGAGCCCTTGGGCGAGTCAGTCTCCCTAAATATTGAACGTTGCTAGGCATCTCATCTGGGTTCCACAGGCATAGATAACAGCATATTTTCAAAAATCTCTCGCTGATTTCTACGTCAAACCTAATGATGTGACTCTTTAGCATTGTCTCTCCATATCAATGGGTTTGGGTCTACTCTGTTTGCAAATGCGAGGAAATGTGTCTATACAGTAAACCCTCTCTATAGCGGCCACTAAATTGTGTTAATTAGTTGGTAATTAGGGCAGGTGGCTGTTTAAAGCAAGGTGAAAGTAAAACAGAACGCTCCTATAAGAGCATTCTGTTTTACTTTCACATTGCTTTAAGCAACCACCTGCATTTAACATTTAAGCAACCACCTGCATTTAACACAAAATACTTAATGTAATTTCAAGGCTGTTATAGAGAGGTTTTACTGCATGAAGGAAAGGGTTAAACCACAGTATTATTAATTCATCTGGAAATGAAATATGATCCAATTTTAGATCATACTGAATGTCATGCTGAATTAATTCTTCATCCTGATAGATTTTCCAATCAAGTTGGACCTACAGAAAATTAAGGGACGGTTGAACTTCGATATCTTGAACTCAGATAACTCGAACTTCGGGATAACTCATAGTAAAAGTACGGTCCTTCAAGAAATATGTTCTATGTATAAGTATCACTATGCATATCTAGAAACTTAAATGACAGCTTAACCCATTACCTCATAGGCTATTTTTAGATACAACCTCTTTGAATAAATCTACCGAAAAGGAGCATTAACTAGAGAAAAGGAAAATTTTAGATTTGTGTAGTTTGCAACCATTGTGATAAATAGAGCATTTGCTCCTACAGGAGCAAATGCTCTATTTATCACATTGGTTTCACAAAGTGACTTTTACAGAGATGTCAAAAGTCATCAATATGAGGGAATGGGTTAATGAAGGTTGAAAGTGATGCTGAGAATTCCTACAGGAGCTTTCAGCATTACTGTAGACCTGCATTAAGCTGAGAACTTAGGAAATTGTTTAGATTAGAAATTGCATGAATTGAACGCTGGTTCTCTCAATGTAGTTTGAGATATCGAAGTTCAACTGTAATTCTACAAAACAACATGATCTAAACTTTTGATTATTGTATCTAGATTTTTTTAATCAAAATATGAATGACAATGAATTTTGAAAGCTGAAAAAATGTAATGAAAATGTATTTTAAAGATTTTTTAAATATTTCAATTGGAACAACTTGTAAAACATAAAGTATCGTAACTACTGTACTACAGAAATAATGCAACTCTACAAGGAACTGACAAGGGTTGTTATAGGAAGATAGCTAGTCAACAGGCTCCTATTCTAATTCACAAAGATTCTCCACTTACAAGCTCAAATTTGTTACAAGCTCAAAGAAACTTTTGAGTTACAATATTTGAGCTTCAGCCAAATCTCAAGTTGAGAAGCTTTATGAAAGCAGGCTTATTAGTTCTGAGCTTCAGTCTGAGTTCGATCTAAAGCATCTGATTGGTCAAATTTTGTCCAAGTTCAATCTAAAGCATTCTGACTGGACAGATTTTGAGTGAAACTCCAAATCTAATTAACCCTTTCCCTGATGAATATTCCTGTAGGAAATAATGACATCATGAATATTACTAAGATTTTTTTTTATAATGGCATAATTCTGAACACATGACATTAAAATTTTTGGCTCAGGCAGAAGCTGTAGAATCAGATCTATATTACACCATAAGCAAACAGAGCAGACCCTGATCAGACGGCTCCCATAGGAGCTGTCTGATCTGGGTCTACTCTGTTTGCAGATGAGTAAAATATGCACTTACATAAGGGAAAGGGTTAAGCAGATGCTTGAGAATGAACTCAGGCACAAGAAAAACGTTTTATAAGCTTGAAGCCTGGGTAACATTAACATAATCCAAATGTTAGAACTACAAAGACTGGTTAGCTACAATGGAGGTAGAGGAGTCAGATTCAGAGACAAGTGGAGAAGATGATTCACTGAGCAAAGGTACATAATCCAGCAAAACACTAAAAATTATAAAAAATTATATTTAAACCGTCATCTCATGTAAGATATAATAACATCATGAATATTCATTGACTAAATATTAAATTTTTATAATGATAATATAAACATAGGTGTTTTAGGCCATGAAAGAAACTATCTATACTATTTCATAAGCAAATAGAGCAGACCCTGATCAGACAGCTCCTACAGGAGCTGTCTGATATGGGTCTACTCTGTTTGCAAAGGCATGATATATGAGGTAAAGTGGAAAGTCATGTAAAAAGAAACTTGTCCAAGCCAACAATGGTCTTCAAGAAAACTTAGTCTTTTATAGAAAAAGGTTTCTTACAGCTTAACACCTCTCACAAACATTATCAGACTAATTAATGCTTTACCTCATGATCATTTATCCCTTTCCTTCATAAGCAAACAGAGCAGACCCTGATCAGAGGGCTCCTATAGGAGCCGTCTGATCTGGGTCTATTCTGTTTGCAAATGCGTATATGAAATGTTTGTATGAGGGAATGGGTTAAAGTGTAAGTAATGAGTTAAAAGATAACATACAAGAGTGATAATAATGTAAATATAAAATACATGTAATATTATATAGGGGATCAGAGCAACAGAAAAAAGATTGTGCACCCAAATACTAAAATTGTCATTTCTCAACCAAACCCTATGTTGTGACCACTCTTTAGAATCGTCTGTAAGAGACGATTCTAAAGAGTGGTCACAACATAGGGTTTGGTGGAGAAATAAATAAGTTATTCTTGAAAATAGTTAAATTTATGAATCTTATCTGGTCTTCTGAAAGATAAAATACCAATGTTAAAAGCTACACAATGCTCAGTGCTTTAAAACAGAAATATAAACTCTGTGCCAACACCAACTAATGTGGACATGCAGTGCATTTTACACATGCAGGGAAGGTGTGTATGTGGTTAAAGGGATTAGGTTCTGAGTATAAACCAAGCGACAGGCGGCTGGTGAGCTAGCTCAAACAAGTAACCATCCATAATCCTATGTTATTCTCAAGCTTTGAATAAATCTGTTATGAAATGAACAACAATGAGTATTTCTCGTTACAATACTGTTCTGGTTATTAATGTCTGAGTGCAACATACAGTAGAACTCCTCTAATGCGACCACTTAATGAATACAAAAGGGTGTCTTGATAAGCAGGTGGTTGCTTAATGCAGGACAAAAGTAATTACCTTTGTCCTGCATTAAGCTACCACCTGCATCTAGCACCCAGAATTATACCTCTTTTAGGTGGTCGCATTAGCGGGGATTTACTATATTCATGAACACATTCAGTCATTTTATTCTATGTTATGTAACAGTGCCAGACCAACAACAGATTTCCGAAAAAGTGAAGACACTGATCTACAAAACTTTACCTGATGAATATTCATATAAAAAATACTATGAATACACATGTATTAATTAGGTGATTTTTTATAATAGCATAATATGAACAATGAACTTTTTGGCCATGGCTGAAACTGAAGAATCAGATCTATATTATTTCATAATCATTCAGAGCCGGCCCAGAAAAAATGGCTCCTACAAGAGCCATCTAATCTGGGTCTTCTCTGTTTGCAAAGATCTTAAAAGACGTCTCTATCAGTCAATGGGTTTAAAAAAGCTCTTGACCATGGTTCCCAGTAATGACAATGGTTCCCACTAACAACAATGGTTCCCAGTAATGACAATGGTTCCCCATTAACAACAATGGTTCCCAGTAATGACAATGGTTCCCATTAACAACAATGGTTCCCAGTTATGACAATGGTTACTGTTTGGAGCAAGGGACCAGTTGCATTAGGAAAGCACTATGAAACACTACAATGCCCAATAGTGGTAATTTATTTGATATGAGAAAACAGTTTATCTCTTTACGAGATGAAAACAAAAATAATGCAAACAGTGCGGATCTGGTCAAGATGCCTAGGACTCAGAACTGTGTCTCATCAAGATCCAAACAGTCTCACACTCTGGGAGCAATTTTGATGTGAAATGGAAGACAAATTAACCCGTTACTCTATGAATATTCATGTAAGAAATAATGCCATCATGAATATCAATTACATTATTTTTTATAATGGCACATGAACACAGGACTAGTTGGCCATGGCAGAAACTGTAGAATCATATCTATACTATTTCATAAGCAAACAGAGCAGACCCTGATCAGATGGCTCCTACAGGAGCCATCTAATCTTGGTCTACTCTATTTGCAGAGGCATAGAAAGGCATATTTATGTTAAAGGGCTAACTTTGAAAATTGTGTCAGATGACAATTTTAACACCAACACTAATTACTTTACATGGAAAGAGCTATTGAGTAACTGAGAGTCAGTACATTGATGGCTGAGACAAACTCAAAGCTGTCTTTTGTAATTCAATGTTTGCAGTACACCATAATACACCTACACTAAGTATCCTACGTATTCAGAAAGGACAGACTTAGGCAAATAGTGTAGACCAAGATCAAACTGCTCTTGAAGGATTGGTTTGATCAGGGTCTTCAAAATTTCTAATATGCATGTCAGTCTTATTCAAAGTTTTCACAATGGTGCAAAACTGAATTATCCAGCTTTACAAATCATTGAATAATCCGCGAACATTTAAAAATACCATTGAAAGGGCTTTGTAGTGTTTTTCTCAGGTAGTTTCCCAATGCAACTTAACCCCGCTCACCAGCATGAGTAAAATACTCCACAAGCAGTGCAAAGCTGTTAGAGGTCAATATATCATTTGTGTGCCTTCTTACTTTACTGGACATATCTCGCTGCATTTGTGTAACGAGGCCTGAGGTTATATTCTTATCTTTTTTAACTCTCTCCATTTCATTTCTCAGACTATTAACCTCTTGTATTTTAGCATTGAGTTCCATACGTATGACTTCTGGGTTTTCAAGGTCACCCTGTGACTGGGTTTGCAGCCTGGATAGCTGAAAATCAACAAGACCTGACCATGCAATGCTGGTTACAGCGTGGCATACATGCATGTTACAGTACAACAACTGAAAGTTCATTCAAGAGAAAAGATAGTAAACAATCAGCTCAACAAATACTAACAAACAAATAAAGTAGAAACATGCCATGGAAAACAATTCTAAAACGAAAAAGACGAAACGTGATATATATAAATACATGTACATTGTACTTATATCATACCTTTAATTACGGTATAATGTTTTTAATGTAACATGATCTTGAAATAATCATCAAATTTCTGTGACTTTTTTTCCCCAAAAGAAAATAGCCAAAGAAATCTTTGCTGTCAGTGTCATATACATGGACATGGAAATATCAAATTTCTCAATAAATAATAAATAACAAATTTATGATAAAAAATTATTCTTAATAATATTATTATAAATTACACGTATATGTATATAAATTATTATTATTACAGCATAATATTATAAATGTATTTCATACACACCACATACTCTACACATAAATATATAATATATACCAATTGTGACAGTTTAAGACGAAAGATGGTAAAACATTTTTATATTTCTCCAACAAACTCTATCTTACTGGTACTCAATAGAACTACCTCTCCAAGGTGAATTTAATGAGTACCAACAAAAAAAGGGTTAAGCCTAGAAGCAAGAAATGTTGATAGATAAGTACCCCACTTATGTACAGCTCTGATGTTAACCCATTCCTTCATAGACTATTTTTAGATCCAATCTCTTTGCATAAATCAACCAAAAAGGAGCATTACCTAGAGAAAAGGACAATGTTAGAATTTTCTAGTTTTGAAACCATTGTGATAAATAGCGCATTTGCTCCTAAGGAGCAAATGCTCTATTTATCACAATGGTTTCAAAAAGTTTATTTTACATAGGCGTAGAAAGATGTATTTATGGAGGAAAAGATTAAACTAACATTTCTACTACACACACAGTACATCTGCACTCTACATATCCTAAATAATAGCCCTATTACCCTTCACACTCCATGAATATTCATGTGAGAATGACTAGGGTACTTGAATCAAGTGTCTTGTTCTTAAAATGTTTAATTAGCTAAACTAGCCAAGTCCCTTGTTCGTTTAAACCCTTCAATTTGAGATTTTATTTGAAAATCATTATACATGCTAATCAAGCAAACACACAAACACACACATACACACACATAAAATACATGTTATTTAACTTATATTTAGTATTTGTTTAGCTTTTAGAAAAAATATATTTTGAATTAAAGCAAAAAAAGAGATGAAAACCATTACACTTCCTTTATTTCCCTATTACACCATATGTTGTGACCAATCTTTAGAATCAACTCTTCCACCCAATTCTACAGAATGGTCAACAAGGTTTGGTGGAGAAATGACAGTTTTAGTACAGAAATATCAGTATGCTCCTTTCTGTATGGCTAAATGCTTGTTGGTTTAGAAAATCAATCAAAAGATACAGTGTACTGTAACCGTCTGTTTCGTTCTTTGTTAAAAACACTCTATTCCAAAAACAGATACAGAATTAAACTACAAATAAAAGTGATTTTTACTTCTACAGCACTGCTTATAGCCACAAGTATTTGCTAACAAATCTTCTACTTAACCATTCAATCAACATAGATGCTCTTTGACACCCTTGCAAATAGAGTAGACCCAGATCAAATGACTCCTGTTACCGTATTAGCCATCTGATTAGGGTCTGCTCTGTTTGCTTATGCGACGCCTTAGATCTAATTCTATACTATTAGGCATAGCATAGCTATGTGTTCACATGTTTTATATAACAGTATGAAATAAGTATTTAACCATTTCCTCCATAGGCTTTTTTTAGACCCAACCTCTTTGAATGAATCTACCCAAAAGGAGCATTTACTAGAGGAAAGTAAAATTTTAGAATTTTGTAGTTTGAAACCATTGTGATAAATAGAGCATTTGCTCCTATAGGAGCAAATGCTCTATTTATCTTAATGGTTTCAAGAAGTGGTTATTGCAAAGGCGTATTTATGGAGGAAAGGGTTAATTAATGTTTATAATAGGTGGAGTCTGCCACGAATATCCATGGAGTAAATTTTTAGGACAAAAAGTTTACAAGTTATGTTTTTTCCAAACATTTCTTCTTAACCCATTCCCTCATACTGACACCTTTTGATGCCTCTGTAAAAGTCTCTTTTTTGAAACCATTTTGACAAATAGTGCAAATTTGCTCCATAGGAGCAAATGCTCTATTTGTCACAATGATTTCAAACCCACACAATTCTAAAATTTTCCTTTTTTCTAGTAAATGTTCCTTTTCAGTACACTTATTCAAAGAGGTTGTGTCTAAAAATAGCATATAAGGTAATGGGTTAAGAAATCTTATTCCATATTTCTGATTACATGCTGAATAAATGATTATTTCCCCAGTTACACAACCATGTTACATCTCATGCTGTTATTGGTATTGTTAAACATATGTTCTACTGTTTTCTGTGTTTATGGTCTGTTCACACGCTAAATCTTACCTCCTCTAAAAAGTCTTCAGACTCAAACTTAGAAGAATCAAGAAAGCACAGAATAGAATTTAGTACAGAGTTGAATTGAACTCATAGAGCATGTAGCATGTCTCTGAAAAGGTCTTTTAACTCTTTCCTCCATAGGCTATTTTTAGACTCAACCCAAATGGAGAATTTAATAGAGAAAAGTAAAATTTTAGAACTTTGTAGTTTGATACCATTGTGATAGATAGAGCATTATTTTGCTCCTATAGGAGCAAATGCTCTATTTATCACAATGGTTTCAAGAAGTGGTTATTTCAGAGGCGTAGAAAGGCGTATCTATGGAGGAAAGGGATATAGAGGATCTGTTGCAAGTTGTCTTTTAAGATCACATGTTCCTAAACGAGCCTTAGAAAATGTCATTGAGCGAACTTTTTTCTCACATACCAAAAAAGTGTATTTTCGCCGTTTAAATGACATGTAAACATAGGTTTCCATGGTTTGACGTCATATATGACGTCATATATGTTCTAAAGTGATCTTAAACGTGTTACAGATAAGGGAATCTTAACCTGTTGTTCTAACTCGGAGATAAGGGAAGGTATGTGAGAAAAGAAGGTAAGTTAAATATATAGCAAGAATATGGTCTGGACTCGAAATACAACACTCGTTCCAATGAAATTTTCGTTCTTACGAAAAAAAGTTGATGGTCACGAATTCGTCCCTTCTTATTTTTCTATAAATATCCCTGATTTAACGAAATCAATGTGCGAAAAAATCAATTATATGAAACAATTTTCCGGTCCATTCAATGCCTTTTCAACAAAAAATGCATTCAATTTATCCAAATGCAGTTTTCACACCTAATAAATATTCATGATGTCATTATTTCTGACATGAATATTCAAGGAGTAAAGATCGAGTTAAAATAGTTTCTATTTCAGCCATTTTATATGGAAAATAAAGTCCAACCTTAACTTAAAGCTACCTAGCGTTGAAAAGGTAATGAACGTATTCTGAGTTACTTTTCAAGGGTTATTGCTGTACATAGCATAGTTTAGACAAGAAATGAGATGTTATGGATGAGGACCTACTGATAATGAATCTGAAACTGAATTTGTAAGATTCAGGGCAACTCAATGTCACTGCTATCTTAACCTATACTTGGAGCGCCCTCTGGTGATAACCTACCTGCTCCCTCAGCTCAGCCACTTCTTGTTTCTTGGCATTCACCTCAGTCTCCAGCATTATGAGTTTGTTGGTAACATCAGGATCGCCACCCATAATCAGACCTTGTTGCTGATTTTGAAACTGACCCCGTAGCTCCTGTAAATGTACAACAGAACAGGGTCAAAGGTTATAAAACTTCTGAGTCCTGAGTCTGAGATCATTCTCAAGTATCTGATTGGTCAGAAGCTCAGAATCTGACCAATCAGATGCTTGAGAATGATCTCAGACTCAAGCAAAAAGTTTTATCACCTCTGGGCCAGGAATAATTCAGTAAACTAACTCAAAGTAAAAATTCTCGCATGTTGTCCTATTTCTAGTGTAATCTCTCTACAATGGACACTCAAAATAAGTTCTAATTGTAGGTCATTTAGGTGACAGTATAACACATTACTTGACAGGGATGCCTTTTGGTGTTTTTGCAAACAGGTGGATCCAGATCAGATATCTCCATAGGAGTCATCTGATCAGGGTCCGCTATGTCTACTGATGGAATTATGTAGATCTGATTGTACTGTTTCTGACCAAAAATCATTAAAATTCATTTAATATTCATGATGTCATTATTTCCTACGTGAATATTTATCAGATAAAGCATTAAGGAGCCAGTTGTCTTTAACCCTTTACTCCATGAATACACCTTTGCAAACAGAGTAGACCCAAATTAGACAGCTTCTTTACGAGATGTCTGATCAGGGTATGCTCTGTTTGCTAATGATATATTAAATACAGGTATAATTCTACAGTTTCTGCAGTGGCCAAAAGTTCTGCTATGTCTGATGGAGCTGTCTGATCTGGGTCTACTCTGTATGCAAAAGCATGAAAAATTGAAACTCATTATCTAATGAATATTCATGTACGAAATAAACAAGTGAATTTTATAATGGCATTATGAACCTTAGCAAACAAAGCTTTTGATTGGTCAGATTTGAGTTCTCAAGCTTTTGATTGGTCAGATTTGAGCCAAAGGCTCAAATATTACCAAACAAAAACTTGAGAACGAACTCAGACTCAACTAAATGTTTTTTAAGCATGGACCCTGATCTGAGTCTTCTCTGTGTGCCAAAGCATAACAAGAGCACCGCAAGCGGGTGCCAACGCTCATCTGTCTTCATTGTCAAGATGAACATGCATACCAAAAATGAAGGTTGTAAATGAAAAATTGAGGTTATGGTCAATGTTAAGATTTCGGACGAGGACGCCGGAGTTACGACAATAGCTCATGATTTCTTTGAAACAGACGAGCTGAAAAGGTGTATCACAGTAGTAAAGAGTTACACTGCCTTTCTCAACCCCCAGTGTTTGTGGTTCACTGTGTGTTTCATTGTCTTACCTGCAGCTGTGCCTGATACTGCTGCAGTTGATGGTCTTTTTGGAGAGATTCTGACTCGAAACTTCGCAGACGTGTGACCTCCTCTGACAGCTGCTGGATCCTTTGGTCCTAGAAAATATTATCAAATATACAGGGCAAATGACCCAAACAAGTGTTTAGCAATGTACCATAAGCACAGATTGGTTCCCATGACAACTGTTTCTTATTCAAGTATCTTATCATATAAAAAATCTCCAATCCACCCCATCATACAGCACAATAAAAACAGCTTAACCCATTATTTTATAAAGAATGCATATTTACACATTTGCAAACAGAGTAGACCCAGATCAGGGTTTATTGTGTGCTTATGGAATCATATAGATCTGATCTTATATTGTATGCCATTGCTAAAAACTTCCCATGTCCATATGTCATTATCTATATAAAAACATCAGCTGATTAATAAAGTCATTACCAGGTACTTCTTACATGAATATTCATAAACCAATTCCCCGTTGAATATTCACATAAGAAATAATGACATCATGAATATTAATTAGACTGATTTTTAATGGCACATGAACACAGAATTTTTTGGTCAAGGCAGAAACTAGAATTTCATCTATATCATGTCATAAGCAAACAGAGCAGACCCTGATCAGACGGTTCCTATAGACGCCATCTGATCTGGGCCTACTATGTTTGCAAAGGTGTAGAAAGGCGTATTTATGGAAGAAAGGGTTAAAAAGTTAAAGGACAATTTACAATATATACATCAAAGAGACAAGAAAACGATCTCATCAAATAATGATGACTTAAAACTGAGTTATAACAACGAATTTCCTGTAGTTACCTTTTCTTGGAGTATCTGCATGTCTGTGTTGAGTGTGTTGAGCTGTGGTGATGGTGCCTGACTAGTTACAACACTTCTACCAGTCCCGGTGTTCATCCAGCCTCCACCTGTAAAACAACGAAGTAAACATGGGCACGAGCAGCATGTGAGCAGGGGTTCTAGATCAGAGCATGGCATCAGCAACATGTGATGGATAGATCGGAGCCAGCGATAAAGGTGCATATTTAACCCTTTCCTCCATAAATACGCCTTTCTACGCCTCTGCAATAGTCACTTCTTGAAACCATTGAAATAAATAGAGCATTTCTCTATTTATCACAATGGTTTCAAAACTACACAATTCTAACATTTTCGTTTTCTCTGGTTAATGCTCCTTTTCGGTAGATTCGTTCAAACAGGTTAGGTCTAAAAATAGCCTATGGAGGAAAGGGTTAAATATAGTGGATCTGTCTTAACCCTTTATTCCATAAATATGCCTTCTTTATGCCTTTGCAAACAAAGTAGATCCAGATCAGATGGTTCCTATAGGAGCCGTCTGATCAGGGTCTGCTCTGTTTGCTTATGTGATAATACAGATAGGATTCTACAGTTTCTACCATGGCCAGAATTCGTGTGTACAAAAATTGTATCATAATAAAAATTAAACTAATTCATGTTCATGATGTCATTATTTCTTACACGAATATTCATGGAGTAAAGTGTTAAGTGGCCATTAAAAAAGGGACTTTAAGGCAGGTGGTAGCTTAATGCAGGACAAAAGTAATGCAGAAAGCTCCTATAGGAGCTTTCTGCATTACTTATGCCCTGCATTAAGCCACCACCTACTTGTTAAGGAGCTTTCTGTAGTACTTTTGACCTGCATTAAGCTACTACCTGCCTTACAGATGCATCATGAGTTAGACATATTGTTGATGATAGCTTAACCCATTCCCTCAGAGGCTATTTTTAGACCCAACCTCTTTGAATAAATCTACCAAAAAGGAGCATTTACTAGAGAAAAGGGAAATTGTAGAATGTTGTAGTTTTGAAACCGGTGTGGTAAATAGAGCATTTGCTCCTATGGAGCAAATGCTCTATTTATCACAATGGTTTCAAGAAGTGACTTTTACAGAGGCGTAGAAAGGCATATGCAGGAAAGGGATAAGACAGGTTCTCCTGTAATATATAATGTTGTTGCCCTTGTGATGATGAACAAATCTGTAAAAACTGAAGAGAATTTATAAAGTAATTGTCATAGTGACAATTTTATACGGTGTTGATTTTTTTTTTTTAAAATGTAAGGCAAGATTCGGCTAAATCATCTCCGTGATGCACCTAACAGTATCAATACAAGAAAATAAAAATAAAATCTACTATTTCTGGACCAGAATTTTATTCATTATTTATCTTCATTCCAATAACAGACCTGCTGTTACTATGTTAATATATTAAGAAAATTCATTTTCTGAAACAAATGTCATTTAATTCATTTATTATTTAGTGAGCAAAGTCACCACATTGTCAGAGAAAAAAGTAGTTTCTCATGACAGATTCCTCTGAAAATTGAACTCATCCAAGCTTTATCATTCATGACAATTCTTAAAGGAAATTTGAGAAAAATGGGTCAAGAAATGAAAGTGCTAGAGGAGCAATGATGAACAAACGTATTAGGATACACAGATGGACGGACTGACACACGGACTGACAGGTCAAAGACTATCATACCCCATGCAACTTCGTTGCAAGGGGTATAGAAATAGATTTGTTTTCTTTTAGGTTTTCTAAAACACAAAGGATTAAGCATTTATGCTGACCAACTCAAGGAAATACAGTAAAACCTCTCTATAACGGCCACTAAATTACATCAAATATTTTGTGTTAAAGGCAGGTGGCTGCTTAAAGCAAGGTGAAAATAAAACAAAATGCTTAAATAGGAGCGTTCTGTTTTACTTTCACCTTGCTTTAAGCAGCCACCTGCCCTAAATACCAACTAATTAACATGACTTACTGGATGTTATAGAGAGGTTTTACTGTAGTACAAGCCAGCTTACAATGAAGAGATTACATAGTGAAGAGAATGAATATAACGATACACTGCACAATCACTAATTATATACCCCACCCACTACTACTAGCATAGCCCTTTACTCCATAAATACATCTTTTAACACTCTTCTCTTGCTGAATTTCAAAATGCAGTTCTCCTTCTTTACCCATGCCCTGTTGTATAATTACATATATCTTCACTGTGTACACATATTTCGCTATGCAATCACTGCTGTGGAGTGCATTGGTTGCACAATCAACTTGTAAATAGTGTAGACCCTGATGAGACAGCTCCTGCAGGAGCTGTCTCATCTGGGTCTTCACTATTTACAGGTAGGTATATTGACGCGAATAGCAAGCGAAGGGTTAACAGCATTGCAAACAGAGTAGACCCAGATCAGACAGCTCCTATATGAGCTGTCTGATCATGGTCTGCTCTGTTTGCTTATAAATTCATATACATGTAGATCTAATTCTATAATTCACAGTTTCTCTTGTTTCACGAGCCATTAGAAAAAAATAGCTAATCAATATCCGTACATGCATTATTTCTTACATGAATATTCATGGAGTAAAGGGATAATCAAATATATCAAATTCAGGCCTGCCATCACTATTGGATCATAAGACCCTCTACTGCTTCTGAAAATGCTGGATATAGATATTTACTCCCCTCACGGACAATGAAAAACTGAATCTAGATCCCTCCCCCCCTTCATCAGAGTGTGCTGGATCCAGACCCATTATAGCAATTTAAGTCCCAAACCTAACATTTCTTCCATTTCTTTATTAAAATACTCCCTTAAGCCTTTCCTCCATAGACTATTTTAAGACCCAACCTCTTTGAATGAATCTACCCAAAATGAGCATTAACTAGAGAAAAGTAAAATTTAAGAATTTTGTAGTTTGAAACCATTGTGATAAAGAGAGCATTTGCTCCTATTTATCACAATGGTTTCAAGAAGTGGTTATTACAGAGGTGTAGAAAGGCGTATCTATGGAGGAAAGGGTTTATTTGCAAATAGAGAATACCCAGATCAGCTGGCTGCCGTAGGAGCCATCTGATCAGGGTCTGTTCTATTTGCTTATGGAATACCTTGGACCTGTATGTAGTTCGATACTACTTGTCATACCAATATATTCGCTTGTGTTATACAACGATATCAGAAAAACAAATTCATCAGGCAAATGGTCAAATCAGATAATTATTTTGAAACCCAGAAGAGCAAAGAAGGCAAATGATACATATGTTTAAGATCAAAGAAAGCAACTGGAATGGATATAAACCAGAGAGGATCTGGATGCCAACCCTAAAATTATGTGTTAACTGTACAGCTATGATGTGGCCGTAATCCTTTACTATCTCTTTTTACCCCTCTACATACAAGACAGACTCAGATCAAATGACTCCTGTAGGAGCCATCAGATCAGAATCTTCTCTGTTTGCTTACGGAATTAAATAAATCTGATTCTACAGTTTTTCGCTGTGCAATCACTGCTGTGGAGTGCACTGGTTGCACAATCAACTTGTAAATAGTGCAGACGCTGATAAGACAGCTCCTGCAGGAGCTGTCTCATCTGGGTCTTCACTATTTACAGGTAGGTATATTGACACGAATAGCAAGCGAAGGGTTAAAAGCTTGTGAAGTAATCAATTCATGCATAATTGTTCATTAAGGAAAGGGTGAACCCTTTACTCCATAAATATGCCTTTCTACGACTTTGCAAACAGAGTAGACCCAGATCAAACGGCTCCTGTAGGAGCCATATGATCAGGGTCTGTTCTGTTTGCTTATGGTATAATATGGATATAATTCTACAGTTTCTGCCACTGCCAAATATTCCTGTGTCCATGTGTTATTTTATATATTAATTTAATTAATATTCATGATGTCATTATTTCTTACATGAATATTTAAGTTTACACTTTACTTGATAGAAATGCACATAAAAATTATGTAAACAGAGTAGACCCAGATCAGAAAAATTCCTGTAGGCAGTTCCTGTAGAAGCTGTCTGATCTGTTTGCTAAGATACAAGATACAAGAAACTTTATTTAGAGTCGGGTGTTACAGAATAACATTCTAAAGGAATAATATAGATCTGATTCTACAGTTTTAGCCATGCCAACCAAAAATTTGTTTACTTTTTAACATTTATCCAATTAATATCCATAAATTCATTAAACAATTCCTTCGTAGGCTATTTTTAGATCCAACCTCTTTGAATAAATCCACCAAAAAGGAGCACTAGAGAAAAGGAACATTTTAGAATTTTTCATTTTTTATTTTGAAACCATTGTGATAAATAGAGAATTTGCTCTTATAGGAGCAAATTATCTATTTATCACAATGGTTTCATAAACTGACTTTTACATAAGGGTAAAAAGGTGCATTTATGGAGCAAAGGGTTAATTTTTTATTTTTTTATAGGCATAAAACAAGTGTGACAGACAGACGGATGAACAAGTGTAAATCTCCTCGTCCTTACCCATTCTAATGTATGGGTGTAAGGACCACTGAATAAACATGGAATATAACTACAGGGTGCTCCAAAGCTGATAGAAGATAAACATACAGTTGAACATCAATATCTCGAACTTCTCGAACCATACAAATTACTTCCAGATAACAGAAATTCGAGTTGTCAGATTTTTAATCTGGACAATTTTTCAAGATCACAGCTTAATGCAGGAGCTTTCTGTTTCAGCATTACTTCAGACCTGAATTAAGCTGCCACATGTGTTTTCTAGATATGCGTAGTGATACATTTTAGAGTACATTGTAATTCTGTATTGCAGATTTCTAAAGGACCGATTTTTTAGTTAAAAAATTATCCTGAAGTTCGAGTTATCCAAGTTTCCACGTATATTATAAATGAGATTGACCATGCTAATACAGTGCAAGACCTTAACCTTAACCTTTTCCTCCATAAATACGCCTTTCTACGCCTCTGTAATAGTCACTTCTTGAAACCATTGTGATAAATAGAGCATTTGCTCTATTTATCACAATGGTTTCAAACTACATAATTCTAAAATTTTCCTTTTCTCCAGTAAATGCTCCTTTTGGGTAGATTTATTCAAAGAGGTTGGATCTAAAAATAGCCTATGGAGGAAAGGGCTAATACCTTGTGTTGTCCAAGCTTTGGTGGTAACGGCTGGTAAAGTTGACAAAAATGTTAAACTCAGCAAAAAAGGTCACATAAGCAACAAAAAAACATGCATAGAAAAAAATCTGGTCAACATTTTTGCCACCGAAGTATTGGATAAGTAAAATCATACATACATTTAATATTGGAATAAATAAAATTTCAAAAATTATATAAGGTGGGAGAAAGACAGTGGAAGGTCGAATTATCATGTAAGGAAAAGAGGTTATCATGCTTTAACCTATTTGCTTATAAAGCTATAAAAAAATTGATTTAATAAATATTCATGATATAATTATTTCTGACATGAATATTCAACAGGGAAAGGATTAATAAATAATTTCTCAAACACTTGAGCCAATCTGAAGTACATGTACTAATATTGCAACAGATAAGAGTTTTAAGAAGACATAACCCTTTCCTTCATAAATACGCCTTTCAACGCCTCTGTAAAAGTCACTTTTTGAAACCATTGTGAGAAATAGAGCATTTGCTCCTATGGAGCAAATGCTCTATTTATCACAATGGTTTCAAACTACAAAATTCTAAAATTGTCCTTTTCTCTAGTAAATGCTCCTTTTTGGTAGATTTATTCAAAGAAGTTGGATCTAAAAATAGCCTATGAGGTAATGGGTTAAACAGACATCACTTGTATAACATGATAAGAGTTATGTGGACCAGGTACACACTTTGTTCTGTCTTGAAACTGAAGCCGAATTATCTTTTATTCTCACTACAAACAAGGTAATAATTAGGTTGACAAAACTTCATTGCAAATCACAGCACAACAACGGTCTATTTGTGTATAATCACCTACCATAAACTGCTAGCATGTTTACAATGATTATTATAAACTTACTTCTTGCCATTGGAGTTGATGGAGACTGCATTGATGTACTCATGGTCTGAAGTCTGTAACAAGATAATGAATACTTGAAAAGAATTACAAGAGTGTAAATGTCAATTAACCCTTTACTCCATGAATATTTATGTACGTTAAAGGTTCATCATTAATATTTATTATATTCCTTTTTATAATGGTACATGAACACAGGAATGTTTGGCCATGGCAGAAACTGTAGACTGTAGAGTGCACTGGTTGCACAATCAATTTGTAAATAGTGCAGACCCTGATGAGACAGCTCCTGCAGGAGCTGTCTCATCTGGGTCTTCACTAATTACAGGTAGGTATATTGACGTGAATAGCAAGTGAAGGGTTAAACATGTATCGATATTATTTCATAAGCAAACAGAGCAGACCCTGATCAGACAGCTCCTACAGGAGCTGTCTGATCTGGGTCTACTCTGTTTGCAAAGATGTAGAAAAGCTTATTTATGGAGGAAAGGGTTAATTCTTGTTTTCCAGGGCTGATGCTCAGCAGATTCTAATAAGTACCAACAAGAAATATACAAGTAATATGGAAAATGTTTCGTATCAATTTCCTAACTACACAACTGGAACTCTAATTTTTTTAGTAGCACATCAAAACATGGTTTGTTCTACAGCAGTGGCAAACTTAATAGTTACTGAGCTGTTCAAAAATTTAACCCTTAACCCTATCCATCAAAAAAACACCTTTTTACACATTTACAAACAGAATAGACCAAGGTCAGACAGCTCTAGAAATAGATGTAACTGCTGATACAGGAGCTTTCAGTCATAAACTGTGAACTTGAGAAATTGCCCAGATTAGAAATTGGATAACTCAAATTTCTGTTATCTTGATGTAATTTGTATGGTCCCTTGAAGTTCAAGATATTGAAGTTCAACTATACAATGAAGAGTGAGTGAGTGAGTTGGGTTTTACGTCCGACCAACTGTATTTCAGTTATTTGAAGATGACACTCGCTTGAGACAAGTTATAGTGCTGCCTCACTGGAATGCCCCAGTCGCGGGCACATGGCAAGGGCACCCTACCCAGTCACATTATCCTGACACCGGGCTGACCATTCCTAGAACTACCCTTATAATGTCGAGCGTACAATGAAGAACTGTCATGTCTCTTACCTGTCAAATGCATTAGTTGGCCGTCTAGAGCCCGCGCTCAAAGGCCGACTCCTCAGTGGAGGTCGGGGCTGTGGCTGTTGCTGAGGCTGTTGCATCTGTTGATTGGCTGAAGCAATAGGGGTCCAGTGGGCAGAGGGAATAGTCAGAGTGGGCGTGGTCAAGTAGGGAAGCACACCCTGGCCCTGGACTCCTGAGGTTGTATACATTGTGCGATCATCTGAGATGAGTGCCAGTGTGCCTGTCCATGCTGGTCTTTGCTGCACAGGAGGGTATGAAATCTACAGATGAAAAATAAGGAAATAATCTGAAATACATGCAAGCATATGATAAGGCTTTTTTAAATTTAGAGTAAACCATAGAGGTCTAAATAAGATGTGTAAATTAAAACATTTTCAAGAATAACCCCTTTATTTCTCCATCAACCCTATGTTCTTTGAGACGATTCTAAAGAGTGGTCACAACATAGAGTTTAATGGAGAAATGGCGATTTTAGTACTTCATCAAGCACCTTTATCTGTTGCTTTGAACTATTAACAATAAATACGTAAAAAAAAATTACCCATGCATTACATTTCTAACATGATTGTTTTGAAAAAAAAAGAAGAAACTCATGATTTATTATGTACATGGAAATCTGCACCCTATTCGAATCTAATTCTTATTGCAAATTTGATTTTGCTTGATTTTTAGTTTCCTTAATGTTTACCTATATAGTGGCTGTTTTTTTTTTTATCTCATACATGTATATTTAAACCACTGTTTCAGTTGTTGTATGAAGATTTTCTTTTCCTAACAACTTTTTGTGAAAGACTATCAGTCGTCAATGATTTATCTCCCTTGTATTGAACTCTTTCATTCAGTAGTATTGATTTTAGACTATGATAAGGCGTGCTGGGATAATATGTCTATATTATGACAAATGTAAATAATTACCAAGATGATTTTTCATCCTTAACACTTTGCACTCTAGCGGTGAAACTGTGATAACCTATGCAAACAGTTTGGATCCAGATGAGACGCCGCATACTGCGGCGTCTCATTAGGATCCAAACTGATTGTCATCTTGATCATATTTTTGCAAGGAAATTAGAGAAAAGTTATTTTATCAATTGAAGCAGATGACAATTGTTGCAGACGAAAAATTAAGTGCAAAGAGTTAACACTTTGAATTCAAAGTAATTATAGTCTGCTAAAATTGTCGTCTGCTGCAATTCTAAAAATTAATTTTACTTTCATTTTTCTTCAAAACTACAGCCAGGCTAGCTGTCAAACAGTTTTGATCCTGATGAGATGGTTAGTTACATGGCATCTCATCTGGATTCAAACTGTTTGAACAGCTTATCACATATTTGCCGCTAGCATTCAACGAATTAACACTTTGAATGCTAAATTTTTAACACTTACAACGCTGAAATTTTTAATGGACTATTCCAAAATTCAAAACGGTCAAGCTTATGGTAAACATGTAAAAAGTTTAAAAAGTGTAACATGACAAACAGTGCAGACCCTGATGAGAGGGCTCCTCTAGGAGCCCTCTCATCTGGGTCTACACGGTTTGCAAAAGACATTAGTGACTTGTGTCCTGAACAGTAAGGGTTGAAACAGAATTACCCATCATTGATTAACATTAGTTCTATTTGGTATGAAGAGTAAACCCGATTTAAAAAAAAAAAAAAGACATTGTAAAGAGTGCATTGGAAAGACCCTGCACTCTGGGATTGTTCTGATCTGGTCTAAATTGTGTGAAAACTGTTTGGTGATATTAAACTTGTTTCCCTCAGTTAAAGGATGAAATATATATATCTTATCAACTTAACAAGCATAACATTGTACCGGTACTCGAAATTTGAAGGATTTATCAGCTCTTATGGATTTCTGGACTACTCAAAAATTTAAGCTTTATCTTTAACAAGTGTAGATAGAGTCAGAAAATATTATACCTGAGACAAGATTAATTGATTTACTTTCTAACTCACCTATCTTAACATCTTATTCCATAATCCTGCCATTTTACTTCTTTGCAAATAGAGCAGGTCCAGATCAGAAAGCTCCTGTAAGAGCTATCTGATCATGGTCTGGCTGTGCGCTTATAATTATGCTCTAGATCAGATTATTTTTGTCATGGCAACAAATTTACTTACTTTCTATTTTTGATACTATAATAGCTGTCTGATCATGTTCTGGTATGTTTGCTTATATGCTCTAGATCAAATTCTACTTTGCCACAGCAATAAATTTACTTATTTTCTATTTCAAAATAAAATAAAAGAAAATGTGTCCATAGGACACGGATGCCCTCTCCAGGAAAATTCAATTAAAGTGTCAGAAAACAGGAAGTAGATGAACGACAGACCTGAAAAGGTGAGATACCGTACAACTCTATGATTATGCTTCAGACCAAATATCAAATCATTCCAGCATACACAAGCCAAGAAATCTTTGACGAAAATTTTGTCATTAAACAATCATTAACATTCAATCAAAGTGTTGGCAAACAGGAAGTAGATGAATGACAGACCTGAATAGGGGACACACTGTACAACTCACTATGATTATGCCTCAGACCAAATATCAAATCATTCCAGCAAACACAAGCCAAGAACTCTTTGACGAAAATTTTGTCATTAAACAATCACCAAAATTCAATGAAAGTGTCAGGAAACAGGCAGTAGATAAAAGACAGACCTGAAAAGGGGAGACACGGTACTACTCACTAGGATCATGCTTCAGACCAAATATCAAATCACATACACAAGCCAAGAAATCTTTGACGAAAAGTTTACAGGACGGACGTACGGGACGGACGGATGGACAAGGGTAAAACTTACTGCCCCCGTCGCTTAAAGGTGGGGGCATAAAAATAATTAATATTCATATCAGACAGAGTCTTTCATGAATGTTAATGAGGGGTTAAATTTGTGGAAAGTGAAGACCCAGATAAGATGTACATGTACAAAAAAGAAACTCATTGACTACAGAATGTCTGGTTGGTGGATCCGAGAAATGTTTCAGGAAGCATTTTTCAGGGTAAGAACTTGTCACAATATTAAGATTTAAGGATAATATCCAATGTGACCAAGGTGTTTAGTCAAATATCTGAGATATTATATTATAGCGACAACATCGAGATTTTCAGTCTAAACAACCAAATCACAGAGACATACATGCTAGAAATATACTCAGCAAAATAATTTAAGGGTCATTGGTCAATTTCCCATAGAGCTCAATGTATTCACTACACAACTTTGGTACTTTGGATCTTTCGCCAATGTCACTTAATCCTAATAAAATTTTCAGGAATTACTGTAAGAATTTCAATTAACGGGTGCAGATGAAAATTATACCTGCGGGAGTCTTATGCATCTCTGTGGAGAAAAAATGAAAAATGATGTTTTTCACATAAAAATTGCATAATTTTCCACAGGAGTTTTCCTTGCTTTGGAAATCAAAAATCATATCAATGTTGGAAATAATGGAACATGGAAAGGTTTAACGAAATGTTTGCCATACCAAATACATGTTTATTGGTATTCCAGATCAGACTAAAATGAAATTGATGTTTTGGAGAATTTCAGAAATTCACAATTTTCGTTGTTTCATTCCATGGATGCCTATAGGACCTTGGCATAACTCAATCTCACTGGAATCTGTAGTTTGCCATTTTGACAATACTTTCTGTAAATTTTGTCGAAATGCATTTGTGTATATGGAAAATACATGATGCCAAAGTTGTAGGGTCATTGAATAAACTCTATGGGAAAAGTACCCTTAAATATTTTTGTTGAGTATTATACCGTACTGTAAAAAACCTCTAAACAGGAATTTTAATAAAGAACAGTTCAGGCAGGTGGCAGCTAAAGCAGGGTGAACGTCATGCAGAAAACTCCCAGAGGAGCTAACAGCATTATTTTCAATCTACATAAAGCTGCTCCCTGCCTGAAAGACCGACACTAGTACTGATACTCATTTTAATGTTGGGTTTACTGTACAGGGGTTTTACTGTATATATGGTGCTTGAAATTCTGGTGCTTGAAATTCTTTCTTTTTTTGAATTTTCACATTCAGTCTTACTGATTCAACATTGCCTTGTACATGGTAAACAGAGTGTATTATACGATGATGAAAAAGATATAAAATGTGTCCTTACAAAATCTTTTTTCCCCCAGTTCATAAGCATTCAATATATCGAAACATGATTATAGAAATGCACTGTAATTATACGCCCCTGACCAATTTTGAGTAAATACAAACTGCAAACAGACTGAACTGAGAATATAGTGGTATTTACATAGCTACCATAATTATTCTAAGTATTCGGACGGACAAACGTAGGCAAATAGTGTAGATCCAGATCAAACGGCTCCTGAAGGAATCAATTTGATCAGGGTCTACACTATTTGTCTCCTAGTCAGTGTAATTTAGTCATAAGAATTGTGCCAAATTGTTAAATACAGCTTTACAAACACATGGAGATGGGAGATGTGTCCAAATATTTAGTGTAATTAGTGTGACTGAACCTAGTTTTTGCCATAAATACATGCCTTAAACCTTTCCCTCATATAAACGTGTTTTCACGCATTTGCAAACAGAGTAGACCCAGATCAGATGGCTCCTAGAGGAGCCGTCTGATCAGGGTATGCTCTGTTTGCTAGTGGAATTTGAATAGTTCTGTTTCTTTGCAGTCTTAAATGGCTACAATGTTCCACCTTCCAGGTTTCATTGTAATTATTTTGTTCATGAATATTCAGTGGGTATTGAAATTTGAAATAAACACAGAATAGGGAAAGGGTTAAGTTGATGACCTTTTCCAAGTGTTCTGGATCCAGATGAGATACTCATCATATCATCAGGATCCAAACAATTTGGCATTTAACTTGATTGAAATGGGAAGAATAAAACATTTACTTTGAAAAATTAAGCAATTGATATTTTTTTTATGATCAACATTTCCGCTTACTTAGCTGACAAAGTGCTAGAAATTTGACAAGACCGAAATCATTATGTGTGTATATTGACATTGCTAAGGGGAAAAGCCTTAACAAACACAGAGCCAGTCCAGAACACTAAGATACAATGGGTCGATCGGTTAGTAACACACCAAGGTAGGAAAATAAATGGTCGACTTGACTGAAGACTTATCTCTGCTTGTATGCATTTGTGTACCGTGTAAGCATCTGTCTACAGTGCGACATCTTTATTCATGATGTACAATAAACCCCCCCTAATGCAACCACCGAAAAGAGGTAAAATTCTGGGTGCTAAATGCAGGTGATAGCTTAATGCAGGACAAAAGTAATGCAGAAAGCTCCTCTAGGAGCTTTTTGAATTACTTTTGCCCTGCATTAAGCAACCACCTGATTATAAATACATCCATGTTCGCAATAGAGGGGTTCTACTGTAGTTTGAAATTATACATAGTAAATTAAATAACACATTATTCAATTAAATTACACATTATTCCATTGCATTATGCATGATTCAATTACAATACACATGATTCAATTAAAATTAAAACATTATTCAGCTACACTGCATATGATTCAATTTCATTAATTTAAAAAAGAATCAATTATATTACACATCAGATACACAGAGCAACAAATAAAAGTCCATACTCAAATGCTAAAATCACCATTTCTCCACCAAATCCTATGCTGTGACCACTCTTTAGAATTGTCTTGAAGAGACGATTCTAAAGAATGGTCACAGCATAAGGTTTGGTGGAGAAATAAAGAAGTTATTCTTAAAAATGTTTTAATTTACACATCTGGGCCTCTGGTTACAGTCTTCAAAATGTACAGTCTGCAAAAGCAAGTCAGGTCGTACTGACCTGGATCATGGTTAAGTCATATATCTTATTAGTCAATCTTAATTATAAATTTTGAGCCCGAAATTCTTCAATACGACTTTTTAACTTATAAGTTTAAACAAACCGGCTTTCTTCTTTATTCAATCCTTTTAATAATGCTATAATCAGTAATGGAATTAGAAATTAATCCTTTGTAAGCTGAAAATCAATAATATGCAAAAATTACTCTAAGTATACGGAGTGACAAACTCAGGCAAATTAGATAGACATGGCAGCAAATAGCGTAGACCCAGATCAAACGGCTCCATCAGGAGTCGTTTGATCTGGGTCTGCACTATTTGCCTAAGAGTGTTAGTCCAAATACTTAGTGTAATTAGGGCACAATAATTCAAATATGGGAAATTTTAATTGAAAAAAAAAAATGGTGTGTACATGGGATAAGATCTGCATGTCTAGTGAATGGGTCTCCCCAGACTCAGTGTGTACATGAAGGATCAAGTAATCAGGATCAAACTAGTATTTCTGAATTTCTTCCACATGTTTTCCTTACTGCAGCAGCTCACAATTTTAGAAAGGCATACCCTCATTGCCGTTAAAATTTGGACAGATAAACTGAGGCAAATAATGCAGAACCAGATCGAAATGCTCTTTAAGGGTCAGTTTGATCAGGGTCTGCACTATGTGCTACTATGTCATGGAAACATAAAGGTGTAGAGATTTAATTAATTAGAATATTATCCCTTTTTATCACATACTATGTTGCAAATTTCTGTCACTATATATAATAACAATGATATACACTAACATGCAATAAAAATATTCTAAAGAAGTGCAGATTTTAAAGTTGAAAGAAAAAGTACCATACTCTAATTAAGTATATGGACAGACAAACAGTTTTGAGGGATTTTACTGTATACATACATCGTAGAGGTGTTATCCTTTTCCAATCATAGAAAACAAATATAAACTCCAATTTCCAGGTGCAGTGAATGTAAAAATGACTCCATAGACACGCTTTATAAAACCTGTGCAAACAGAGTACACCCTCATCAGGGTCTGATCTAATTGGTTTTGGCACAATATAGATCTGATTCTATAGTTTCTGCCATGGTGAAAAGTTCATGTGTTCATGTATCGAGGGCTTGGTGCAAAACAATTGTAACTTCTTCACTTTGTGAAGGAGTTACAATAGTTTTGCACCAAGCCCTCAGTATATAAACAATATAAAAGTAAACGATATAAAAATAGTTAATGTTCATGTCCTCATTATTTCTTACATGAATATACATTAACCCTTCGCTTGCTATTCAGGTCAATATACCTACCTGTAAATAGTGAAGACCCAGATGAGACAGCTCCTGCAGGAGCTGTCTCATCAGGGTCTGCACTATTTACAGGTTGATTGTGCAACCAGTGCACTCCACAGCAGTGATTGCACAGCGAAATACTTGTACACAGTGAAGATATATGTAATTATACAACAGGGCATGGGTTACAAAGAAGGAGAAATGTATTTTAAAATTCAGCAAGAGAAGGGTTAATGGCATAAAGAGTAAACTCTTTGTAGCCGAGTGACAGCTGTTTGCTCAAGTTACAATGACCCGAGTGTTAACCCTTTGCTCCATGAATATTTATGAAAGAAAAATTGACATTATGCATATAAATTAGATTGTTATAATATCAGTGGCCATGGTAGAAACTGTAGAATCATATCTACATGTATATTATATCATAAGCAAACAGAGTAGACCATGATCAGACGGTTCCAATAGGAGCCATCTGATCTGGGTTTACTGTTTGCGAAGGCATAGAAAAGCATATTTATGGAGTAAAGGTTTAACCCTTTCCTCCACAATTACGCCTTTCTACGCCTTTGTAAAAGTCACTTTTTGTAACCATTGTAATACTAATAGTAGCAAATGCTCTATTTATCACAATGGTTTTTAAACTACAAACTTCTAAAATGTTCCTTTTCTCTAGTAAATGCTCCTTTTTGGGAGATTTATTCAAAGAGGTAGGGTCTAAAAATAGCCTATGGAGGAATGGGCTAAATAGTTTGATTATCTGATGAAAGTTGGACTGACCATGCAACTTATCTAGAATCAGTCTGTTTGCAATCATGGTCATTTCAAATTCACACATAGCATGCTTGGAGTTAATTACTAAGCTAACTTCCCTATAACCACCACCTCTACTTCACTTTGATCTGCAGAAAAAATCAGGCAATCTTAACTTAAGGAATGCTAAATGAACATAAGGATGATAAATATACCAGCTCGAGCAAATAAACATTGAACCCTGTCAATACACAATGCTCTGTTTGCATAATAATCAGTAATATGAGCAACTTATTGACTCGCAAAGGTTTAACGATCCATATCGAGTTACTGCTCAACATATTTATCTGCTCATTAAGAATTTGTGGATTGTGTTACCCTATAAACCCTTAGTATTTGGACACCTAATCTCGGCCCTCTTCACTGCATATTTAAACCCTTTACTCCATGAATATTCATGTAAGAAATAAAAAATATTATGAATATTAATTAGATTGATTGTTATAACAGCACATGGTCACATAATTTTTTGGCTATGGCAGAAACTGTAGAATTATATCTGTATTATATCATATACCATAAATATGCTCTTCTACGCCTTTGTAAACAGAGTAGACCCAGATCAGACAGCTCTTAAGCCTTAGCTTGCTGAATTTTAAAATGCATTTCTCCTTCTTTACCCATGCCCTGTTGTATAATTACATATATCTTCACTGTGTACAAGTATTTCGCTGTTCAATCACTGCTGTTGAGTGCATTGATTGCACAATCAACTTGTAAATAGTGCAGGCCCTGATGAGACAGCTCCTGCAGGAGCTGTCTCATCTGGGTCTTCACTATTTACAGGTAGGTATATTGACGTGAATAGCAAGCGAAGGGTTAAAGAGACCTGTCTGAACAGGGTCTGCTCTGTTTGCTTTTGATACAATACAGATCTGGTTCTAAAGTTTCTGTGTCGTGAAAAATGCCCATATTTATAATACCATTATAAGAATTCAACTCATTAATATTCATGATATCATTATTTCTTACATGAATATTCATGGAGTAAAGGGTTAAGGTTATCTGAATAGTTAGGATCAGTAGAGTATCTTATTGACTCAGGTGACGCGTGGCTCATTATATTATACAATATAAACCTGATCAACTTATCAATATTTATATCTAAGACTACATGTATACAACACATGTGTAGTTGTTAGCAATCTTATCCAAACTGATGTTAACTGAAAACTGTAGGGTTTTCAATGTACAGTATAATTATGCTAAATAGTTTTTCTTCACAAGAAATATTGCCAATTTCGTTTCTCATAGTTTTGTCTTCATCCATTTCTTTTCAAATAACTCAGCTACTCTCAGAGCAATAGATAAAGGTGTGTTTCAAAACACTAAAAGCATCATTCCTCCACCAAACCCTTTGTTGTGACTATTCTTTAGAATTGTCTCATTTTTTCACATAACTCTTTGTTGTGACCACAAAGAGACAATTCTAAAGAGTGGTTACAACATAGGGTTTGGTGGAGAAATAAAGGAAACTTCTTCAGGAGCAGTTTGATCTGGGACTGCACTATTTGCCTAAGTTTGTCTGTCCAAATTCTAAGGGTAAATATAAGGCAATATATTTTCCAGATCAGACTTTCATTATATATGTTAATTTAGCATTCCATAAACTAGAAAAGAAAAAATAATGGGAAAAGGGCCCACTCCAAGGGAAAAGAGAAAATTGGGAACTAAGATCAGCTTTCCTCGAAAATCACACACATTTTTGTCACTTCTATACAATTAAATAAATTTTCTGCTCACACACAATCTTAAAATTACTAAAAATGTAAATTAATGCGAACATTTCTTAGTCATTTAGTTAACATTCAAAGCATGATACTTGAGTAGGATTTATATCATAAGATTTCACTTAAAATTGTAGGGGTTTTAATAGAACAAGAATCTTTTTTAAAAAGAATATTTTTTAAGAATACACCAGTTCCTAATTAAACACAGGATTCTTAAAAAGCAGTTGCTTGATTAATGTAGGACAAAAGTAATAAAAAAGTGTATCATTGTTTATGACCATTCTGCAGGAAATAATTAATTAGCAAAATGCTTGATAATCTTTATGACAGATGGTGTAGACCCTGATCAGAGGGTTACCCGGAAGCCCTCTAATCTAGGACAATACTGTTTGCAAAATATACAGTAAAACCTCTCTATAACGGCCATTAAATTACACCAAATATTTTGTGTTGAAATCAGGTGGCTGCTTAAAGCAATTTGAAAGTAGAACAGAACGTTCCTATAGGAGCATTCTGTTTTACTTTCACCTTGCTTTAAGCAGCCACCTGCACTAAATACCAACTAATTAACACAACTTAGTGGCCATTATAGAGATGTTTTACTGTATAACATTTAAATCGTTTGTCTTATATCAATGTATGTATGTGAAACAATCAAGACACCAAAATACCAGATACCAGGGCAAAAGCTTATTTTTGCTTAATTGATTCATGACTTCATTCTCAAGCATCTGATTGGTCAGATTTTGAAGAAATTCATAGTCTAATCAATCGGATAGATATTTATGTACCTTTACAAAACACCAGTCAATGAATATGCATAAAGATATAGATTTGTGCATAATAATTCATGAGTTAATGTAATATAAAAATACAGGCGCTGAAGGTTTCCTCAACCTGTGCAATGTGTGTGATCTTTGAGATAGACAATCAAAACAGTTATTGCCAGTGGTGTTGATACATACTGTCTGGTGGTGAATATTCTGTGCTATATGATTCTAAAATTTAACAAAACAGAAATGAAAAATATTTTCTCAGCAGGTGAATACGACACGCATATTAACCCTTTCGGCGCCAATGTCGCCTGTTGGCACCATTGAAAACAGTGCAGTCCCAGGTCAGATGCTGCCTTTTCAAGGCGGCATCTGACCTGGGACTTCACTGTTTTCTGTATTATTTTAGCCCAAGCATACAGGTTTTTAAAACCACATGTTTTACTAATATAAATTTATTATTTAATTTAGAATTATAATTAATATGAAATTATTATTGCAGACGACACTTTTAAATTTGGCGCTAAAAGAGTTAACCCTTTACCCAAAAAGAAAGCCTTTTCATGCCTTTGCAAACAGAGCAGCCCCAAACAGATGGCCCCTATGGATGCCATCTGATCAAGGTCTTCTGTGACTGCTTATGGAATATTATAGATCTTGTTTGTGCCATGGTCAAAAATTCCTATTTTCATAATGCCATTTATAAAATCCAGCTAATTAATATTCATGACGTCATTATTTCTTACATGAATATTCATTAGGTAAAGGGTTAAAGTTACTGCAGTGTGTCCAACAATGTTCAGTGGACAGCTGTGGGAACATGCAAATATAACATATAATTACAGCAACTACAACAAAATTGTTTTCTCTTACATTCCTGAGAACTACGGCATTCTAGATAACAGAAAAGTGAAATTAAAATGATTCCTACCAGGCAATTGTGATGTACTTTTGTGAATTTCTGTCCTTATAAAGTTATACTATTAAACAGACTTTAATGACAGAGGCAAAAGAGGGTGTTTAACAAAGAGAGAGAAGAGGTAAAGAGAGGGTTATAGAGAGAGAGAGAGAGATATATAAAGAGAAAATATGAAGCGACAGAGACAGACTGAAACAGAAAAATGGACTGACGTAGTGAAAACCCTGATCAAACTGCTCTTACAGGAGCCATTTGATCTGGGTCTGCACTATTTTCTTAAATTTTTTCCGTCTGAACGCTTAGGGTAATTATAATATTTATTATTTATTTATTTATTTATTTTCATTATATCAAAGAAAGGAAATTTCAGATATCAACATTAACTCTTTACACCATAGATCTATACACCTTTGTAAACAGACTAGACCCAGATCAGACAGATCTTGTAGAAGCCATCTGATCAGGGTCTGCTCTGTTTGCTTATCGAATAATACAGATGCCATCACAACAATTAAAATAATTGATATGCATACATACATTATTTGTTACATAAGTATTCAAGGAGTAAAGAACCGTTAACCCTTTCCTCCATAAATACGCTTTTCTACTCCTCTGTAAATGTCACTTTATGAAACCATTGTGATAAATAGAGCATTTGCTCCTATAGGAGCAAATGCTCTATTTATCACAATGGTTTCAAATTACAAAATTCTAAAAAATTTCCTTTTCTCTAGTTAGTGCTCCTTTTCGGTAGATTTATTCAAAGCTCGAGGTTGGGTCTAAAAACAGCCTATGGAGTAAAGGGTTAAATCTTTCAGGGGAATGCATTAATCTCTTTGTATCTCTTGTAAATTTAATGCACAAATTATAATGAAAAGTTTGCAAATAAAGCTGGGATTAGTTTTCAGGTCAATCAAGTCAAATAAAGATGATCTCTCCTTTTTTCACTGCAGCCCTTATTCTTATTACTCTTCCAACACACATAAATTTCAGTATAAAATTTAAAAAAAAATAACACACACAAAGATTAATATTTACATAAAAAAAATAATATATAGTATTTTAAAACAATAACAATTAATAAATTTAGACTTTAAAAATAAAATATGAATATTATGAAATTGCTTTAGTGTCTATAAGACGATGTGCATCCTCCTAACATGACTCTAATTTTAATTAAACAGAACAAATCTATAATTCTTTACATGATGGTGGCAGATTACCTATCTTAACCCATTCCCTCATACTGACGCCTTTTGATGCCTCTGTAAAAGTGACTTTATGAAACCATTGTGATAAATAGAGCATTTGCTCCTTAGGAGCAAATGCTCTATTTACCACAATGGTTTCAAAACTACAAATTTCTAAAACAAATCCTTTTCTCTAGTAATTAAATGCTCTTTTTCGGTAGATTTATTCAAAGTGGTTGGATCTAAAAATAACCTATGTTGGAATGGGTTAACAACTTGGATTCAACATGGCATCACACCTGGATTCAAACTATTTGACCCTCTGGTCATGGACTTTGAAAAACAGTGGAGAAAATCCACTTCAAGAATTTTTAGCAGATGGCAAATTTTTCAGACAACAAGAACTTAGCATGTCGATCAGTTACTTTTCTCATAATAGAAGCATATATATGTATACATTTACATTGTGGTATTATTGTGGGGATGTCTATGATTCACAGCACAAGTTATAAAACACTCCATTATATCTAAATGATTACTTACTGGTGGGGGATTTTCTATGTTAAGTTCATACGGCAATCCGCCAAAGCCAAAGCGTATGATATCCCCTGGGGCGAGCCGCACTGCTGCATTCTGCACACGGACATCGTTGACATAGGTGCCCTGTGCGGTGTTGAGGTCCTGGAGAACATAGCAATCTTCCTGCTCGCTGTATTCTATGATGGCATGCTGCTGGTCCACGCCATTAGACTGAAATACACAGATAGGAAAAAAGACTCCATCAATGAACAGCTATGAATCTTATTTCCAGCCTATTACTACGTCATTACTAAACACATGTCATGTACCAATTAAAATGATAGGATACTGTCCATCTTTAACTCATTGATTTTTTTGCCTTAATATGCAAACAGAGTTGACAAAGATCAAATGGTTCTTGCGGGAGCTGTCTGATCAGAGTATACTCTGTTCTGTATGCAATTATATACATGTACATATAGTTGTGATTGAACAGTTTCTGCCATCACCAAAACATCATGTGTTCATGATAGAAATACATGTATTCATGATATCATTATATCTTACTTGAATATGCATAAAGTGTTAAAATTGTTTTAGCCTATTATTTGTAGATTTTCATTTAGTTATTTTTCTGTACAGTACAGATATTAATCAGGTCCAAAAGTAACTTGCAACCTGATTTGAATCCAAACTGCTCACCAATGTCAAACATGATAGCATTATCACTTGAATAGCAAACCAAAGGAAACTTTAGGATATAAACTAAGATCTTATTAAAAACATCTTTTTCAAAGAAGTTATAAAAAAACAAGCAAATACATGTTATTTATACACGTCTATAACTACATATATGGGTTCAAAAATTGACAAACAATAACATAAAAGCTACAGACATTTGGAAAGTGTTTAAGCATTCTGGAAGCTGACAATACCTTGTTAACCCTTTATGCCAAAAATAAGCCTCTCTTAGTTTCTATATGCCTTTGCAAACAGAGTAGACCCAGATCAGATGGCTCCTATAGGAGCCGTCTGATCTGGGTCTACTCTGTTTGCAAAGGGGCAGAAAGGCATTTTTATGGAGTGAAGAGTCAACCCTTTAAGCTCATAAATATTCATACAAAAATAAATGACTTCAAAGAATATTCATTGACTGTTTTATGATGGTCAATGAACAAGGAAAATATTTTGGCCATTTCAGAAACCGTACAATCTGATCTATATTACTCTATGAAGAAACAGAGCAGCCTCAGTTACAAACTTCAGATCTATTCCATCTCTTGGGTAACATTTCAGTGTGAAACAGTTTCGATTCGAATGAGATGTATGGCTGGTATAATAAGAATGAGCCTCTCCACAATGATTCAAAATAATACTTAACCCTTTCCTCCATAAATACGCCTTTCTACGCCTTTGTAATAACCACTTCTTGAAACCATTGTAATAAATAGAGCATTTGCTCCAATAGGAGCAAATGCTCTATTTATCAAAATGGTTTCAAATTACACAATTCTAAAACAAATTATTTTCTCTAGTATTTGCTCCTTTTGGGTAGTTTCATTCAAAGAGGTTGGGTCTAAAAATAGCCTATGGAGGATAGGGTTAACCCTTTCCCTGTTCAATACTCATGTAACTATAAGATATAATGACATCGGCTATTATTAGCTGAATTTGTATAATGGTACAATGAACACAGGATGTTTTGGGGTATTGGTAGAAACTGTGGAGTCAGATGTAATATAATTTCATAAGCACACCAAGCAGACCCTGGTGGCTCCAACAGGAGCTGTCTGATCTGGGGCTACCCAGTTTACACAGGTGTGAAACAGTGTTTATATGAGGGACAGGGTTAACCCATTCCCACTTACGCTATTTTTAGTCCTAACTTCTTTGATTAAATCTACCAAAAAGGAGCATTAACTAGAGAAAAGGAATTTTTCAGAATTGTGTATTTTTGAAACCATTGTGATAAATAGAGCATTTGCTCCTGTGGAGCAAATGCTCTATTTATCATAATGGTTTCACTTTTACAGAAGCGTCAAAAGGCGTCAATATGTGGGAATGGGTTAAAATATTCATGCAGTAAGAAAATATTTAGGGCCATTAAAAATTGTCATGCCTAATAAGCAGGATATGGTTTACATATATACAAATGCCTTGATCTATAGATGTAAGACACAGAGTGACTTGGTATCTCATCAGGATCCAAGCTGTTATATACTGGGTGACAATACTTTCTCAAAAGTTTCTCAACTGTAACATTATTTATTTTTTCACCAGGACTTGTTATTAAATATACGGTATGTTAAGCATGTTGGGTCTTGCTCGTTTTGACCAGCGAATGGTTCAAATGTTTGGGGTTATTCTATGGTAAGTTTTGCAATCTTTTCAGGATCCAAACTGCTTGACCCATTGATTATCTTTCTTCTTAACCCTTTCCCTCATATAAATGTGTTTTCACGCGTTTGCAAACAGAGTAGACCCAGATCAGATGGCTCCTAGAGGAGCAGTCTGATCAGGGTCTAATCTGTTTGCTAATGGAATAGATAGATCTTTCGCTTTGCTTTCTGAAATGTCTACAATATTCCACCTTCCATGTTTCTTTATAACTATTATGTCAATGAATATTCAGTAGGTATTGCAATTTGGAATAAATATAGAACAGGGAAAGGGTTAAAATGAAAAAAAAAAAGAAGATAATTGAAGCAGATGACACTTTTTTTTACAGATTTGCCAGTGGCACAGAAAAACTTTTTGGATGTAGGAAACAATTGAACTCGTATTTTCAATAAGTTATAATCCACAGAGGTCCAGATAAGATGCTTAAATTTAAACATTTTCAAGAATAGCTCCTTTATTTCTCCACCAAACCCTATACTGTGACCACTCTTTAGAATCGTCACTTCAAGACGATTCTAAAGAGTGGTCACAGTATAGGGTTTGGTTGAGAATTGACAAATTTTAGATTTTGGGTATGCATCTTTATCTGCTAAGCTCTTGATCCAGATTAGGGACCTTCTATAATTCCATTATTTTACATACAATCATTTTATTATTACTACCAGTACTTTAGATACTAAATGGGCTGTGCTATTAAATATTGATGAAAATTTTTACTTACATAAATCTAAGGATTAAGTTTGTTGTATTGTATTAAGTACAAAGCGTCTCTCTTTTATCAACTGAAGGCTATTTACTTTCCCTGGCACAAGACAGGCCAGTGTGTAACAAACATGATTGATGTTGGTATAACTTAATTACAAATAAATTAAAGTGTACTGAATGGGCACAACTTTGACCTCAAGGATTAACCCCTTAAATGCTGCAAATTTAAGTCTACTGGCATTTGCAAATTTTATAGATCCAGATCAGAGGCCTCCTAGAAGTCCTTTAACCCTTTCCTCCATAAATACGCCTTCTACGCCTCTGTAAAAGTCACTTTATGAAACCATTGTGGTAAATAGAGCATTTGCTCCTATAGGAGCAAATCAAGGGCTTGGTGCAAAACTATTGTAACTCCTTCACAAAGTGAAGGAGTTACAAACTCCTTCACAAAGTGAAGGAGTTACAATAGTTTTGCACAAAGCACAAAGCCCTCGAAATGCTCTATTTATCACAATGGTTTCAAAATACAAAATTCTAAAACTTTTGCTCCTTTTGGGTAGATTCATTCAAAGAGGTTGGGTCTAAAAATAGCCTATGGAGGAAAGTGTTAATCAGGGTCTACACTGTTTCTTATTTGAAATCTTCTGACCTTTTATACTTCATGAATTCTATCAATGAATACACTGATGGACCATTCCATTTAGACAATTGGTCCGTTGTGGCTCACCACACAACACAGGAGTAAAATATAACTTAACTAAATTAAAGTATCTTAAAAATAACATTACACTAACATTATTATACTTTGACTAGAAACAATGACAAATGTGAGATGAAAAACCAAAAAGCAAATCTACAGTAAAACCATGATTAACCCTTTGTATGTTGAATTTTCAAAGTGGAATGGTCCATGATTGTTTAACGGTCCAGTCCATTCAGTATGAAAAGGTAGGATTTGCTAGATTTGGCTAATGACAAACAGTGCACACACTGATCTGGGTCTCCAGTGTTTGCAGCTGCTTGCATGGACACTCATTTCTCACATTCAAATAGTTATCTTAAGCGATTGAGAAAAAAAATTCTTGCTGTAGGTTAACCCTTTCCCCATTCTATGTTTATTCCACATTTCAGTATACTTACTGAATATTCATGGACAAAATAATTATAATCAAATATGGAACATCGTAGTTATTTAATATAAAGAAAAGAAACAGATCTATCAAATTCCATTAACAAATAGAGAAGACCCTGATCAGACAGCTCCTATAGGTTAACAATAGAGAAGATCGACCCTGATCAGACAGCTCTTATAGGAGCCGTCTGATCTGGGTCTACTATGTTTGCAAATGCTTGCAAAAGTTTTTATATGAAGGAAAGGGTTAAGTACATGTAGATGGTAACAGGAACTTCCTGCATTACTTTTGGCCTGCATTAAGCAGTCATCTGCCTTATAAAACTTGCATTTTATTTCAGTTAGAGTTTGCTTAAAACATAATTTATGCTGTATTCTGAAAACAAGACTAAGAATGAGTAGGGCTGTACAAACTTTAATACCAAACAGAACTACCTAAATGTGTGCTGTCATTTGACCTTACTGGTAACAATTGGTCAAAGAAATTTCTCAAACAACAGTTTGTTTTTTAATTGAAATATATGAAGCAGTACAATACAACAATTGTAAGCCATTTTGTGTGAAACTTTTCCAAAATAGTTACCTGTTTAACCTCTTACTCCATAAATATCAAAAACATTTCGAGGGCTTGGTGCAAAACTATTCTAACTCCTTCACTTTGTGAAGGAGTTAGAATAGTTTTGCACCAAGCCCTCGAATTTTGTATCATGATGATAGAAACTACAGTAAAACCTCTCTATAACAGCCACTAAATTACATCAAGAAATTTCTGTTAAAGGCAGGTGGATGCTTAAAGCAAGGTGAAAGTAAAACAGAACGCTCCTATAGGAGCGTTCTGTTTTACTTTCACCTTGCTTTAAGCAACCACCTGCCCAAAATACCAACTAATTAACACAATTTAGTGGCCGTTATAGAGAGGTTTTACTATACATAAAATGAGACTGAGATATCATTTCATAAGCAAACAGAGTAGACACTGAATGAGACAGTTCCTGTAGGACCCCCATCTACATCTGTATCTGCTCTGTTTGGATTTGGTGTATAAAGGCATATCTATGGAGTAAAGTAACTAACAGAAAAAAAACGACAAAGAAAAATTTGTTGAAGCCAACAGACATTGCCACAAAATATGAACAATCAGGAACGCTGCACAAAGAACAACTGTATTTCGTACAGTTCACTCCAGAGCACACATTATGTTTTGGAAGTAAACTGTCTCACTCCATGCCCTACTCACCCCAGTCTTTAAACGCACTTTTCTTGCATCGAAAGCCAACTAAAAAAGCATTAAGAGTTCATAACTATTTATCTTTACCCCACAGTAAAAAAAATATATATTGTCTGCTCAAATTTGGATCTGGGTCTCATGTCCTGATTCTGTCAAGCTTTTAAGAAAATAATGACCATGTGTCAACTAGCTTGGATCCTGAAGTTACTTGGCATATCATCTAGATCCAGGCTGATTGCAAATGCGACTCATGTTACATTTAGGGAGATAAGGGTTAAAGTCTAAGCAAATGGCTGACAAAGACTTGCTTATGAAATTGTAATGAAGAATTGATACCATTATGTCATGCAATTATGTGAAATAATCATAATATGATGCCATTGAAATGATAAAATGAAATAGTTAATGCTTGCATTTAAATACAAACCATTATAAATGTAAATTCATGCATGTGATTTTCTCATGTTGCTGGGATTTTCCCAGTTTAACCCTTTCCCTGTTCTATGTTTATTTCAAATTTCAATGCTTACTGAATATTCACAGAAAAAATAGTTGTAACGAAATATGGAAGGTGAAACATTGTAGGCATTTTAGAAAGCAAAGAAACATATATATCAAATTCTATTAGCAAACAGAGCAGACCCTGATCAGACGGCTCCTATAGGAGCCGTCTGATCTGGGTCTACTCTGTTTGCAAATGCGTGAAAATACATTTATATGAGGGAAAGGTTAATTAACCCTGTCAGTTTGGAAAACAAGTAACAAATGTCCCTTGCAAACAGTGTAGACCTAGATGAGAGGGCTCCTTAGAGGTATGCACTGTTTGTCATGTAACACTTGAACTGAATATTCACAGTAAGCTTGACCTGTTTTAATTTTAGAATAGTCCATTTGAAAATTCAGTGTTGAAAGGGTTAACAGAAGTAGTATCTGAATCACAACATTTATAAACAGTTGAGATTAGTCATGTACTCTATGAATGGTCTTAAAATAATGACAACATGAATATGACCAAATACATGTATATTTATTTCTTGGTTGCTGATTTAACCCTTTACCTATGTAAGAAATAATGACATCAAGAATAATGTATTAATGGAATTTTTACAATACAGTAAAAGCTCTCTATATAACGGCCACTAAACTGTGTTAATTATAGTTAGTATTTAGGTGACTGCTTAGAGCAAGTTGAAAGTAAAATAAATTCCATTGTTTTAAAAAAACTAAATTCCATTTAACCCTTTCCTCCATAAATACGCCTTTCTATGTCTGTAATAGTCACTTCTTGAAACCATTGTGATAAATAGAGAAATGAGCAGAGAAATGAGCTTCTGTAGATTCATCTTCTTAAGTCACGGCACCAAAATGTAAAGGAAAGGAATAATAACTTCGCGTTGTGTTGGTTCGTAGCCTTTTTAATCTTCTGAATTCTCAAACATGTTTATAAAACAATTATGACGTTACATTACTAACGTTACTCCTTGTAAAGACGTTTTCCGACAGCTCCATAGGAGCAAATGCTCTATTTATCACAATGGTTTTAATACTACACAATTCTGACAGTTTCCTTTTCTCTATAAAATGCTCATTTTGGTAGATTTATTCAAAGAGGATGGGTTTGAAAATAGCCTATGGGGGAATGGGTTAATATCATTATACAATTTCGGCTATTTATTATTCATATGCTCATTATTCCTTGCATGAATATTCATCAGGTAAACGATTAGATCATCTTCGCATTAGCAAGAGTAATGATAAATTGATGCTTTCATTAATTACACCTGGACAGTAGTGGCGAGCACAAAATCAATACCAATACACATTGATCAATCTCCTAGGGCAACCTGCTGACAGTACCGGTAAATAAATTGTCACTAACACAGATGCTTATAAATCTGCAGCAGTGTTGGTCAAGCTGATAATCTAAGCAAATGGTTATTGAGTAAAATAATATTAACCTACATGTAATGGCCTTAAGTATTCACACAGACAAATAGTGCAGACCAAGATCAAATGGCTCCTAAAGGAGCAGTTTGATCAGTGTCTACACAATTTGGTACTCTATGTGTTTTATTTAAATTTTAAGTTATCAAATTGGTGCAAAATTGATGTATTTAGTTTTACAGACTCGTACAGACTGGAAGATTGGTGTCCGAATGGTGGCAAATACTAAAGGTAATTAGGGTACAATAATTGGGCGAGAATAGGTATAAATGAAAAGAATGTACAGTAAAACCGCTCTATAACGACCACTAAAATATGTTAATTAGTTGGTATTTTGGGCAGGTGGCTGCTTAAAGCAAGGTGAAAGTAAAACAGAACGCTCCTATAGGAGCGTCCTGTTTTACTTTCACCTTGCTTTAAGCAACCACCTGCCTTTAACATAAAATACTTGGTCATGATGTAATGTAGTGGCCGTTATAGAGAAGTTTTACTGTACTCAAATCTGACCCCTTTGCAAACATTAAACAAGTTTTCAGCGATCACATTCTCAAAGCACTATTAGACTCTAGGCAAACACTCTTTCAAACTGGTCTAGATTGTGACTAATGTTGAGACTTGGATCAAAACACACCTAAAAAAAGTTAATTTCACACGAAGCAGCTTTAAATGGAATTACGGTATATTTGTAAATTATTATGTATATAATTCTGCTGGGAAATTTATTACAACCTCTGTCATATGCTAAACAATCAGTCTCCTATTTAAATAGGAAATTGCAGTTTCTTTAGGTGTCAATGTTGTTATAAGATAACAAAATGTATTTAGTGAGTTCTTTTTTTTATCCCAATGAAATAACAACAACTGACTTATTTCATTGTACTTCTTTGCATCAAATACTGGAGGAGTCAGCCATGTTAGGTCTTAACCCATTACCTCATAGGCTATTTTATATCCAACCACTTTGAATAAATCTACCCAAAAGGAGCATTAACTACAGAAGGGAACATTTAAGAATTTTGTAGTTTGAAACCATTGTGATTTCTATAGGAGCAAATGCTCTATTTATCACAATGGTTTCAAGAGGTGATTTTTACAGAGGCGTAGAAAGGCGTATTTATGGAGGAAAGGGTTAATTGCAAGACTTCAACAGATAAACATGTGTAGTACTCAAGTACTAAAATCATCATTTCTCCACCAACCCCTATGCTGCGAGTGGTCACAACATATGGTTTGGTGTTGAAAATGTTTTAATTCAATCATCTTATCTGGGCCTCAGAGCCTCAAGATGGCTGTCTTTCAGCAGACATTACCAACAAAACTAAAGCTTTTATTAATCAAGATGTCATAGAGGATGCAATTTGAAAATTTTATTTATCTGCAAAACTAATTTTCATTGGTTCTCTTTTGGATTATTCTGAGGCAATCCCAATCAGTACCAGCAGGATTGTGTTGGATAGAAAAATAACAGATATCAATGGACCAGTAAGCTTCTACAGCTACGAATCTAACTGGTTAAAACTAGAACTTATCCTGTCTCACACAATCACCATAAAAGCATACAGAACAACAATAACAGTATGATTACAAGACTACTTACTAACTTTAGTTATAATATTGCTCAAAATCATTGCATATACACAATGTGAGAATAATTTATCTGATTCATTTAGAGCCTACAGAAGAAATGCCGGCACAGTTTGTGAATAATGAAAATGTCAACAAACCCTGGGTTATAGAGATCTGACCTAATTACACCATTAATTATTGGTTACCAGTTGCTAATTTTGACTTTATTTCTGTGTGAGGACCATTTTAAGAGTTCACATTTTGCTATAGACATGCCTGGCTTCTTCCAAAAAGTATACAAAACATTGCACTTTTGAGCTACATTATGACTTAAGATGCTGTACATAATGTCAGGTATACTGAGTGACAGTGATCAGGGTATGGCCTTATCCCATAATCCGGATGTGTTCTATGTGGAAATCATCATTACATGATAAATATTGATCATATGTAAGAAATAATGACATCATGAATATTAGTCCTTCAGCCTGATCACTAGGGGTTCCGTAACACCCTCATTTCAAACCGCCTGAGGGCTAGGATCAGTGTTTTTAGCTTCTTTGTTTTCACCTGTTTTAATACAGTGTTTTTTTCACTTTAAGGGGAATGGCGACGGGCCCTTTGATAGGGGGGAAATGCGTCGTGAGAGCAAAATAGGGGAAGTTAAATAAAAACAATGTATATAAGAAATATTTCTATTTTTTACTGTAATACAGTAAAACCCTGACTATAGACATCTTATTGGGTACATTAGTCAATGTCTGTGTTTTTCCCCCAACTATTTCAATAATTCTGTTGACATCATTGTCACTGAAATTGGAGGGGATTTTTTTTTCAATCGGCCCCAAACACCCCACTGACCTGTCTCACTTTATTGCTTCTAGAACTACATATCCTTCTTTTGAAGTCTTCCTTTCACAACTTTATTTGCTTTAAATCTGCACAGCGCACAAACCACTCATGCCAATAACACACGACAAGTGGAGTCTGGCATTATATATAGATAGATAGAAATAAGCTGTATTCTTATAACGGCATAATAAAAATTGGAATTTATGACCATGGCACATTCCGTAGAAATAGATCTGTATCATTTTGTAGACAAACAGGACAGACCGTGATCAAATGGCTTCTACAGGTACCATCTGTGTTGGATCTACTCTGTTTGCAAATATATGAGATAAAATGTACACTAATGTCAACTCATAGAATTCCCATATACCGTATGTGATGTGTGTAAGGCTATATATGTGTTATGCTATATCAGTGTTTATCAATTAATTTGCCATTGCTTTTTGTTGTAGAAAAACTGTTCTGCTACACCTGATACTGTAACTAACATTTCTGTTGCTGTCAGTAGCCAATACATGAAAGCATGTCTTTGACATACAGGGTAGATATATGACAAATTAAAACGCTTGCCTCACACTTACATTTTTATGCGTGGCTATGTAGATAATAAACACAAACATAGAATACCTGAAGCAGTATGTCGCATCCATCTTTTCCTATTGTTGTAACTTTGGGTGAAAGTGGGTAGAAGTTACCATCACTTGCTCTAAGGAATGCTTTCATATTCCTGTTCATCTTGTTTGCATTGCAAGTGCCAATTAAGGAACAAGTGCCCGCGAAATATGCCTGTTTTCAGTCCACTTTTCTGTATTTGGTATCCAAAAATATTTAAATGGAATGTGATAAACAGTGTAAAATCATGTTCAAGAAAAGTCCGTTATCACAAAAACTGCTAAATGTTACCGGTTACTTGATATCAGATGAATCAATTTTCACACACATTTGACAGGTTTCAGCATAACAACCAAACAACAATAGTCTCTAACCTAGAGACTAAACAAACTACCAAAAATTCATTACAAATTTAACGATAAAAGAGTGGACATTTGATGGGTGAACTATTTCATAAATAATATTAAAGTATAGATTTATTATTGTTTTATATCAGCAAAGGCAAACAGAAAGAATATCTCCTCTTTTTTCAGACATTATGATTTGAGATTATTTACTTGACAGACTGGTTCCCTGGTGCATTTTTAGGCATTTCCGGTGTTTATGTTTTCACGGCCGCTGCGGTCAGTTTTCCCAATTATTAGATTTTTTCGTAATTTTGCATCTAAGGTATCAAAGATGCCAACTGCCATGGTTATTCTGTCTGAGGGTGCGGAAGAAATGGAAACTGTCATCAGCATAGACGTTCTTCGACGCGCCGGGGTTAGTGTCACCTTTCGCAAAGTTGCCTCCCTTGTTCAGCCTTGACACAATTAATTGCATGACTTGTCTCCCTTGGTAATAGTAGGCATTGCTTTCTCCACAACTTATTGAACAATGTCAAATGACTGGAATCTGCTTAAAATATTTTTGCTTTCCTAACAGTTTGTTAAAACATATTGTGACAATTCAATAATATGCCATAATCAATAATATCCATTGTTGATTTCCTGTAAATTTTGATGTGAATACAGTATCTGTTATCAAACTGAACAGTCAGGAATAAGTTCAGCATTGCATAAATGGAATACTTGTGAAACTGGGATTTCCCTATGAAAAAATATTACCCATCAGAAGTGGGGATGAAACCCACAATCCCTGCATTCCTTATAAAACACTACAGCATCGCCTTAAACACTGGCGTAAAGTGAGTCACTACCTAGCTGTTGGCTGTAACATATCAAACAATTATTTTTTTAGTTACCAGCATCATTTGTTTATATGCTGTTGTAACCAGGTTGGATAAAGATGACAAAACCCTAGTGGAGTTCGTTGAGTGTATTCTCCAACAATAATGTAATATATAGATGAATAGGTAGATGAATAGGGTCTGCAAAACAGATAAACAGAATATAAGTTCAGAGAAACGACTGTTTCTAACAAATTCAGTAAATGCAGCGTTGTCAGATACGCATAGATACAATATTCAAGCGATTCAGTATAATTAACTAATAAATAAACTAAGTAAACTCACCAGCTGGTCGGAATGAAGCTTGCTTAATAATTAAAGTAGTGAAGTAAACATAAGAAGATGTCTTCGCTAGAAGAGTTAGAGCCAGAATGAGAGCGGGAGCTAAAGGTGGTGTTGCACGTTACTCGTGTCATGTGACTTAAATAACCATGTTATCCTCGCACGCATATATCAGAACCCCCAAACCGATTCACTCTCTCTTTCCAACCATGGACATATACAGGTAAATAAATATAAATAATGAAACGGGCTATAGCAAGCTGAATTCGACAATGCTATAGTCTGTTTCAAGATAAAGCGCTGGCAATGGTACAGGGGATCTAAACCTGGGTTACACTGAAAAGAAATATATTGCAAGAAAATTGATCAAATAAATGCTGAAGAAGGCAAAACTTATGTATTAGTATATATTAGTGTTGCATTTTAGTTTTGTAACTATTCAAATTGGCAGAAAATATTTTGTTGTACAACATATAAGTATCAATTTAACGAAAACAGTTTATTTTGTATCACATTGGCATTTCTCAATATAAGTTCATATTGACAATTTTCATTTATGAATAATTGGACATAGCCAACACAATGTTTTTTTTAAATATTGTAGAGACTAGCACTTTAAAGGCTGTAATGATGAAGTGTTGATTGATACTGTTAGACTAGTAAACTACACACAGTGACATTATTAGTTATACAGTTCTTTCCCAGGGTACATGACGATTTATTCCCGGCTGAGGAAAATCATGTTGCCCGAGCCGTTAGGCGAGGGTTACATGATTTTACCAGCCGGGAATAAATCGTCATGTACCCTGGGAAAGAACTGTATAACGAATTTATTATACTGCAAAGTTTTACGGTTCGGATAATTTATATAAATCCATTTTTGCATGTTGAATCACTAAACACGCTAATTCCCCTAAAAGCGCCCCAATTCATTTATTTCTACCCGAAGGTATCCGAAGTGTGGTGTACTGTATTTCATCGGCGTTCGTGTTATTATAGATGGCTGGACGACATAATAACTCCTCTAAAAACTGTTTTATTGGTCATTTCAAACAATGGTGTTTTTTAATTCATTTCTGCATTGTTTTCTTTACGTATCAATAGTTGTCTATTATGAATTTTGCTATTGTTTAGCCGAGTCGAGAAGTCGGTCTTTTGGTTTCTGACCATAATATGTGGGGCCTGTCATGGGGAATTTCTATGTACCCTGTCAGCTCACAGGGTACATGGACTCATGTACACGGTTAGTTAACCAATCAGAAGTGAGGATTTTACTTTGCAGTATAATAAACTCTCCTGTACAGTTGAAATCTGTCTTTTTATGTTTTTTATGAGTAAGGAGAATAATTTGCAATAATAATAAGTGTTCCTCCCCTGGTATGTGCTACATAAAGGGGCATTTATTAGAAAGAGAGAATACGATCCTTCAGTAACAATGACTAGGTCTACAGTCTGAGTAAAGACAATTTTGATCGTAATGACCCTAAGTATTAAGACAAACTAAGTTTTCATGCAAAAAATAATGCAAGTAAGATGAAGGATCCATTTTGTCAGGGTCTACAGTATAACAATAACATTAATTGCTATTTTCTCTGTCTAAAATTATAAAATTGGGGCAACCTATCTTAAACGACTGTTAAAGAGAGGTCTAAATCTGGATTTTTAAAATAGGTGGTAGCTTAATGTAGGACAAAATTGATACAGAAATTAAGCTCCTATAAGCAACCACCTGCTTTTTAAATCTCCTATGTTAAATGTATAAATGAATGGTCGCTTAACCCATTCCCTTATATTGACGACTTTTGACGAGTCTGTAGAAGTCACTTTGTGAAACCATTGTGGTAAATAGAGCATTTGCTCCTGTAGGAGCAAATGCTCTATTTATCACAATGGTTTTAAACTACAAAATTCTAAAATTTTCCTTTTCTGTGGATTTATTCAAAGAGATTGTATCTAGAAATAGCCTATGAGGTATTGGGTTAAGACAGTTTCTATTGTATTGAAATGTTCAGAATTACAAACCAGTGGTGGGTTAAGATTGGCTGTCCAAATAGTCTGGGTAATTAAATTAGATCTCTTTAGAAAAAAAATGAAGTAGGTCAGTGATGGTTTCCTCTAACACTACCTGTGAAGTAGGCAAGTGTTTGATATCCTCCTGCACTACCTGTGAAGTAGGCCATGCAGTTTTGATATCCTTTTGCACTACATGTGAAGTAGGCCAATGTGGATATCCTTTTGCACTACCTGTGAAGTAGGTCAGTGTTGATGTCCTCTTGCACTATCGATGAAGTAGGCCACAATTGACATGCTCTTGCACTATCGATGAAGTAGGCCACAATTGACATGCTCTTGCACTATCGATGAAGTAGGCTAGTGTTGATGTCCTCTTGCACTACCTGTGAAGTAGGCCACCGTTGACATCCTCTTGCACTACCGATGAAGTAGGCCAGTGTTGACATCCTCTTGCCTCTTGCACTACCGATGAAGTAGGCCATTGTTGACATCCTCTTGCATCTTGCACTACCGATGAAGTAGGCCAGTGTTGACATCCTCTTGCATCTTGCACTACCGATGAAGTAGGCCAGTGTTGACATCCTCTTGCACTGTCGATGAAGTAGGCCACCGTTGACATCCTCTTGCACTACCGATGATTAGTAGGCCAGTGTTGACATGCTCTTGCACTATCGATGAAGTAGGCCAGTGTTGGCATCCTCTTGCACTATCGATGAAGTAGGCCAGTGTTGACATCCTCTTGAACTACCGATGATTAGTAGGCCAGTGTTGACATCCTCTTGCACTACCAATGAAGTAGGCCACCATTGATATCCTCTTGCACTACTTGTGAAGTAGGCCAGTGTTGACATCCTCTTGCACTACATGTGAAGTAGGCCAGTGTTGACATCCTGTTGCACTACTTGTGAAGTAGGCCACCGTTGACATCCTCCTGCACTACTTGTGAAGTAGGCCAGTGTTGACATCCTGTTGCACTACCAATGAAGTAGGCCACCATTGACATCCTCCTGCACTACTTGTGAAGTAGGCCAGTATTGAAATCCTCTTGCACTACCGATGAAGTAGGCCACCGTTGACATCCTCCTGCACTACTTGTGAAGTAGGCCAGTGTTGAAATCCTCTTGCACTACCGATGAAGTAGGCCACCGTTGACATCCTCCTGCACTACTTGTGAAGTAGGCCAGTATTGAAATCCTCTTGCACTACATGTTTGTATTTCCATAGCCTCCTAAATAGAAGTGTGCACAGTGTGTAAAAATAGATAAGAGGAATAGATAAGGCACATATATTGAAACCTTTTTAACTCTTTCCTTCATGTAAACACTATTAAATGCCTTTAGTGTAGACCCAGATCAGATGACTCTGTTTGCTTATGATATGAAATAGATCTCATTCTGCAGTTAATGTCTATTAAGCAAAACAATTCCATGAAAATTTTACATTATAAAAATTCTGCTAATGAATATGCAACAGCGATAGGGTTAAGAAAAGTTCTTTTTATTTCTCCTCCAAACCTCATGTTTTGACTACTCTTCAGAATCTGCTCTTCGAGACGATTCTTAAGAGTGGTTACAATGTACCTTACAACACTCATGTTTTTAAATTCAAGTCTGATCTAAGCAGCTAATACTGTCCTTCCAGGTAAATCTAACTTGTGGTTATTACAGATAGATGTCACAGTGGCAGGTCTGGCTGGAAGCGAGTCAGTGGTCTGCAGCAGAAATGTCAAAATTGTTCCAGATGCAGCATTTAGTGACGCTAAGAATGCAGGTCCATACGATGTCATTGTGTGCCCAGGTGGAGGGAAAGGTGCTCAAAATTTGGCAGAGTCCGAAGCCGTTGGTGAGGTTCTCAGAGCACAGGAAAAAGATGGCAGATTGATAGCAGCTGTTTGTGCAGGTAAGAGTAAGATAATCTGTCTTATAATATTGATATGACAGTTTGTAGTACCATATACCATTAACCCTTTCCCTGTTTATTCCAAATTTAACCCTTCGCTTGCTGAATTTTAAAATACATTTCTCCTTCTTTACCCATGCCCTGTTGTATAATTACATATATCTTCACTGTGTACAAATATTTCGCTGTGCAATCACTGCTGTGGAGTGCACTGGTTGCACAATCAACTTGTAAATAGTGCAGACCCTGATGAGACAGCTCCTGCAGGAGCTGGCTCATCTGGGTCTTTACTATTTACAGGTACGTATATTGACGAGAATAGCAAGCGAAGGGTTAATTACCTACCAGTACTGAACATTCAAGGACAGAATATTTATAATGGAAGGTGGAATATTGTAGCTATTTTAGAAATTAAAGAAACCCATCTATCAAATTCCATTAGCAAATTGATCAGTCTGATCAGATGGCTCCTTTAGGAGCCGTCTGATCTGAGTATACTCTGTATGCAAATGCATATACTCTGTATGCAAATGCATGAAAAGGTGTTTATGAAGGAAAGGGTTATAAAATACTGAATATTTATTAGCTGAATTTTTATAATGGCATACATACACGGGATGTTTTGGTAAAAACTTTTAGAGTCAGATCTATTATAATTTCATAAGCAAACAGAGCAGACCTTGATTAGACATCTCCTACAGGAGCCGTCTGATCTGGATCAACTCTGTTTGCAAAGGCAGAGCTCCATACAGAAATACTAAAATCGTCATTTCTCCACCAAACCCTATACTGTGACCACTCTTTAGAATCGTCTCGAAGAGACGATTCTAAAGAGTGGTCACAGTAAAGGGTTTGGTGGAGAAATAAAGGAGCTATTCTTGAAAATGTTTAAATTCACGCATCTTATCTGGACCTCTGAAAGGTGGAAAAGGTGTTTGTATGAAGGAAAAGGTTAAATAGATACCATAATACAATGTACACTTTAGTCTTGATAATAACTGCAATGCAACAGTTTCAAACCATCCATCAAAAATGCCGTAATATGAAGACTGGGAAAGCATTTTGATTTTATTATTGATGTCAGCAAATCAAAAGGTTTTAGTATATGACATATATTTTTTGTATCGCCTGAAGAGTTTCACTTAGGGATCACTTGTTTGTCATATGGGACTATCTATCTGTCTGTCACTCTTTTTATATCACATTTTCTTTACACTTCTAACGGCAGATGACACAAATGTTTATTTTGACGCTGTTGTTCATACTGTAATAGTTTTAACTGATGATAGTTTTACATATGGCTAATACTTAACTCTTTCCTTATGAATATTTATGCGTGAATTTATCACTTTATGAATATTCATTAACCCTTTCCTCCATAAATACGCCTTTCTACGCCTCTGAAAAAGTCACTTTTTGAAACCATTGTGATAAATAGAGCATTAATTTTGCTCCTTAGGAGCAAATGCTCTATTTATCATAATGGTTTCATAACTACAAAATTCTAAAATTTTTCCTTTTCTCTAGTTAATGCTCCTTTTCGGTACATTCATTCAAAGAGGTTGGATCTAAAAATAACCTATGAGGGAATGGGTTAACTGAATTTTTAACTGAATATGTATAGCATCTAGTTTAAGGGCATACCTGACAATTCTTTTGCCCAAGGATTAGGTGAGAGACATGGATTTGATTCCCACTGGGGGGGGGGGGTTAAATTGTTAAGCTTTGTTGTAACCAGGTTTTAGAATTGTTTAGTTTTGAAACCATTGTGATAAATAGAGCATTTGCTTGTGCAGTGCAGATGCTGTATTTATCACAGTAGTTTCAAAAGTGACTTTTACAGAGGCGTCAATATGAGGGAATGGTTTAACGGACATTGTCTTCTCATCATTTGATTTATTACAGCCCCCATTGCCCTAGCTAGCCACAAGGTTTGCAGTGGTAAGACGGTTACTTCCCATCCTAGTGTGAAAACAAAGTTGACTGAAGGTAAGTCATACCTCTTTCAAAGCTTAGAAATTTCCTGCAAATATTATTCTGGTTCTAGTCTTTAACCTTTTTCTCCATAGATACACCTTTTACACCTTTGCAAACAGACAGGATCTCAGATCTGTAGGAGTCATCTGATCAGGATCTGCTCTGTTTGCTAGTGGAATAATATAGATCTGATTCTACAGTTTTTGCCACGGCCAAAGTTTCCCGTGTTAATATGCCATTTTAGAAATTCATCTAATTAATGTCTGTGGTCTCATTATTTCTTACATAAATACATAAATAATCATGAAGTAAAGAGTTGAGCAGATTTTCTCCATACCACAGAGTTTAGGGAAGTGCAGTGGGAGTATATATACACTTGTCTTTGGGTTTCAAAGAAATAGTTGATAAAAACAGATTTTAACCCTTTCCTCCATAGGCTATTTTCAGACCCAACCTTTTTAGCTCACCAGAGCACAAAGTGCTCAGGGTGAGCTTTTGTGATAGCCTGATGTCCGTCGTCCGTCGGCGTGCGTCGTCCGTCGTTCGTCGTTCGTCGTCCGTCGTCAACAATTTGAACCTTTAAAATTCTTCTCCTCTGAATCTACAGGGGTCTCAGCTTTCATCTTTGGCACATAGCATCATCTGTAGGTCCTCTACAAAAGTTATATAAATTATGTCCCTAGGGTCAAAATTGGCCCCACCCCAGGGGTGCATTGTTTTCTATAGAAACATATAGTGAAAACTTTGAATATCATCTCCTCTGAAACTGAAAGGTTCTCAGCCTTCATATTTGGCACATAGCATCATGTTCAGGTTCTCTACAAAAGTTATATAAATTATGCTCCTGTGGTCAAAATTGGCTACACCCCAGGGTGGACAGTTTTCTAGCAAACTTATAGCTGACTGCGATTTTAAGCATCTTCTCTTTGCTCATAAATAGGTCATCCAGTCAAGCAGTGGGATAGATGACCAGTGGCTATTTTTAGGTCACCTGTATCTGGTGCTGGAGCTCTGTGCCTTAACCCTTTGCCTGTTCTATGTTTATTATTAATTTGAATGCCTACTGCATATTCATGAACAAAATAGTTAAATGAAGTATGGAAGGTGGAACATTGTAGTCATTTTTTTCCAAATTTCACAACCTACTGAATATTCATCTACAAAATAGTTATAATGAAATATAGTAGGTGAAACATTGTAGCCATTTTAGAAACTTAAGGAACAGATGTATAAAATTCCATTTACAAACAGAGCAGGCCCTGATCAGATGGCTCCTATAGGAGGCATCCGATCTGGGTCTACTCTGTTTTCAAAAATGTGAAAACACGTTTGTATGAGGGAAGGGTTAATTAATAATAGTGATTGGCATTATGATATTATTACATGTATAACCTGCCCTGCAGTTCAGAAGAAGGGTAAATCATGTAAAGACTCCAGAATGCCAAATTAAAGATTTCAAATAAATTATGAAATATGAAATTGTATTACTTGAAACTATTAAGTTATACTTGTGATTATGCAATTATTATGTAATAATTTATAATAATATTCAAATGCAAAAAATCAGTTTGGAATGCTAGGGTACACATACCTGTTCAGAAGAACAGTTGATCGCCTTTAGTCAGAACTTTGTATGGCCTTGTTTAAATTATGCCCCTGGGATTAAAATTGGCCCCACCCGAGGGGTGGTCAGTTTTCAATAAAAATATATAGTAAAAACATTGAAAATCTTCTCTGAAACTGGAAGGTTCATAACTTTCATATTTGGCACATAGCTTCATGTTCAGGTCCTCTACAAATGTTATATAAATTATGCCCCTGTGGTCAAAATTGGCCCTGCCCCAGGAGTAGCCAGCTTTCAATAGAAACATAAAGTGAAAACTTTGAAAATCTTCTCCTCTGATTGTCTGGTGAGCGCTTCAGGGCCATTCTGGCCCTCTTGTTTAACAAATCTACCGAAAAAGGAGCATCAACTAAAGAAAACGGATATTTTAGAATTTTGTAGTTTGAAACCATTGTGATAAATAGAGCATTTGCTCCTATAGGAGCAAATGCTCTATTTATCACAATGGTTTCAAGAAGTTGTTATTACAGAGGCGTAGATAGGCGTATTTATGGAGGAAAGGGTTAAAATCACCATTTCTCCACCAAACCCTAAGGTGTGACCACTCTCTTTGAGACTAATCTAAAGAGTGATCACAACATAGGTTTGGTGGAGAAATGAAGTTCTCTTTGAAAATGTTTTAATTTACACATCTTATCTGGACCTCTGAATAGCCATGGTATTGTACTAACCATTTTGCCACAGTTTCATAAAACACGAGTGTTGGCATCAACATGCAGTGTTTCTTATTGTTCTAAGTCTACGCTCAGTTGATAGTTTATACCTTTAATTTACCAAAAGTGTTTTCTTTTTGCTGGGAGTTACAGTTACACCTTTACTCCATAATTACGCCCTTGCAAACAGAGTAGACCCAAGTCAGATACCTCCTATAGGAGCCTTCTGATCAGGGTCTGCTCTGTTTGCTTATGATGTTATGAAGATACGAGTCTAATTTCTGCCATGGCCAAAACCTCCCATGTCCATGGTCTATTATAACAAGTAATCTAATTAATATTCATGATGTCATTATTTCTTCCATGAATATTCATGGAGTAATGGGTTAAGTTGTTTGTTTGACAAACTTCCTACTTTTGTATTCGTTCAGCTGCTTACAAGTACTCTGAAGATCGAGTAGTTCAGGATGGCAAGCTGATTACAAGCCGGGGACCAGGCACCACATTTGAGTTTGCCCTGAAGATTGTTGAAGACCTTTTGGGCAAACAGAAGGCTGATGCCCTGGTGCCTCCTATGCTAGTGAAGCTGTAAGAGGAACCAGACACTCCCTCTGAACAATGTTTGTGTATGGTATGGTGATATGGCCGAGTTAAATATCCCATTGGTGCACGTTATCACTGTCTCCAGCTTGTCTTACCGATATCAGTAGCCAAGTTCGAACAGACAATTTATGAAGCCAAATATTGTTTCCGGTTTCCCAGTCTTGGAATTTTTGCTTGCCATAGTTTCTTTGCCCTTTGAATGCTGGGAACAAGTTAATGACAACATTATAGACCCAGATCAGAGGGCTTCCAAACTGATCATGATTTAAAATCTGAACGGGCTCTACTGTGATACAATCATGGACTATGTCAGATTATTGTCTCCATGGTTATTCAGCACCCAAAGGGTTAAATGTTGAAGACTCTGTACCTCCAGAAGTATGAGTGTGTTATATAAGATATACAGTAGAGCCTATCTAAAACAGTTATTTAACCCATTTGCTCCCACGATCCCATATATGGGATGTAAGCAAACAGTGTAGACTCTGATCAGACGTCGCATAATGCGGCGTTTGATCAGAGTCTACACTGTTCGCTGATAGGAAATTCAATATAAAACAAGAATGAAAATATAGACCAGGCATCCCTTAGATAAAAAACAGACTAATCCAATATATAAACATGGAAGAATCCACTGGGAGCAAATGGGTTAACCTGTTTTATATTTATTTCTTATTTCAATACCTACTAAATATTCATTGAGAAAATAGTTATAATGAAATATGGAAAATTGTAGCCATTTGAGAAAGTAAAGAAACAGATCTATCAAATTCCTTTAGCAAACAGAGCAGACCCTGATCAGACAGCTCCTATAGGAGTCGTCTAATCTAGGTCTACTCTGTTTGCTGATGTGTGAAAACACATTTATATGAGGGAATGGGTTAATGAATGAAACTGTGTGTCTTGAAAGCAGGTACTTGTAGCTAACGAATGAAAAATGAACTTTACAGGTACTATAGAACCTTTCTGAAGCAACCATTCACTCCATAAATACGCCTTCCCAGACAGAGTAGACCCAGATCAGACGGCTCCGGTAGGAGCCGTCTGATCAGGGTCTGCTCTGTTTGCTTATGAAATAATATAGATAAGATTCTACAGTTTCTGTCTTGGCCAAATACTCCTGTGTCCATGTGCTATTAAAACATTAATTTAATTAATATTCATGATGTCATTTTCTCTTACATGAATATTCATGGAGGAAAGGATTAAACCACTTCTGTAGGAGCTTACATATTCATGAAGGAAAGGTTTAACCCTTTCCTTCATATAAACATGTTTTCAAGCATTTGCAAACAGAGTATACCCAGATCAGACGGCTCCTATAGGAGCCGTCTGATCAGGCTCTGTTCTGTTTACTAATGGAATTTGAAAAATCTGTTTCTTTACTTTCCAAAATGGCTACAATTTTCTACCATCCATATTTCACTATGACTATTTTGTCCATGAATATTCATAGGTATTGAAATTTGGACTAAACAAAGAACAGGGAAAGGGCTAAGATAAGATCATTTTGTTCCAGAACGCTTTAGAGAGGCTTGAGTGTTCTAATTCTACTACAGTAAAACCTCTCTATAACGGCCACTAAATTACATCAATTATTTTGTGTTAAAGGCAGGTGGTTGCTTAAAGCAAGGTGGAAGTAAAACAGAACGCTCCTATAGGAGTGTTCTGTTTTACTTTCACCTTGCTTTAAGTAGCCACCTACCCTAAGTACCAACTAATTAACACAATTTAGTGGCAGTTATAGAGAGGTTTTACTGTATATTGCTGTGTGATTGTGTCGCAAATGACTTTGAAGTGGTTGTAAAGTTATTATAAGTTATGATAGTAAATAAATGTTGAAGAAAAATGTCTTTTGTACATTATCTTTCAGACATTTTGTGTTGACCATGTAACAAATAAACATGTGGGTCTATATGAAAAGGTGATTGCTCCTGTGGAGCAAATGCTCTATTAGTAGACAAGACTAGTCAACATTTCTTACCACGTTCTTGCTTTTGTCTAGCCACTTTTTCGTTTTTCCAAATATGTTGACCTCAGTTTATGTTTAACAAATATTTGTAAATCCACTTAGCTTTGAAACTTGGAACACTTGTACACCATCACAAGCTTCACCTGTAGGCAAGAATAAATAACTCGGTCAAGCATTTTGACAGAGTTATGACCCTTTTTAACTTAGAATTTTTGTTTAAGGTTTTTGTTAAAGTCCACTTATTTACATAGCCTTTTAGATAAAGCTTTGAAACTTGGACCACTTGTTCACCATCACAAGCTTCATCTATAGGCAAGAATAAATAACTCTTTCAAGCATTTTGACAGAATTATGGCACTTTTAATTTAGAAATTTTGGTTAAGGTTTTTGTTAAAGTCCACTTATTAGTCCCCCACTGGTTTGCTCGATTCCGTCCGTCCGTCCGTCACGCTTCTTGTCCGGGCCATATCTCCTACAAAGTTAGGCCAAATTCATTATAACTTCACACATTGAAGAAGCATGATGGGCGCTAGTGTCATGCACAAGGGCCATAACTCTAGCATCAATATTTTTGGAGTTATTCCCCTTTTACATATTTTTTTGTCCGGACAATAACTCTTTATCTACTGGTTCAATTGATTTTAAACTGCACATATGGAACAATCATGATGAGGGGTAGTGTCATGCACAAGGGCCATAATTCTAGCATCAATATTTTTAGCTCACCTGAGCTTGCTCAAGTGAGCTATTGTCATGGTGCTCCGTCCGGCGTCCGTCGTCGTGCGTCGTGCGTTGTGCGTCGTGCGTCGTGCGTCGTCAACATTTGGCTTGTGAACACTCTAGAGGTCACATTTGTAGCCAAATCTTCATGAAACTTGGTCAGAATGATTGTCTTGAAAAAATCTCGGATGAGTTCGAAAGTGGGTCATGTGGGGTCAAAAACTAGGTCACTAGGTCAAATTATTCAAAATCTTTGTGAACACTCTAGAGGTCACATTTTTAGTCCAATCTTCATGAAACTTAGTCAGAATGATTGTCTTGATAGAAACTTGGATGAGTTTGAAAGTGGGTCACATACGGTTAAAAACTAGGTCACTGGGTCAAATTATTGAAAAACCTTGTGAACAATCTAGAGGTCACATTTTTAGTCCAATCTTGATCAGACTTGCTCAGGATGATATTCTTGATGATATCTCGATCAAGTTCGATCATGGGTGGGGCAGGATTAAAAAGTAGGTCATTAGGTCAAATCTTAAAAAAATCTTGTTTACACTGTAGAAGCCACAATTTCTGCCTAATCTTCATCAAACTTGCTCAGAATGATAACCTTGATGATATCTTGATCGAGTTTGATCATATGTGGGCTTGGGTCAAAAAGTAGGTCACTAGGTCAAATCTTAGAAAAATCTTGTTTACACTCTAGAAGCCACATTTTCTGCCTATTCTTCATCAAACTTGCTCAGAATGATGACCTTGATGATATCTCAATTGAGATCCATCATGGGTGGGCTGGGGTCAAAATGTAGGTCACTAGGTCAAATCTTAGAAAAATCTTGTTTACACCCTAGAGGCCACATTTTCAGCCCAATCTTGATCAAACTTGCTCAGAATGATAACCTTGATGATCTCTCATTTGAGTTCGGTTGTGGGTGGTGTGGGGTGAAAAAGTAGGTCACTAGGTCAAATCTTAGAAAAATCTTGCCTACACTCTAGAAGCCACATTTTCTGCCTAATCTTGATCACGCTTGCTCAGAATGATAATCTTATGCCGTGTGATTCTTGCTCAGAATGATAACCTTATGCCGTGTGATTCTTTAGCCTATTGGAGGGGCTGTATTCGAATAAACTTTTCAAGCTACAATAGTAATGTGTACCTTGTCTGCATAAGCCTTTCAGATTGAATAACTCTCTGCACAATATGGATATTTTCAATGTTATCAAATGAAAATTAGAAATATTAATTTGTTTTCAACACAAGCCTCACCGATAGTCCATAAAATTAGCTCATTTAGGTATTTAACTATATAAGTAGCAAGCTTGCTGTTTATACAGCTAAATATCTAAATGAGCTAGTTTGGATTTGCAATGAAGAGAATTGGCAATCATAGACATGCGGTCAACTTTTCAAGCTACAATAGTAATGTGTACCTTGTCTGCATAAGCCTTTCAGATTGCATAACTCTCTGCACAATATGGATATTTTCAATGTTATCAAATGAAAATTAGAAATATTAATTTGTTTTCAACACAACCCTCACCATTAGTCCATAAAATTAGCTCATTTAGGTATTTAACTATATAAGTAGCAAGCTTGCTGTTTATACAGCTAAATATCTAAATGAGCTAGTTTGGATTTGCAATGAAGAGAATTGGCAATCATAGACATGCGGTCCGAGTTGGAAATGGGCCAAGTTGACCCCCATCCGAAAAGCACAGTAGCAACTCCAACGCTTTCATCACTAGATCATTGAATGAATTATTCACATCTTTTATTGAAATTTTATTTCTGCTCAGTATCTGGTAATAATCTTTGACTGCATGTTTGTGAATATTTCGCTTCGCTTTTGCCGAAGTAAACATAAGTGGGTAGGGTATTGACTGTATTATACAAACCTTTGTTTTTATACTCTTTCTTACAGAGCTTACATATAACATCATCTATATAAAGTGTTGTTTTGCTTGCTGAACCAGGATTCACCTTTCGAAATAGGAAATACTCTCAAGCCCTAGATTTGATCTTCTCGGTCTGGAAAAGTTCTTCGTGTTCGTCATCTACCTTATTTTATCAGGGGGCAAGTAGAGTAGCTTCCCCTGATGGCTCTCCAATGGCAAGAAGAACCGAAAAAGTTGAACGGCGGAATCAGCAACATTTAGCTAGTGGAAAGTTGGAAAATACAGAAAAGGACAGACAACAATCGATAGTTTAAAATTGCTGTCGATTGTTGCTGATGTAATGATTCGGCGATCACTTTTAATTGTTAGAGACTATCAGTACAACACTATTTTTAGCCCAATTTTCATTAAACTTGGTCAGAATGATTGTCTTGATAACATTCTCGGAAGAGTTCGAAAGTGGGTCTTGTGGGGTCAAAAATTACGTCACAAGGTCAAACTATTGAAAAACCTTGTAAACACTCTGGAGGTCACATGTTCAGCCCAATCTACATGAATATTGGGCAGAATTATTGTCTGGATCTAATCTTAGATGAGTTTAAAAGTGGGTCATGTGGGTCAAAAGCTAGGTCACTGTCAAATTAGTGAGAAACCTTCTGAAGCCTCTAGTGGTCATAATTTTAGCCCAATCTTCATGAAACTTGGTCAGAATGATTGTCTTGATGAAACATAGAATGTGAAAGTGGGTCATGTTGGGTTAAAAACTAGGTCACTAGGTCAAATTATTGAAAAACCTTGTGAACACTCCAGAGGTCACAATCTTAATGAAACTTGGTTAGAATAATTGTTTTGATAAAATCTTAGATAAGATTGAAATTGGGTCATGTGGGGTCAAAAACTAGGTCAAATTATTGATTTTGATGGAGAAAGAAGATGTTTTAAGTTTAATGTATATTTAAAAAAAACAAAAGAAACTTAACTCAGGTTTCCAAATTTGGTACTATGAAAGATGATTTTTTACATCCAAAATTCATTTATAGTTCATCAAAGCAATTTATTACTTTTGAAACAAATGTTAGTAAAACAAGCGGCATCCCCTGTACCAGGTAGGTAGATCTACATTTGCTGCTGTGCTATGGTTGACAACGTACATAGAAGATTCAAAACTGGTGAAATTTATCAGTACTTTTTTACATCAGTTCTTTTATATGTTGAGAACTGATAGTTGCCAATTTCTAATCTTAAAATTACTTGAAATACTTTAAAAAATTTGCCATTTTGACACAATACATGTCTGTAAAATGTAAATCATGCTCTGGAAGGGCCGCTTAAAGGGGGAACCAGCTTGCTGATCATGTTTTTAGCTCACCAGAGCACAAAGTGCTCAGGGTGAGCTTTTGTGATCGCCTGATGTCCGTCGTCCGTCGTCGTCCGTCGTCCGTCGTCCGTCGTCCCGCGTCAACAATTTGAACCTTTAAAAATCTTCTCCTCTGAATCTACAGGGTTCTCAGCTTTCATCTTTGGTACATAGCATCACCTATAGGTCCTCTACAAAAGTTATATAAATAATGCCCCTGGGGTCAAAATTGGCCCCGCCCCAGGGGTTGAAAGTTTTCAATAGAAACATATAGTAAACCTTTGAAAATCTTCTCCTCTGAAACCAGAAGGTTCTCAGCTTTCATATTTGGCACATAGCATCATGTTCAGGTCCTCTACAAAAGTTATATAAATTATGACCCTGGGGTCAAAATTGGCCCCGCCCCAGGGGTGGGAAGTTTTCAATAGAAACAAATAGTGAAATCTTTGAAAATCTTCTCCTCTGAAACTGAAAGGCTCTCATCTTTCATATTTGGCACAGAGCATCATGTTCAGGTCCTGTACAAAAGTTATATAAATTATGGCCCTGGGGTCAAAATTGGCCCCGCCCCAGGGGTGGGCTGTTTTCAATGGAAACAAATAGTGAAATCTTTGAAAATCTTCTCCTCTGAAACTGGAAGGCTCTCAGCTTGCATATTTGGCACAGATCATCATGTTCAGGTCCTCTACAAAAGTTATATAAATTATGGCCCTGGGGTCAAAATTGGCCCCGCCCCAGGGGTGGGCAGTTTTCAATGGAAACAAATAGTGAAATCTTTGAAAATCTTCTCCTCTGAAACTGGAAGGCTCTCAGCTTTCATGTTTGGCACAGATCATCATGTTCATGTCCTCTACAAAAGTTATATAAATTATGGCCCTGGGGTCAAAATTGGCCCCGCCCCAGGGGTGGGCATTTTTCAATAGAAATATATAGTGAAATCTTTGAAAATCTTCTCCTCTGAAACAAGAAGGCGCTCAGCTTTCATATTTGGCACAGATCATCATGTTCATGTCCTCTACAAAAGTTATATTAATTTTGACCCTGGGGTCAAAATTGGCCCCGCCCCAGGGGTGGGTAGTTTTCGGAATAGAAACAAATAGTGAAATCTTTAAAATATTCTCCTCTGAAACTGATAGACTCTCATCTTTCATATTTGGCACAGAGCATCATGTTCATGTCCTCTACAAAAGTTATATTAATTTTGACCCTGGGGTCAAAATTGGCCCCGCCCCAGGGGTGGGTAGTTTTCGGAATAGAAACAAATAGTGAAATCTTTAAAATCTTCTCCTCTGAAACTGATAGACTCTCATCTTTCATATTTGGCACAGAGCATCATGTTCAGGTCCTCTACAAGAGTTATATAAATTATAGCCCTGGGGTCAAAATTGGCCCCGCCCCAGGGGTGGGCTGTTTTCAATGGAAACAAATAGTGAAATCTTTGAAAATCTTCTCCTCTGAAACTGGAAGGCTCTCAGCTTGCATATTTGGTACATAGCATCATGTTTAGGTCCTCTACAAAAGTTATATAAATTATGGCCCTGGGGTTCAAATTGGCCCCGCCCCAGGGGTGGGAAGTTTTCAATAGAAACAGATAGTGAAATCTTTGAAAATCTTATCCTCTGAAACTGGAAGGCTCTCAGCTTGCATATTTGGCACAGATCATCATGTTCAGGTCCTCTACAAAAGTTATATAAATTATGGCCCTGGGGTCAAAATTGGCCCCGCCCCAGGGGTGGGCTGTTTTCAATGGAAACAAATAGTGAAATCTTTGAAAATCTTCTCCTCTGAAACTGGAAGGCTCTCAGCTTGCATATTTGGCACAGATCATCATGTTCAGGTCCTCTACAAAAGTTATATAAATTATGGCCCTGGGGTCAAAATTGGCCCCGCCCCAGGGGTGGGTAGTTTTCAGTAGAAACATATAGAGAAAACTTTGAAAATCTTCTCCTCTGAAACTGAAAGGTTCTCAGATATCATATTTGGCTCATAGCATCATGTTCAAGTCCTCTACAAAAGTTATATAAATTATGTCCCTGGGGTCAAAATTGGCCCGCCCCAGGGCCGGCTAGTTTTCTATAAAAGCATATAGTGAAAACTTTGAAAATCTTCTCCTGATTGTCTGGTGAGCGCTTCAGGGCCATTCTGGCCCTCTTGTTGGAGTTATTCCCCTTTTACATATTTTTTTGTCCGGACAATAACTCTTTATCTACTGGTTCAATTGATTTGAAACTTCACATATGGAACAATCATGATGAGGGGTAGTGTCATGCACAAGGGCCATAATTCTAGCATCAATATTTTTGGAGTTCTTCCCCTTTTTCATATTTTCTTGTCAGTCTGTCTGTCACGCTTCGTGTCCGGGCCATATCTCCTACAAAGTTAGGCCAAATTCATTATAACTTCACACATTGAAGAAGCATGATGAGGAGTAGTGTCATGCACAAGGGCCATAACTCTAGCATCAATATTTTTGGAGTTATTCCCCTTTTTATACGCCCACCTAATAAAGGTGGTCGTATATTGTCGCGGCCCTGTCCGTTCGTTCGTTCGTTCGTTCGTTCGTTCGTTCGTCCGTCAACATTTTGTTTGTCCGCTGTTTTCTGGGAAAACTATTTGACAGATATTAATGAAACTTCACACAAATGTTAATCTGAAGCTGAGTTGATTCTGAGGTTCATTTGATTTGTCGTTTCGGAGTTATGGCCCTTTTACTTAAAAAATAATGCAAATACATGCAAATAGTTTGTCCGCTGTTTTCTGGGAAAACTGTTTGAGAGATATTAATGAAACTTCACACAAATGTTTAATGCATCAAGATCTGAAGCTGAGTTGATTCTGAGGTTCATTTGATTTTTCATTTCAGAGTTATGGCCCTTGTCCTTAAAAAATATGCAAATAGTTTGTCCGCTGTTTTCTGGGAAAACTATTTGGGAGATATTAATGAAACTTCAGAAAAATGTTTAATTCATCAAGATCTGAAGCTGAGTCGATTCTGAGGATCATTTGATTTGTCGTTTCGGAGTTATGGCCCTTTTACTTAAAAAATAATGCAAATACATGCAAATAGTTTGTCCGCTGTTTTCTGGGAAAACTATTTGAGAGATATTAATGGAACTTCACACAAATGTTTAATGCATCAAGATCTGAAGCTGAGTTGATTCTGAGGTTCATTTGATTTTTCATTTCAGAGTTATGGCCCATGTCCTTAAAAAATATGCAAATAGTTTGTCCGCTGTTTTCTGGGAAAACTATTTGGGAGATATTAATGAAACTTCAGAAAAATGTTTAATTCATCAAGATCTGAAGCTGAGTCGATTCTGAGGATCATTTGATTTGTTGTTTCGGAGTTATGGCCCTTTTACTTAAAAAATAATGCAAATACATGCAAATAGTCTGTCCGCTGTTTTCTGGGAAAACTATTTGAGAGATATTAATGAAACTTCACACAAATGTTTAATGCATCAAGATCTGAAGCTGAGTTGATACTGAGGTTCATTTGATTTGTCGTTTCAGAGTTATGGCCCTTGTTCTTAAAAAATATGCAAATAGTTTGTCTGCTGTTTTCTGGGAAAACTTTTTGAGAGATATTAATGAAACGTCACACAAATATTTAATTCATCAAGATCTGAAACTGAATTGATTCTGAGGATCATTTGAGTTTTCGTTTCAGATTTATGGCCCTTGTTCTTAAAAAGTAATGCAAATAGTTTGTCCGCTGTTTTCTGGGAAAACTATTTGAGAGATGTTGATGAAACTTCACAAAATTGTTTAATGCATTGTGATCTGAAGCTGAGTCGATTTTGAGGTTCATTTGATTTTTCGTTTCGGAGTTATTGCCCTTTTACTTAAAAAATAATGCAAATATATGCAAATAGTTTGTCCGCTGTTTTCTGGCAAAACTGTTTGACAGATATTAATGAAACTTCATACACATGTTTAATGCATCAAGACCTGAAGCTAAGTCGATTCTGAGGACCATTTGATTTGTTGTTTCGGAGTTATGGCCCTTGCACATAAAAAAATAATGCAAATCTATGCAAATATGAGGATGGCCATAACTTTTTCATTTGAAATGATATTTACTTCAATTTTTTTATGGTTAAACCTTAATGTGAATTTTCACATATATTGCGGGGGTTTTGATATGTCATATTATTCTAAAGTTATGGTCCTTGAACTTCGTGTGTTCGTTGCTTTGTTAGTTTGTCAACTTTTAGTTTGTCTGTTGTTTTCTGGGAAAACTATTAAAATGATATAAATGAAACTTAACACAAATGTTTTAAGCAACAAAATTTGAAGCTGAGTTTATTTTGAGGTTCATTCAGTTTGTCTTTACAGAGTTATGGCCGTTGCACTTTACAAAAATCTGCAAAAATGAGGATTAGCTGTAACTTTTTTATTTAATAAGATATTCACTTCATTTTTTTAAAAAATAGTATCACCTTAATATGGAAATCAAGATCTGAAGCACAGATTAGAAAATGTCAACACTTATAAGGCATGTTGAATCAGAGAAAGTTTGCAAGTGGGCGTATTATGTACCGTATGCGGTACTCTTTTTTGAATTGTCTCCCCCTGATATATACAAACTTTGTGTCTCGGGTATCTCTGAAACCAGTAGGGCTACAGTCACCAAACTTCACAGGATTGTTCACTAGCATGAGTTGTTTTGCTGATGGTTTTTTTTAATTGTCCCCCCTGTTAACTTTTGAGTTACTGCCCCTGATGACTTAAAATTAGACAAACTTTACTTTGTGTCGTGCATATCTCTGGCACCACTAAAGCTAGAGTCAACAAATTTCACAGGATTGTTGACCAGCATGAGTAGTTGTGCACCTGGGATTTTTGAATTGTCTCCCCTTGATAACTTTGGAGTTATTGCCCCTGTTATGATTACTTAAAATTAGAGAAACTTTGTGTCATGCATATTCTTAAAACCACTAGGGCTAGAGTCACCAAACTTCACAGGAATGTTGACCAGCATGAGTTGTCGTGCACCTGGGTTTTTTAATTGTCTCCCCCTGATAATTCTTGAGTTATTGCCCCTGATATGATAACTTAAAATTAGATAAACATTGTGCTGCACGTATCTCTGAAACCAGTAGGGCTAGAGTCGTCACCAAACTTCACAGGAATGTTCACCAGCATAAGTTGTTGTGCATCTGGGTTTTTTAATTGTCTCCCCCTAGTAACTTTGGAGTTATTGCCCCTTATGACTTAAAATAAGAGAAACTTTACTTTGTGTCGTGTGTATCTCTGAAATCACTTGTACTAGATTCATCAAACTTCACAGGAATGTTGACCAGTATGTTTTGTTGTGTACCCGGTTTTTTATACGCCCACCTAATAAAGGTGGTCGTATATTGTCGTGGCCCTGTCCGTCCGTCCGTCCGTTTGTTTGTTCGTTCGTTCGTTCGTCCGTCCGTCAACATTTTGTTTGTCCGCTGTTTTCTGGGAAAACTATTTGACAGATATTAATGAAACTTCTCACAAATGTTATGGCCCTTGTCCTTAAAAAATATGCAAATAGACTGTCCGCTGTTTTCTGGGAAAACTGTTTGACAGATATTAATGAAACTTCACACAAATGTTTAATGCATCAAGGTCTGAAGCTGAGTCGATTCTGAGGTTCATTTGATTTGTCGTTTCGGAGTTATCGCCCTTTTACTTAAAAAATAATGCAAATACATGCAAATAGTTTGTCCGCTGTTTTCTGGGAAAACTATTTGAGAGATATTAATGAAACTTCACACAAATGTTTAATGCATCAAGATCTGAAATTGAATTGATTCTGAGGATCATTTGATTTTTCGTTTCAGAGTTATGGCCCTTGTCCTTAAAATATAATGCAAAAACATGCAAATAGTTTGTCCGCTGTTTTCTGGGAAAACTATATGGGAGATATTAATGAAACTTCACAAAAATATTAAATGCATCAAGATCTGGTGCCGAGTCAATTTTGAGGTTTATTTGATTTGTCGTGTCGGAGTTATGGCCCTTTTACTTTAAAAATAATGCAAATATATGCATATAGTTTGTCCGCTGTTTTCTGATAAAACTATTTGACAGATATTAATGAAACTTCATACGCATGTTTAATGCATCAAGACCTGAAGCTAAGTCGATTCTGAGGATCATTTGATTTGTTGTTTCGGAGTTATGGCCCTTGCACTTAAAAAAATAATGCAAATCTATGCAAATATGAGGATGGCCATAACTTTTTCATTTGAAATGATATTTACTTCATTTTTTTTATATGGTTAAACCTTCATGTGAATTTCACATATATTGCGGGGGTTTTGATATGTCATTTTATTCTAAAGTTATGGTCCTTGAACTTTGTGTGTTTGTTGCTTTGTTTGTCGGTCAACTTTTAGTTTGTCTGTTGTTTTCTAGGAAAACTATTAAAATGATATGAATGAAACTTAACACAAATGTTTTAAGCAACAAAATTTGAAGCTGACTTTATTTTGAGGTTCATTCAGTTTGTCTTTACAGAGTTATGGCCGTTGCACCTTACAAAAATCTGCAAAAATGAGGATTAGCTGTAACTTTTTTTTTTAATAAGATATTCACTTCATTGGCCGGATTGCTCGCAATCCAGGCTTATAGATTGGCGAATGCCGTCCGGCCGGCCGTCCGTCCGTCCGTCTGTCCGGCCGTCCGTCCGGTTGACCTTTTTGTTCGAGTTAGTTATAGCCAAAGTATAATACCTACAGTAACCAAACTTGGCATGTGGGTTCAGAATGAGGGTCCAATTACATGTCATAGGTTAGCAGGTTACTATGACCCCTTTTTGACCTAGTTTTTACGCTTCATTGACTTAGAGAATTTCCAGGTTGACCTTTTTGTTTGTGTTAGTTATAGCCAAAGTATAACACCTACAGTAACCAAACTTGGCATGTGGGTTCATAATGAGGGTCACATTACATGTCATAGGTTAGTAGGTTATTATGACCCTTTTTTGACCTGGATTTTACGCTTCATTGACTTAGAGAATTTCCAGGTTGACCTTTTTGTTTCCGATCGATAACTAATAAACGACTTGGCCTAGAATCTTCAAACTTGCTGTGGTGGTTGGTCATGACAACTGGATGACCCCTATTGTTTTTGAGGTCACTAGGTCAAAGGTCAAGGTCACAATGACCTTAACTGGTGAAATAGTTTCCGATCAATAACTGCTCAAGGGTTTGGCTTGGGATCTTCAAACTTGCTGTGATGGTTCGTCATGACCACTAGATGACCCCTATAGTTTTTTAGTTCAAAGGTCAAGGTCTTTGAATCTTCAAACTTGCTGTGGTGGTTGGTCATGACAACTGGATGACCCCTATTGTTTTTGAGGTCACTAGGTCAAAGGTCAAGGTCACAATGACCTTAACTAGTAAAATCGTTTCTGATCAATAGCTGCTCAAGGGTTTGGCTTAGGATCTTCAAATTTGCTGTGGTGGTTGGTCATGACAACTAGATGAACCCTCTTGTTTTTGAGGTCACTAGGTCAAAGGTCAAGGTCACCATGACCTTAACTAGTGAAATGGTTTCCGATCAATAACTGCTCAAGGGTTTGGCTTAGGATCTTCAAACTTGCTTTGGTGGTTGGTCATGACAACTAGATGACCCCTAATGTTTTTGAGGTCACTATGTCAAAGGCCAAGGTCACCATGACCTTAACTGGTGAAATGGTTTCCGATCAATAACTGCTCAAGGGTTTGACTTAGAATCTTCAAACTTGCTGTGGTAGTTGGTCATGACCACTGGATGACTCCTATTGTTTTTGAGGTCACTAGGTCAAAGGTCAAGGTCACCATGACCTTAAATGGTAAAATCGTTTCTGATCAATAACTGCTCAAGGGTTTGGCTTAGGATCTTCAAATTTGCTGTGGTGGTTGGTCATGACAACTAGACGAACTCTCTTGTTTTTAAGGTCACTAGGTCTAAGGTCAAGGTCACCATGACCTTAAGTGGTGAAATGGTTTCCAGTCAATAACTGCTCAAGGGTTAGGCTTAGGATCTTCAAACTTGCTGTGGTGGTTTGTCATGACCACTAGATGACCCCCTAATGTTTTTTAGGTCACTAGGTCAAAGGTCAAGGTCATCATGACAACAGGTGAAATGGTTTCCAATCAATAACTCCTCAAGGGTTTGGCTTAGGATCTTAAAACTTACTGTGGTGGTTGGTCATGACAACTAGATGACCCCAATTGTTTTTGAGGTCACTAGGTCAAAGATTAAGGTCATCATGACCTTAACTGATGAAATGGTTTCCGATTAATAACTGCTCAATGGTTTGGTTGGGGATCTTCAAACTTGCTGTGGTGGTTGGTCGTAACCACTAGATGACCCCTATAGTTGTTGAGGTCACTAGATCAAAGGTCAAGGTCACCATTACCTTAACTTGTGAAATGTTTTCAGATCAATAAATGATTAGTGATTTGGCTTAGGATCGTCAAAGTTGCTGTGGTGATTAGTCATGACCAGTAGATGACCTCTATAGTTGAGGTCACTAGATCAAAGGTCAGGGGGTCTGGGGGTATACATGCTTCAATGAATTTCTAGATTGACCTTTTTAACATGTGGAGTCATAATGAGGACCTCATTACATGCAATTGGAATATTTTTAACTATTTATTATGCCTTCAGCATCTGCTGATGCAGAAATGTATAATGATTGAATGTTCATCTATATCACTTTAATCGGCAATCCGGCCATACTGACATTGGCGGTTTCTTGTTTTTTTTAAAAATAGTATCTTCATTTTTTTTAAAAATAGTATCACCTTAATATGGAAATCAAGATCTGGAGCACAGATTAGAAAATGTCAACACTTATAAGGCATGTTGAATCAGAGAAAGTTTGCAAGTGGGCGTATTATGTACCGTATGCGGTACTCTTGTTCATATTTTTTTGACCGGACAATAACTCTTTATCTACTGGTTCAATTGATTTGAAACTTCACATATGGAACAATCATGATCAGGGGTAGTGTCATGCACAAGGGCCATAACTCTAGCATCTATATTTTTGGAGTTCTTCCCCTTTTTCATATTTTCTTATCCAGTTAATAACTCTTTATGTACTGGTTCAATTGATTTGAAACTTCACATATGGAACAAGCATGATGAGGTGTAGTGTCATGCACAAAGGGAATAACTCTAGCATCAATATTTTTGGAGTTACTCCCCTTTTTCATATTTTCTTGTCGGGACAACTTTTTATTTACTGATTCAATGTATGAAAGTAGGTACTAATACCATTCAGGTGGTCATGTATATACCATGGTCAACCACACCATGGGTGGGTGGGGTGGGGAGAGTGGATTTTTATACCCCCACAAACAGAGTTTGAGGGGGGTATACTGGAATCAGCCTGTCGGTCGGTCGGTCGGGCGGTCGGTCGGTCGGTCGGTCTGTCTGCAAAATCTTGTACGGCGAACTCCTCCTTCAGTTTCAACCCGATTCACTTGACACTTGGCATAATTGTTAATCAGGAGTAGTAGATGTGCAAGACACAAATTTCAGGTCTCTGTGACCATGACCTTTGGCCTTGAAATTGGCAGGCAAAAGCTTGTACTTTGAACTCCTCCTTCACATTCAACCTGATTCACTTGATACTTGGCATAAATGTTACTCAGGAGTAGTAGATGTGTAAGACATAAATATCAGGTCTCTGTGACCTTGACCTTGACCTTTGGCCTTGAAATTGGCAGGCAAAATCTTGTACTTTGAACTCCTCCTTCACTTTCAACCTGATTCACTTGATACTTGGCATAAATGTTACTCAGGAGTAGTAGATGTGTAAGACACAAAATTCAGGTCTCTGTGACCTTGACCTTGACCTTTGGCCTTGAAATTGGTCTTAAAATTGGCAGGCAAAATCTTGTACTTTGAACTCCTCCTTCACTTTCAACCTGATTCACTTGATACTTGGCATAAATGTTACTCAGGAGTAGTAGATGTGCAAGACACAAATTTAAAATCTGTGACCTTGACCTTTGGCCTTGAAATTGGTCTTAAAATTGGCAGGCAAAATCTTGTACGGCGAACTCCTTCACTTTCAACCTGATTTACTTGATACTTGGCATAAATGTTACTCAGGAGTAGTCGATGTGCAAGACAAAAATTTCAGGTCGCTGTGACCTTGACCTTTGGCCTTGAAATTGGCAGGCAAAATCTTGTACTTTGAACTCCTCCTTCAATTTCAACCTGATTCACTTGATACTTGGCATAAATTACAGAATTTTCTCTATTTGAACTTTGGGTATTTTTGTTATTTGGTCCTGTTACATGTTCAAAACTTGGATTTGCAATCAAGGCTGCCGTGTGGGGGTATTCATCACCTTTAGTGATAGTTCTAGTTTTTTTCAGTCCGGTGGGGGACTCCTGTCTTGCATAGCAATACAACATGCCCTTGTTTACATAACCATTTGAGATAAAGCCTTGAAACTTAGAACACTTGTATACCATCACAAGCTTTATCTGTTTGAAAAAAGGGTACGTCTGTCTGTCTGTCTGGCGCTGTCTGTCTGCCTGTTTGTCTATCTATAACATCTCTTAACTCAAATTCTGCTTGGTGGATCCATCTCAAATTTCACCACAATGTTTATCTGGACATGCTACAGTAGCATGGGTGTGTGCCGGTATGTATATCCAAAGCCAAGGTCGCAGAATTGGAATTAAAATTTGAGTTTAGCATTTGCGTTTACCAAATGTGTTAACCTCAGTTTATGTTGAATAAGGCCTCAACGGGCGTATATTGTGCCCACTGGCACTCTTGTTGACAATGGTTTCAAAAATGACTTTTGCAGATGTCAAAATGCATTGGTAGGAGGGAATGGGTTGAGGAATATACATGTTAACAGCTTTTCACTAAGAGCTGTTCCATTTAAATGTGTATGGGGGTGCAGGAAGGCACTTTCAAATTCGGCCACCCACCTATAGAAGTTTTTTACTAATGCACAAACCAAATAGTACCATTTTTGCAGAGAAACCCACCCATGCATAGCTGTTTTTTAAGGTGCCTTCCTGCCCCAATACACATTTAAATGGAACAGCCCTAAGCCTTCGTTAGTTACAACAGTTTTTCATTAAATCCTCTATGCACAATTATCACTCAGTATTCTGGTGAAGGAAAGAACAGAAAACAAGTCCATTTTGATATCATTCACCAACATTTTAATCACGATTAATTCTTGTCCTTGCAATATACCTGTGTTGTATGTTGATAGGGAAGTGTTGTATGTTGATAGGGAAATGCTTAGTCTATTTAACCCTTTAGTTTACCTGAGATTATATCTTTTCATGTCTTTGCAAACAGGGTAGACCCAGATCAGGGGGGCTTATGTAAGAGCGGTCCAATCAGAGTATGCTCTGTTTGATTATGGAATTATAATTTGATTCTGATAACTCATTCCCTCAAATTGACGCCTTTTGGTGCCTCTGTAAATGTCACTTTTTGAAACCATTGTGATGAATAGAGCATTTGCTCCACAGGAGCAAATGCTCTATTTATCACAATGGTTTCAAGACTTACACAATTCTAAACTTTTCTTTTCTTTAGTAAATGCTCCTTTTCAATAGATTTACTCAAACAGGTTGTATCTAAAAATAGCCTATGAGGGAATGGAATAAAGCTAAAAATCCTTTTCTCATATACAATTATAAACATTCAGCCAATAAATATTCATGATGACAGTACCGTTGAACTTCGATATCTCAAACTTCAAGGGACCAAAAAATTAATTCGATATAACAGATGTTCGAGTCGTCCAATGTAAAATCTGATTAATATCTCGGGTTCACAGCTTAATGCAGGTCTAAAGCAATGCTGAAAGCTCCTGTCGGAGCTTTCAGCATTCCTTTAGACCTGCATTAAGCTGTCGCATGTGTTTCTAGTTATGTGTAGTGGAACATTTTAGAACAATTTTGTATTGTAAATTTTGGAAGGACCGAATTTTTAGTTCGAGTTATCCCGAAGTTCGAGTTATACAAGTTCGAGATATCGACGTACAACTGTATTTCTGTATATGAATATTCATGAGGTAAAGGACTACCAGTCTGTATGAACTATACAAAAAAGCAGCTTGACCTTAAAGCAAGCAGTGAGTAAGCGGTGTTAGCAAGCAGTATGTTATATGTTCCAGCCAAATTGTCCTACTACTTTGTACACACACAAAAATGTCAGCTGCACCAGCAGGAAAAAGCGATCCTGATATAACCCATACCGTGTTCAATATTCATGTTAAGAAATGATGACATCATGAATATTAATAGATGAATTTTTATTATAATACATGAACATAATTTCATTAACCCATTCCCTCATACTGACGACTCTGTAAAAGTCACTTTGTGAAACCATTGTGATAAATAGAGCATTTGCTCCTATGTGAGAAATGCTCTATTTATCACAATGGTTTCTAACTACAAAATTCTAAAAATTTCTAGTTACTGCTCCTTTTCAGTAGATTTATTCAAAGTGGTTGGATCTAAAAATAGACTGAGGAAATGGGTTAACTTTGGCAGAATCTGTAGAATCAGATCTATATAATTAGACCCTTGTCAAACGACTCATACCCCATGAGATGTTTGATCTGGGTCTTCCTTGTTTGAAAAGGTGTTCATGTGAACGCAAGGGACAAACAGTGTAGATCTAGATCACAGGTTCATGGTGAAGCCATATGCAGTGTTTGTGATTCCAAATCCTTCGGTAAATTTAAATTCTTTCATACTGAATGAACTCTAACTGCAGAAATAGATCAGACGACCTCAGCAAATATCTAAGAGCCAGATCAGCTGCTGTTTCTGATCAGTTTATGCACTGTTTGCCACCCATCAAAGTCAATTCTGTTAACCCTTTCCTCCATAAATACGCCGTTCTACTCCTCTGTAAAAGTCCCTTTATGAAACCATTGTGATAAATAGAGCATTTGCTCCTATAGGAGCAATTGCTCAATTTATCACAATGGTTTCAAACTACACAATTCTAACATTTTCCTTTTCTCTAGTTACTGCTCCTTTTCGGTAGATTTATTCAAAGTGGTTGGATCTAAAAATAGCCTATGGAGGAAAGGATTAACTTGCATAACAACCTGTAAACCTGACCTGATGCAGCATTTCAAACAATGCAGTAGCTATTCTGGTTCTACACTGTATGAAAATATTTAAGGTTAGTTTTGTACAGTTAAGCCCACATAACGACAGAGCAATTCATTTTAACCCATGGATTTTTTACTCCATAGACACCCCTTAACCCTTTCCTCCATAGGCTATTTTTAGATCCATCCACTTTGAATAAATCTACCAAAAAGGAGCATTTACTAGGGAAAAGGATTTTGTTTTAGAAATTTGTAGTTTGAAACCATTGTGATAAATAGAGTATTTGCTCCTATAGGAGCAAATGCTCTATTTATCACAATGGTTTCATTAAGTGACTATTACAGAGGTGTACACAGGCATATTTATGGAGGAAAGGGTTAAATGCCTTTGCAAACAAGAGTAGAAGCCATCTGATCAGGGTCTGCTCTGTTGTCTTTACTATGGAATAATGAAGATCTGTCATGGCCAAAATGTACCCCATCATGCCATTATAAAAATTATTTCTTACATGAATATTCACGCAGAAAGGGTTTTTAACGTATTCCATGGATTAAACCTTTTCCTAATGAACATTATTAAACATGAATTAATCACTTTATGAACATGCATTTAACTTAATTCTTTAATTTACAATTTTCAAGGAAATTGCTGGTTTAAGATCAGTTGTATATCAATTCATAAGCAAAGAGAGCAGACCCTGATCAGATGGTTCCCAACTGGACCATCTGATCTAGGCATATTCTGTATGCCAAAGGCATGAAAATGAGGGAAAGAGTTAACCATTTACCTCATAGGCTATTTTTAGATCCAAACAACTTAAAATAAATCTACCGAAAAGGAGCATTAACTAGAGAAATGGACAATTTTAGAATTTTGTAGTTTGAAACCATTGTGATAAATAGAGCATTTGCTCCTATTGGAGCAAATGCTCTATTTATCACAATGTTTTCATAAAGTGGCTTTTACAGAGTCGTCAAAAGTCGTCAATATGAGGGAAAGGGTTAATGTATGAGTCATTCCAATTGTAGTCACTCAACTAAAGTTGTTGCACATTCTGTATATGTACTGGTTACGAGTATTTCTTTGACTAGGACATAATTAAAATCTCATCATTAGAAAAACACTTTTACTTGTAAAACATAACAAAGAGAAATGAGAGTTCAATTCTCATATACCATACCCGATATTGTCTTAACCCATTCCTTCATAGGAAATTTTGTACATACTTTTTTAATACATCTACCAAAAAGGAGCATTAACTAAAGGAAAGGATTTTTTTTAATTGTGTAGTGTTTAAACCATTGTGATAAATAGAGCATTTGCTCCTATGGAGCAAATGCTCTATTTATCACAATGGTTTCAGAAAGTGACTTTTACAAAGGCGTCAAAATGAGGGAATGGGTTAAGTATTGGAACACCCCATCTCTCCCTCTCCACCATTTGTAAAGCTGAACATTTCAATGTGGACCCATTTTGATAATGTTAAATTAGAATGGCATAGTAGCAAATAGTGTAGACCTTGGTCAAACTGTTCTCTCAGTTTGTCCAAATACTTAACCCTTCTCTTGCTGAATTTTAAAATACATTTCTCCTTCTTTACCCATGCCCTGTTGTATAATTACATACATCTTCACTGTGTACAAGTATTTCGCTGTGCAATCACTGCTATGGAGTGCACTGGTTGCACAATCAACTTGTAAATAGTGCAGACCCTGATGAGACAGCTCCTGCAGGAGCTGTCTCATCTGGGTCTTCACTATTTACTGGTAGGTATATTGACATGATTAGCAAGCGAAGGGTTAAGATTTATCAGGGTCCTCACAACAATACAGATGTTTCTCATTACAAGATACTGAATGTTGTGGCACTAATGAAAATACATCCCTTTTAACCCTTTAGTCGATAAATACGCCATTTAACACCTTTGCAAACAGAGTAGACCCAGATCAGATGGCTTATCAAGTTCTGTAGGATCAGCCCTGAATCTGCTTTGTTTGCATATGGAATTAATATAAATCTAATTATACCGTTTCTGCCGTGGCAAAATTTCCCAGTGTTAATATGCCAGTTTAACCCTTTCCCTCATATAAACGTGTTTTCGCACATTTGCAAACAGAGTAGACCCAGATCCTATAGGAGCTGTCTGATCAGGATCTGCTCTGTTTGCTTATAAAATTTGATAGATCTGTTTCTTTACACTCTAAAATGTCTACAATGTTCCACCTTCCATATTTCTTTATGACTATTTTGTTATTGAATATTCAGTAGGTATTGAAATTTGGCCTAAATACAGAACAGGGAAAGGATTAAAAAATCACCTAATCAATATCAATTACATGTATATGTACCACTTCTTACATATTTGATTGAAACTAGACATGGATGCCCCAACTTTAACATACCATACAGCCATGGTATGAGACCAAGGATAGGGGCTATAACTCTCCTGTTACTTTGTACATAACATAATCATATCCCAGGTGTCAGAGCAAGTTTTCATACAGATACATGATTTACAGTAGAACCTGTCCAAAGCTGTCATTCATTTTATTGAACATAGGAATCTAATTAAAGCAGGCAGTTGCTTAAGGCAGCACAAAAGTAATGCAGAAAGCTCCTATATGAGCTTTCTGTATAACTTTTGACCTGCATTAAGCTGCCTTAAAGACCAATAATTAGAATTTTTGATGGCTGCTCAAGACAGGTTCTACTGTAAAATTCAAATTACCCTGGCTCAAATATTTTTGGAGTTGAAAAAAAAGTAATCAGATGGACAAACATAAATCAATTTGCTCACCTTTTTTTTTTATATTAATAAGCCTTAAACCCCCAACAATTATCCATGACAATCAACCACCATTTGATTTCTATTGTAAAATATTTGGTATGTCATAACCTATGACAGAAGTAAAATATCCAGCTGCCAATCGCAAATGTTTGTAAAATATTCTTTTCCAAAAAAAAAAAAGATTCTTCATTAACATTTCCACTACATGTATATATATTTGTGCAGACTGTAACATTTGTGTAACACTTGTGCAGTTTGTAACACTGACAGATGAAGCAAAGTGAATCAAGTCTCTTAACCCTTTCCTCCATAAATACGTCTTTCTACGTCTCTGTAAAAAAATCACTTTATGAAACCATTTTGATAAATAGAGCATTTGCTCCTATAGGAGCAAATGCTCTATTACAATGGTTTCAAAACTACACAATTCTTAACTTTTCCTTTTCTCTAGTTAATGCTCCTTTTGGGTAGATTTATTCAAAGAGGTTGGATCTAAAAATAGCCTATGGAGGAATGGGTTAAACAAAAGGTTCAAATGTTACGAAACAGAAAGCACTACTTCTGATTAAACATCTGTAGTAAGTGGTCTGAATATACAGGTTTTACTGTATGTTGAATTAAGAGGTATTTTTTTCTAATAATTTACAAGTTGTAATAAACTTTTGCCACACAATGCTGATTATGCACCGGTTTGAGAGATTCAGTAAACATTACTTATAACAGGGTAAATACATATGGCAAGTGTTTGAAGGAACGTGTGTGTCAATTGCCGGCAGAAATGTGATAAAAATAAGATGTGTGATAATAACTGAGACAGAAGGAAAAGTAATCCTTAAGTGTCATTCTATTTAATCCTGTGACACAAAAATCTAGACAATGTTTAGTTCATGGATACAACAAAAGAAATATTAAACATAGAGTAACATATGTATATTTCTACGTAACAAAAAAACATAGCACTATACATACCAATAACGATCATATTTCACCTGTAAGTATGACCTAGTCGCTGCAGAAAGATTTTTCTGGTTGCATTGTCTGTTCTGCTAAATGTTTGTGGTTTAACTTCTTGGCAGACAAACAAAAAGACCAAAACAGAAGTATGCTCTGGTCCAGAGATTGTAAAACATTATGCTCGAGTCTGAGCATACTAGTGAACATGCAACAGACTTTAACCCTTTCCTCCATAGGCCATTTTTAGATACAGCCTTTTGGAACAAATCTACCGAAAAAGGAGCATTAACTAGAGAAAAGGAAACTTTTAGAATTTTGTAGTTTGAAACCATTGTGATAAATAGAGCACTTGCTCCTATAGGAGCAAATGCTCTATTTATCACAATGGTTTCATAAAGTGACTTTTACAGAGGCGTAGAAAGACGAATTTATGGAGGAAAGGGTTAAATTTGCAAAATTGAGCCTCAAACTGTGACTTAACCCTTCCCTATTGAACACTCAAGTAAGAAATAATGACATCATGAATATTTATTAGCTGAATTTTTATAATGGTGTACGTACACAAGATGTTTTGGTACTGGAAGTCTAGAATCAGATCTACAGTAAAACCCCGCTAATGCGACCACCAAAAATGGGCATAATTCTGGGTGGCAGAGGAAGGTGGTAGCTTAATGCAGGACGAAAGTTATGCAGAAAGCTCCTATAGGAGCTTTCTGCATAACTTTCGTCCTGCATTAAGCAACCACCTGCTTTAAACGACACCAGTGGCTGTTTATTAAGTGGTCGCATTAGCGGGGTTTCACTGTATTACAATTTCATAAGCAAACAAAGCAGACCCTGATTAGACGGCTTCTACAGGTGCCATCTAATCAGCATCCACTCTGTTTGCGAAGGTGTGAAAAAGCATCTGTATGAAGGAAAGGGTTAAACTTTGGGAGTACGGCTCCTGGTCTTGAATTTTGGGGGCCTAAAACCACTTGTCAGTAAGTATGAATAATTCATTTACCACAAATGCTGCCAAAATGCACCATGACAATTAGTCTCAGACCAGGTGCCACCTTTTCACCCTCTAATTCTATGGCTGCAGTTTATTCCTTTAAAATTTGCCTTTACTAATCTCAATTCTTCATCATGCCAAAATGTTTCAACATACTTGGGTTGCAGACGACAGACATTTGCAGCAAAAACAGTTATTGATATAAAATTATCAAAAAGGATTTCCATTAATTTACATCACCAACGTCAGTCTACTATGTAAAATAAATTCACCTACAAGGGAATTTTACTTGAAAGCTTCTCAATCATGCATTTTATAGTTAGTTACAAGAGAAACATTTACATGTATATTTTAACAGCTTCAAATGGGTATGCATGTATTTAGATATGAACAAGAGCTTTTAAATTCAATTGCAGCACTGTCAAAATATGGCTTGACATAGTAACAACCAGTAAATATTTGCAGTTAATTTCTAATTCTATCTAGGCTAGGTGACTATAATCCTCCACCGCCGGCAGTAGTATCGTGTAGAACAATTCTCTTGTAGTACTTGTTCATCTGTTCCAAAAATATAAACGTCAGCACTGTGTGTGGCCCAAGACGTGCAAAGTACGGAGTAAAACCTTTCCATAGACTGAACAATCCCTCATTCCTTATCACCTTGGTAATGACATCCTGAAAAGAAACAAGACAATAATAATCCCCCGCTAGAGTGAGTGTGTTTAATGTCCTGGAAACAGTATATTAGCAGTATGGGGATAGTGTCTACTTGATTATCCCATTAACTCATAAGCTATTTAGATACAACCTCTTTGAATAAATCTACCGAAAAGGAGTATTAACTAGAGAAAAGGAAAATTTTAGATTGAAACCATTGTGATAAATAGAGCATTTGCTCCTATAGAAGCAAATGCTCTATTTATCACAATGGTTTCACAAAGTGACTTTTACAGAGTCGTCAAATGTTGTCAATATGAGGGAAGGGGTTATGGAAATAGTGTCTACTTGAGTATGGAGATAGTGACTACTTGAGTATGGAGATAGTGTCTACTTGAGTATGAAGACAGTGTCTATTTGAGTATTGGAGAAAGTGTCTGCCTGAGTATGGAGAGTGTCTACTTGAGTATGGAGAGTGTCTACTTGAGTATGGAGATAGTGTCTACTTAAGTATGGAGATAGTGTCTATTTGAGTATGGAGATAGTGTCTACTTGAGTATGGAGAGTGTCTACTTGAATATGGAGATAGTGTCTACTTGAGTATGGATATTGTCTACTTGAGTATGGAGATAGTGTCTACTTGAGTATGGAGATAGTGTCTACTTGAGATAGTGTATACTCGAGTATGGTGATAGTGTCTACTTGAGTATGGAGATAGTGTCTACTTGAGTATGAAGATAGTGTCTACTTGAGATAGTGTCTACTTTAGTATGGAGATAGTGTCTATTTGAGTATTGAGATAGTGTCTACTTGAGTATGGAGATAGTGTCTACTTGAGTATGGAGAGTGTCTACTTGAGTATGGAGAAAGTGATTCCTTGAGTATGGAGATAGTGGTTACTTGAGTATGGAGAGTGTCTACTTGAGTGTGGAGATAGTGTCTACTTGAGTATTGAGAATAGATAGTGTCTACTTGAGTATGGAGATAGTGTCTACTTGAGTATGGAGAGTGTCTACTTGAGTCTGGAGATAGTGTCTACTTGAGTCTGGAGATAGTGTCTACTTGAGTATGGAGATAGTGTCTACTTGAGTATGGAGATAGTGTCTACTTGAGTCTGGAGATAGTGTCTACTTGAGACTACAGTAGAACCTCTCAAATGCGACCTATTAACCATTTCATGTAAGAAATTATCACAACATAAATAATAATTAGCTCAATTTAAAAAATGTAAACTTTTCATAGGAATTTTTTGCTTTGACAAAAACTAGAAATCAGATCTATATCATGTAAATCCTAAAGGAGCCATCTGATCTGGGTCTACTCTGTTTGCAAATGTGTGAAAAGGTGTTTATATGAGGTAAAGGGTTAAACAGAGTGATTTTAACCCATTCCTTAGTGATTATTCATGTATGAAATAATGACATCAGGAGTATCTATTAGGTGAATTTGTATCCACAAGAGTTTTTGGTACTGCGAGAAACTGAAGAGTCAGGGTCCATGCTTATAAAACATTTGGTTGAGTCTGGGTTCGTTCTCAAGATTTTGATTGGTCAGATTTGAGCCTTTGGCTCAAATCTGACCAATCAAAAGCTTGAGAACTCAAATCTGACCAATCAAAAGCTTGAGAACTCAAATCTGACCAATCAAAAGCTTGAGAACGAAACTTAGACTCAACTAAAAGCTTTATAAGCATGGACCCTGATCTATTATACTTTCATAAACAGTCCGAGCAGACACTGATCAGACGGCTCCTACAGTAACCATGTGATCTGGGTTTTCTCTGTTTGCAAATGCCTAAAAAGGTATCTAAGATCAAATCAGACAATTCATTAATTCACAGTGGCAGAGTTCTGGTTCTGGTAGGCAACAAACACTGTCTAATGGCATGGACAAAATTGGACAGATGCACATATTGCATTATCTGTAATAAATGCTCACGAGGGCTTAAACATTTTTGAAAAGAAGCTTCTTGCATTTTGTACAAAGGTGGTTGCTTAATGCAGAATGAAAGCAATGCAGGAAGCTCCAAGTGGAAGCTTTCTGAATTACTTTCCCTTTTCCTTTATATAGACATGTTTTCACACATTTGCAAATAGAGTAGACCCAGATCAGACGGCTCCTATAGGATGTAGCAACTATGTTGAACTGATTGTGGGTCTGCTCTACAAATTAGCACTAAACAGCTAACAATCTTCAATGCACTGTAAGTGTTAAGGAGACATTTTCTGATGTGGAACAAAATCACAGAGTCTGGACTTACCACAGCTCCCTTGTACTCGGGTACTCCGTCGATGACCTTCATGTTCTGTACCCTGTTAATGATAAAACAGATGGAATTATTGGACTAACACTGGGCTCGTGAATGATTTTATTCCCCAACTATACAAGATGGGAGAACATTAAGTATCATCCTTGTTCATCCCAGAGTGTCTCCATGCATCCATGAGTTAGTCACAAATAGGACTGTCATATTTAAAATATTTAATTTGATTTGATTAATCCATTTATTCCATAAATACGCTTTTCTACGCCTTTGCAAATAGAGTGGTCAAAGATCAGATATCTCCTATAGGAGCTGTATGATCAAATTCTAGTCTGATTGCTTATGGAATAATATAGATCTCATTCTACAGTTTCTGTTTGGGCAAGTTTCATTTGTTAATATGCCATTTTAAAAAGTAATCTAATTAATATGCATGATGTCATCATTTCGTACATGAATATTTATGGAGTAAGGGGTTAAAACTATTATTCATTTAACAATATGAAGTAACTGATTAACCCATTCCCACTTAGGCTATTTTTAGACCTAACCTCTTTGATTAAATCTACCAAAAAGGAGCATTAACTAGAGAAAAGGAAATTTTCAGAATTGTGTAGTTTTGAAACCATTGTGATAAATTAGAGCAAATGCTCTATTTATCACAATGGTTTCATAAAGTAACTTTTACATAAGCGTCAAAAGGCGTCAATATGCCGGAATGGGTTAATTGACCTACATGGACTCAGAAGGCTCCACTCAAGATTAATTTGGTGTATAAAGTTTTGAGATTTTCGAGTGTTCTAACCATTTCCTCCATAAGTACGCCTTTCTACGCCTCTGTAATAACCACTTCTTGAAACCATTGTGATAAATAGAGCATTTGCTCCTATAGAAGCCTAGGAACCTAATGGTTTCAAACTACAAAATTCTAAAATTTTACTTTCCTCTAGTAAATGCTCCTTTTGGGTAGATTCATTCAAAGAGGTTGGGTCTAAAAATAGCATATGGAGGAATGGGTTAAACAGGACCCAATCTGAATATCAACAGCCTTTGATGCAATGCAAACCAAGAGTGCCAAAATGTCACAATATACTCCCGTCAAATGTCTGGAAGTTGAAAGGCTATTACTCCATATCAGGTGGAATAAAGTAAGGGGAGACAATTCTGGAGTGTCAAGTGCAATCTTGCTATCTATTGAACTTGACTGAGACATTATGCAAAAATGTAAGCTCAAAAAGAAAATACGGGCAGAAACACTAAATGCCTGGCTGATATGCTTGATTAAATCTTTCTGCAAAAACAATTTTAATATGTATTGTCTACAGGGGCTGTCTGATCTGGGCCTACTCTGTTTGCAAACGGTTCAAAAGGTGTATTGGGTAAAAGATTAAGTTAACCCATTACCTCATAGGCTATGTTTAGATACAACCTCTTTGAATAAATCTACCGAAAAGGAGCATTAACTACAGAAAAGGAAAATTTTAGATTTTTATTAACTTGAAACCATTGTGATAAATAGAGCATTTGCTCCAATAGGAGCAAATGCTCTATTTATCACAATGGTTTCACGAAATGACTTTTACAGAGTCGTCAATATGAGGGAATGGGTTAAAAGACCCAAGTCATTAAATTAGTATGTGCTTTCTCTAAAGACATTCTACTCAACTCAAATAAAGCTCTTTTGTCTATCATACCTTGTTTTTGCGATGTCCACTGGCATGGAGAAGAATGTTGTGATCAGTCCGCTTATCATGCTGGCCACAAAGTGTAACAGCAGACCCTCTCGAAAATACCCTGGAATATTAAAAATAATTGTTTCCACATCAAAATATTACAGTAAAAAACATCTCTATAACGACCACTAAATTGTGTTAATTATTTGGTTCTTAAGGCAAGTGGCTGCTTAAAGCAAGGTGAAAGTAAAACAGAACGCTCCTATAGGAGCGTTCTGTATTACTTTCACCTTGCTTTAAGCAGCCACCTGCCTTTAACACAAAATAATTGATGTAGTTTAGTGGCCGTTATAGAGAGGTTTTACTGTATACTTAACCCTTAGCCTGTCACACATTTTTATCATTCTACCCTCTATGAATATTAATTAGACAAATCTTTACAAAAATATACATGGTTATATTGAAATGATTGCCTTGGCAAAAGGACAGATCATGCAGGCATGGATTTTCCATGGCAAACAGTGCAGACCCAGATGAGAGAACTCCTATAGGAGCACTCTAATCTGGGTCTACACTGTTTGCAAGAGCAACGATAGTTGTGACTGGCAGGCTATGGGTTAACAATAACTAATGGTATGTAACATTTAATTGTGCATTATTCATATTCCTACAGTAAAACCCCTCTAAACCGGAATCCTAGAAAAGAAGAATTTATATACTTTCAGGCAGGTGGATGCTTAGAGCTTTCTGCAGGAATTTTACCCTGAGTAAAGCTGCCACCTGTCTCCAAGACCGATATTTATACTAAATTTAATGTTCCGGTTTAGAGGGGTTTTATTGTACATACTAATTACTAACCTGATAGTACAATGCTATAGTACTGCCTACCTGTGCTCAATATTAGCTCCTTAGCCTGGGAGTAGGACGCCAGCTGAGAGGCATTCACCACCATTGCTCGACTAACAGTTGGCCCGCAGCCCTGTTATATAGTGTAAATATATCATAAATATCAATGGCTTATAGCAAAACTAATATAACTGGTGTAACAGTTATAAGCAACTATATGTATAATATAACTGCATTCATCTAAATCTATTTCTTTCATTTTTGTGTCACCTGTCGAGAGGCAGTGTGTCATAAAGGGATCACTTTTCTGCCACCTGTATGTCTGTCTGTCCGTAATACTGTCTATTTTTTATTCTAACACTTGTGGTGACACAAATGTTCCTTTGAACACTCTTGTTATTGACAAGCACCATCTGAGTGTCTAAATTACTCAGCGTCTTATCTGGATCCAAACTGTTTGTTAAGAAAATTACAAATTTGCCAGCAAACAGATAAGCAAGTGAAGCCATACATTGTAGTTTAATACTGTATTTTTCCTAATAAATACTCCCACTCTAATAAATGCCCCCTTACTTCTGAGGTTGGTAGGGGGTTGTGGGGGGGGGGGGGGTCTAACAATCAATAAAACAACTAAAATCCTATATAATAGGGTTTTAAACTCCAGATGGTAGATTAACCCATTACTCCATAAATACTCATTTGCAAACAGAGTAGACCAAGGTTCCGACAGCTTCTTTAGAAGTTTAGTGATCAGGGTCTGCACTGTTGGCTCATGATAAAATATAGATATGATTGTACAGTTTCTACCAAAAATTCCTGCTATGATATCCCATTCCCTCATATTGACGCCTTTTGACACCTCTGTAAAAGTCACTTCCTGAAACCATTGTGATAAATAGAGCATTTGCTCCTATGGAGCAAATGCTCTATTTATCACAATGGTTTCAAAACTTTCACAATTCTAAAAGTTTCCTTTTCTCTAATAACTGCTCCTTTTCGGTAGATTTATTTAAAGATGTTGGGTCTAAAAATAGCTTATGAGGTAATGGGTTAACAATGAATGTTATTAGTGTTCATGATGTCATTATTTCTTACATGAATATTCATGGTGCAAAAGGCTAATGCAAACTGAAAGCAGTAACTTGTGTGTACAAAATGCAAGAAGATCCTTTTAATTAACCCTTTCCTTCATATAATTGCCTTTTCATGCATTTGTAAACAGAGTAGACCAAGATCAACAGCTCCTATAGGATCCGTTTGATCAGAGTCTGCTCTGTTTGCTCATGGAATTTGTTAGATCTGTTCCTTTACTTTCCAAACTGACTACAAAGTTTCACTTTAATACCATATTTCATTAGAACTATTTTGTCCACGAATATTCAGTAGGTATTGAAATTTGGAATAAACATAGAACAGGGAAAGGGTTAAAATGCTCCCAGTAGCGTTTATTAGAGATGACCTGGTATAACAGCTTTGTACTTAGCACACAGTACATCGCAAAATTTTATCTCATACAAATGCATTTTCACGCCTTTGCAAATTGAGTAGAGCCAAATCAGATGGCTTCTAGAGACACCATCTGATCAGGAATCTCTTCTGTTTGCTTATGAATTTATACAGATCTGATTCTATAGTTTCTGTCATGGTAGAAAATTCTTGTGTCCATAGGTCATTCAACCCTTTCCTCAATAAATACGCTTTTCTACACCTCTGTAATAGTCACTTCTTGAAACCATTGTGATAAATAGAGCATTTGCTCCGATAGGAGCAAATGCTCTATTTATCACAATGGTTTCAAACTACATGTACAAAATTCTCAATTTTTCCTTTTCTCTAGTTAATGCTCCTTTTCGGTAGATTTATTGAAACAGGTTGGATCTAAAAATAGTCTATGGAGGAAAGGGTTAAAAAATCTGCTAATGAATATTCATAATGTGATTTATATACCCACGGCAACAAAGTTTTTGACCCGTCTATTCATCAGTCCTAATAATACACTGTTGCTCATCTAGCACTTTCATTTCTTGGATGAGCTCATTTTTCAGAGGAATCTGTCATGGGGAACCATTTTTTTTCTCTGGCTGTGTTGGGTATGTGAACTTCTTCATTAAAGTTCTTTAATTTCTTACATGAATATTCATCTGACAGGTAAAGGGTTACATTTGGAAAGAAATTTAGAATACATAAATCAACAAAAGTGCACAAACTGACATAAACTATGACCATATGACTATAAACTAATATAACTGGTTATCAAACTTTATTTCCATGATGAAAATCAGAGAACAGCTTCAAGCTTGAAAACTTACAAAGTCTTTACAAATTTCCATCAACAAAGAGCAACAACTCTATAGTGGCTGAAGCAATATAATCTTTTATTAAGTTAACCTTTTCCTTCATATAAATGCTTCTTCACACCTGTTGTATCAAATGCTCTGTTTATCCGATTGGTTTCAAAAAGTGACTTTTACAGGTATGTCAATATGAGGGAAAGGGTTATACCAAGTATACATTATACTCACCCTCCACAGGGTGACAAGTCCCTCTTCCTGCGTGATTCTGTACAGAGCATTGAACACACTGCTATACCCTCTCCTCTCCGCTGCAGGAAGTCTAGAAGAATTAATAACCTTTACAATAACCCTTTTCCCCATCAATATTCATGTGACTGAATGTATGAAAATTAACCCTTTCCTTGTTCTAGATTTAGTCCAAATTTCAATATCAAGCCAACTTGCAAACCCAAATGACAGTCCAGTGTACCATCATATTGCCATACTTGTGCATTAGTCTGACAGTCTTTCATTTTTGTCCTATTGACATCATAAATACATGTACATGCTTCCGTGGTTCTATTATTGCTTGTTAAAGTCCTGAAAATCAATGTTTTTTAAAACAGGAAAGAGCTTTGTTTACAGCTGCTTACAGGAAACACCGTCAGTCACAATATTATTATATTTATGTGTCCATAATATTGACACAACTGAATTTTCGCGGGAATTCATGTTAGAAAAGGTTTTTCATTAATTTTCTTTATTGTCGAAGAAAACTGCTTGCATGAAGCATTTAATTTGACAAACTACCCCATCAATTTCATTTTAGATGTTGAAATACCCCCACCAATAGAATTGAATCAAATTTCCACACCAACCAACAGAATTAAATTTTCTTTTGCACCCCCACCAATGTAATAGGTCGTCTTTCCGATTCACCCAGGGAGATTTTCCTGGAACTGCCCATACACACAAACATGGAACAGACAATGCAAGAACTTTTTCAAGCTCATTGCGAAATCATATTAACTCAGCCAGCATTGTCAGATTCCTCAGTAATGCTGTGAGAAGTTTCTTACCTGCTCTCAGATGTCATTGAAAGTTTCTTACCTGCCGTCAGATGTAAATGAAAGTTTCTTACCTGCCATCAGATGTCATTCTAATAAGTGAGATTTCTGCTGGGGTGCCTATAAACGCTGCTATACCACCGGCACAAAGGCCAATACCCATCTTCTTTAAAAATGAAGGATTTTTCCCGTCTCTGTAATACAACGTAAACAATATAATTCTTGCCATTCACCCTTTAACGTTTTACTCCATTAACCCATTACCCTCAAAGGCTATTTTTAGATCCAACCTCTTTGAATAAATCTACCTAAAAGGAGCATTAACTAGAGAAAAGGAAAGCCTAAAATGATGCTTAGCCTTCGAGAAGCTAGATAAGTTTTAGCTTTGTGTTTACTGTTATAGTTTGATTTTGAGCCCTGAGCCGTGACTGCACTTTTCAATTTATAGAAGTTGCAACCATTCTAATTTATGGGTAAGTGGACAATGGTTGTCACAAGAAGCTTGTTGTAATCGTGCAGTACTTATATACATGTATACAGTAAAACCTCTCTATATCGGCCACTAAATTACATCATGTATTTTGTGTTAAATGCAGGTGGCTGCTTAAAGCTGCTTAGGAGCGTTCTGTTTTACTTTCACCTTGCTTTAAGCAGCCACCTGCCTTAAATACCAACTAAATATGCTTATTACTTGTCTGTATAACCACAGGTAACTCCGGAACAAATACATGGTTTGTGACGCGTTTTACCTCTAGGGGTGGACTGGTCCTAAAGGTCACAGCTCACGGGTCAAAATCGAACTATAACTCCTATAGGAGCAAATGCTCTATTTATCACAATGGTTTCAACAGGTGACTTTTTCAGAGGCGTCAATATGAGGGAATGGGTTAACCTTTTTCAATGTTCTGTGTTTATTCCAAATTTGAATACCTACTGAATATTCATGGACAAAATAGCTACAATGAAATATGGAAGATGGAATATTGTAGCCATTTTAGAAACTAAAGAAACAGATCTATCAAATTCCATCAGCAAACAGAGCAGATCCTGATCAGACGGCTACTATAGGAGCCGTCTGACCTGGGTCTACTCTGTTTGCAATGTGTAAAAACGTGTTTTTATGAGGAGAAAGGGTTGAGAAAGGGTTAACACTCCTTTCTATGCCTTAGCAAACAGAGTAGACCCAGATCAGATGACTCCTATAGGAGCCGCCTGATCAGGGACTGCTCTGTTTGATTTTCATATGAAACAATATAGATATGACACTACAGATGTTTGAGAATTACCTCAGAATCAGATGTTTGAGAATGACCTCAGACCCAGGAATATTGATCCCTTATCCTGCTGTAAAGAAGAGCACTGCAAGCGGGTGCCAACGCTTGTCTGTCGTCATTGTCAAGATGAACATGCATACCAAAAATGAAGGTTGTAAATGAAAAATTGAAGAAGTTATGGTCAATGTTAAGATTCTGGATGACAATGACGACGACAACGCGAACGCCGGAGTTACGAAAATAGCTCGTGATTTCTTCGAAACAGACGAGCTAAAAATTAAGTCTATTCAAACTCTGATAAAAATCGAGCAATGTTTTCTTTCTTCCAATTGGTTCAAGCTTTTAAAATTACTTTTGACCATGAGTCAAATTGAGTGGATGAGCTGGTGTGTTACTTGTAGTCTCATCTGGGTCCAAGGTTATAAAACTTCTGAGTCTGAGATCATTCTCAAGCATCTGATTGATGCTTGAGAATGATCTCGGACTCAAGCAAAAGGTTTTATAACCTCGGGGTCAGGATCAATGTTGTTTGTAAATTAAGTCTGGTTGCGTTTAGCAAGATGGGGGTTAAGAAATCTAGGTACAATATATCTTTTTTTCTCTACCAAACTTACTTTGCTGGTAGTCATTAGAATCGCCACTCTAGGACAATTCTAATGGAAACTAACAAACATGTTTCTGCAGAGAAATGAGAGATATTAAGCCACTTACTTTGAAAATTTCTCAAACAGTGTTGTGTAGATGCCGAGTCTTGTAGTTGTGTACGTGGCTTGACGTAACAGTCCAGCTGATAACCTGCAACCAAAAAGTAAGCCTTAATATATAACAGCATGTTACGATGTACAATTCAAAGTCATGAAAAACTAGATGTGTTTGTGAAACACTATGCCCCTGATATGACCTTTGACCTTGATGTATGACCTTGACCTTAATATTCATGTAAGAAATAATCACACCATAAATATCAATTAGATTATTTTTGTACATGTACATAAGAAACTTTGGCCAGGGCAAAAATGTAGAATCAGATCTATATAATTTTATATCATAAGCAAACAGAGCAGACCCTGATCAGACAGCTCCTATATATAGAAGCTGTCTGATTTGGGTCTACTCTGTTTGCAAATGTGCAGAAAGGAGTATTTATTGAGTAAAGGGATTGCAATGGTTTAGTAAAAGCCTAAACCTAGTAACCTACCCAGTGTACAGTGCGACAATTCCTTCATTTTTAGCGATGCTTGTGAGAGCGTGGAAACTGGTCTTGTAAGCCCGTTTGCCTCCTCCTTCGCCTGTCATATACAAATCACGAAAACTATGTAAATACATGAACATCGGAACAGTCTCTTGATTAATATAACCTACTAACCTACATCCGACCTACACTGACCTACATCTAGGGGAAATTTGAAGTCAGTAGCCTGAATGGTCACGTTAACCCATTACCTCATAGGCTATTTTTAGATACAACCTATTTGAATAAATCTACCGGAAAGGAGCATTAGTTAGAGAAAGGGAATTTTTTTTAGAAATTTGTAGTTTGAAACCATTGTGATAAATAGAGCATTTGCTCCTATAGGAGCAAATGCTCTATTTATCACAATGGTTTCATAAAGTGACTTTTACAGAGGCATAGAAAGACGTATCTATGGAGGAAAGGGTTAATATAACCTACTAACCTACATCTAGGGGAAATTTGAAGTCAGTAGCCTGAATGGTCATGTTATGCATGGCTGTTTGTGTATGAATATGATCTTGTTTTTTTAATAGTAAACACAAAATTACAACTTATATCAAATCTAGCTTCTCAAAGGCTAAGCATCATTTGTGGCTACCTCCAACTTTTAAAATCCAAAACTTCCTCATAGAAAGTACATTTTTGCTAACCCTATTCTGCATAAATATGCCTTTCTATGCCTTTGTGAAACAGAGTAGACCCAGATCAGACGGCTTTTATAGGAGCCGTCTGATAACCCATTCCCTCATATTGATGCCTTTTGACGCCTCTGCAAAATTCACCTGTTGAAACCATTGTGATAAATAGAGCATTTGCTCCTACAGGAACAAATGCTCTATTTATCACAATGGTTTCAAACTACAGAATTCTAAAATTGCCATTTTCTCTAGTTAATGCTCCTTTTCAGTAGATTTATTCAAAGTGGTTGGATCTAAAAATAGCCTATGAGGTAATGGGTTAAGGGTCTGCTCTGTTTACTTATGGTATAACATAGATCTGATTATAGTTTCTGCTTTGATAAAATTTTCCAGTGTTTATATGCGATTTATAAAATACATGATGTCCTCATTTGTTTCATGACTAGTTATGGAGTAAAGGGTCGAGGTTTGAAAAGTGCATGCCCAGAAAACTCCTACAAGAGTCTTTCATCTGTGCCAAGATATTGCAACTTTCTGACGCATCCAATTTTGTCAAGCACTGAAAGGATTAAAATGACTTTGAATAAAATATACAATCTGTGAAAATTGTGCCTGGCATATTCAAATTCTGTCTGTGTCTCATTTCTGAAGAGCAAATACACACATTTCCATACTATTTCATAATGTAATCTTATAAGTTGATCATAAAAGAAATATTGTCATTTGGTCAGGGCTCATGAAACTTTCGTCAGGGCTAGTAGTTTTAAAAACTACTGGCGGCGCCAGGGCACAAAAAATCGCAAAATTTTCACTCGTCCTGTAATATAGACAAAGAAGGCAATGCAAAATTTCACTCGTCCTGCAATATAGACAAAGAAGAGAAAATTACATGCAGGACGAGCGAAAACGAGTGAATTCTTGTCCCCTGTGGCCCCACCAAGCAAGTGCAACTGACCCTTAATGTTGAAGCATAAACATATTGAATCCAATGAAACACCTAAAAATAGACACAGATCAAACTTTTATATCTGATAGCTACAAGATACATCATAAGAAAAATGTTTTCCTGTGAGTCCAAAGCCCATGCAGGCTCAAGCTACAGGGTGATTTTTAGAAAAAGTCTTTCATACCCTGCTCATTTCTCCATATTTTGTGAAGTTAAATTATAAAGAAACTATAGGGAGAAACAAAATCAGGACCAAAACTTCTCTCAGAATCCCATAAACATCTCCCTGATGGAGAGCTCCAGCTTGAACCCTATAGGGCACATCTTATGGAAGGACAGTCATTCAACCAATACTATTTAAACCTCTTCAAATGCATCTTACCACTCATCTGCATCCTGTTTTTCACCAGATCAAGGGGCTGTACAAACAATGTGGCTGCCATCCTGAAATATAGAACATAGCAATGCATCTTCATAAATAGGTAAATATATCCTTTAACCCATTCCCTCATATTGACACCTTTTGACGCCTCTGTAAAAGTCACTTTCTGAAACCATCGTGATAAATAGAGCATTTGCTCCATAGGAGCAAATGCTCTATTTATCACAATGGTTTCAATACTACATAATTCTAAACTTTTCCTTTTCTCTAATTAATGCTCCTTTTTGGTAGATACATTCAAAGAGGTTGGATCTAAAATTAGCCTATGAGGTAATGGGTTAACCCTTTACTCCATGAATATCATATCACTATGAAATAATGACATCATGAACATTAATTAGATTAATTGTTGTAATAGCACAAGGACACAGGAATGTTTGGCCATGGCAGAAACTGTAGAATCAAATATACCCCTTGATACTGGTGGCCTCATTATACCGACCACCGGTGTAAATATAAATCTCGCTACCTGTTGATTGTTTACTTTGTCAAGCACTAGTAACTTCTGCTACTCTACTGCGAAATTCTTTTTTAAGCTAAAATGGAGCGATTTCAAGTACATGACAACATGTTCTAGACTCTGTGTCCTTCAGAGAAATGATGACAGTTAACTTATATTTAGAGTCATTGTGTTAATGTTATTTAGTTTTCCTGTTAAATTTAACTTGTCTGTCTTGGAAAAAAGTTTAACTATACATGTATAATACATGTATATCAAATGTGACTTTGAGCCTATGCGAAAATGTACATGTACATTGAAAGCAGTGTGAATATGACTTTCCATACTTATTAATGACAGTTTTTTACCATTGCACCAGTTACATCGAGTTGCATGCAGGTTCCTTTACTTCATTCAATATGATTGCTTTATTTGACATTTCTCAGACTAAGTAAGAAAAAATAAATAAGCTGGTACTTGAAACAATTTGAAAGATTAGAGACAAGTGAAGGAAAGGATTGCTAAATTTTACTCAGTTAATTTATATTTTCTTTGTAGGCGTGTTAAGTTCATTAAGCACACCCATACCATTGGGACCCAGGCTATATCATAAGCAAACAGCAGATCCTGACCAGACGGCGCCTATAGGAGCTGTCTGATGACAGATCTGGGTCTACTCTGTTTCCATATTTATGGAGTTAAGGGATATTGCACAGCAGAACATCTTATGACTCTGTCTAAAACCCTTTACGTCATACTCTACAGAGTAGACCCATATCAGGGTCTGATCAGTTTGCTTAACCCTTTCCCTGTTCTGTATTTTAGCCAAACTTCAATACCTGCTGAATATTCACTAACAAAATAGTAATGAAGAAATACGGAAGGTAGAACATTGTAGCTATTTTAGAAAGTAAAGACACAGATCTATCAAATTCCATAATCAAACAGAGCAGACCCTGATCAGACGGCTCCTCTAGGAGCCGTCTGATCTGGGTCTACTCTGTTTGCAAATGCGTGAAAACACGTTTCTATGAGGGAAAGGGTTAAATGAAACTATACAAATTTGCAATGAAGAAAATATTCCAAAAGAGGGAATTAATATAATACATAAATACTTGAACTGCTCTGATCTAATATTTCGACCACTAAGGGCCTTTTTCAAACTATCATGTCAAAATACATGTCACATTTTTGTTACATGCATTCAGCCATAAAATCAAAGAGAATAATGTTGATCCAGCGTCATGGTGACATTGGGTTGTTATTTAAAATGTCATGACGTCATCAAAATGACGTCATCAAATGACGTCATGGGTGCAACGACGTCATGCATGCATTAGCGCTTTATCCTCCTTGATGTTACAGCCAAATGGTCTGTACGTTCTCAGCCTCTATATCCAATCAGTTTCATGGATCTGTCTTTCAATTCTACATGCATGGAACATCCGTTTCAAAACTACAAATCTCACATCATCACTGCTATGACCACCGATTCCAAAATGTCTGTTTATTGGCTTCTCTCTCTCATGTCTCACATCACTCAAATGTTCTTTCATTCTCTCCCGAATTTCTCTCTCAGTTTCGCCGACATACACCATTATATCGCATTTACTGCATTTAATTGCATATACTACATTTCTGTCCCTGCAGTTAATATTGGTAGACACATTGTAAACTGATTGCCTATTTGTGTCGCTAATACTTGACATTTCAAGGATACTGCAAGTAGCACAACCCCGTGAACAGACTGTATTGCTTGGTCTAACAATCAGGTTATTATATTCATGACAGTGACATTATTACTTATATGAATATTCATCATAAATACAAGAGAATAAATACTACTCCTTTTAACCCTTTCCTCCATAACTACGCCTTTCTACACCTGTAATAGTCACGTCTTGAAACCATTGTGATAAATAGAGCATTTGCTCCATAGGAGCAAATGCTCTATTTATCACAATGGTTTCTATACTACACAATTATAACATTTCCCTTTTCTCTAGTAAATGCTCCTTTTCGGTAGATTCATGCAAAGAGGTTGGGTCTACAAAAAGCCTGTGGAGGAATGGGTTAACCATTCCCTTCATACAAATGCCTTTTCACACATTTGCAAACAGAGTAGACCCAGATCAGACACCCCCAAAAGGGCTGTCTGATTAGTGTCTGCTCTGATTGCTTATGATATAATATAGATCTGATTCTACAGTTTCTATCATTGTCAAATGGGTCTACTGTTTGCAAGGACGTTGAAAGGTGTATTTATGGAATAAAATGTTTGAAGTCAAGCTGCTGTAATCTCGTCTGATTATAAGTAACGGTTGACCTATTATAATTGTCTTGAATGGCATACCAATTGACTATCCAGAAATTCCATTAGTTATTTCCAAAAAATCTCCATCTCAAACTAGTCAGAGAGGTGTATATATATATATAGATCCCTGTGAGTTACCTCCTTTCACAGCAATACAGATAGCACTTGAATCATGTAAGGGGCCAGGTGCACAGTAAATGTGCCAATTAAGTTAGCATCTGGGTCAAAAAATAAAGTTTCTTGTATTTGTTCACTATATCAATTTTTATATGACTTAATGTATATAAAGCGATGTCCAGTTGTTAAAAAGATAACTTTTTGCCCATAGTTTTATATTTTCACATGTGTCTGTCACTAGGTATACAAGGGGACGGACATTACAACTTAATGCATTACAGGGTTATATCTTTAATTCACTTACCAACTGGTGTGTTTAACAGCTTTTATTTTTCACTGACATACATACACATCTATCTACTTTCGAAAAAAAATAACTACATGTGAAATAGTAGTGAAAAATATGTCTTTTGTGAAGGATCTAATTAACACTCAAAGTGCAAACTGAATTAAATTATTTTCATTCGGTGTATTTATAATATGTTTCCTAAAATTAAGTTGTCAGGGACCTTAAAACAGGTTTGATAACATGAACTCATGTAGATGAAATGAAAATATCTTAAATTTTAAACATAAATACAGATTAATGTATTCTATCAACCTTTTTGCATGGGGGGACGGACATTACACTTTTCAGGACCGGACATTATAATTCTCCTGGCATAATGTAAAAAATGATTTTGAAGGTACATAAGTATTGTGTATGCCCATTATTGCTTAGATGTACATTGATATATGATTTGGTTTTAATTTTTATTCAATTTTATTCATTTGAGAGTCAATAATTACATTAATTATTATAGGTAAAAGGTTGATCAATTTGTTCGGAATAGACCAGTGGTACATGCAATAATTAAAAATTAACAAAGATAGGATGAATAAACTTGAATGAAGACAATTTGAAACTCTTTAAAAAAATAATGGTTGTAACTTTTTTTTTCATTTTAAACAGTTTGGATCCAGATCAGATTTAAAAAAAATTATGGTTGATTGAAATCCATGCTGTTTGTCCATACTTTGTGATTTGTTGTACAATCAAATTATACTTTCTAATTTATATCAATTTAAACTTACTTCAGATATCAAATCTGAAAAGTTAAAATTAAACTATTTAACCTTTATAATGTAGGAAGCCAGTTTATGAGACATTGTGTAGACCCTGATCAGTGGGCTCTTAGAGGGGCCCCTCACCAGGGTCTGCACTGTTTTATTTTGCAGACATAATTTTGGTGCAATCACCTATCTAGACTAAAATGCAGATCTTTCAGTCAGACAATAGACATTGAACTTTACAATTTCAGTGACTTATTAAGGTAAGGACCTAGATCAGGCATTTAATATTAATAACGGAACAGATGGTTAAAATACAATCTTTCTTACTGGTGCCAATATTTATGATCACTATCCGAGCTGTATCAAATTTATATTTAAATTATCTTTGTGGATATTGAAAGTCTAAATTTAATTGCAGAGGAAAGAAATTCGATTAAAGCTGAAGCTTTTTTCTTGAACTTGTCACTAATGTGATATATCTGATGTCGTTACCCCTATTTCCTCCCCGGTTGAGCGCATTTCCTGCCTTAGGCCCCTTATCCCTCTTTGATATGCAGTAGGTGTTGAATAAACAAGTCCTTACTAATTAAATTTGGAGGTCATGACACAAAAACAAAACAGCAGGGTGTCAAGTTCTCAACTACTTTGAGATTAATGGTAACTTATCTATGATAGTGCTGGACTGTTATACAGACACTACTGTAATGGGCCCACTGTAATGTCCGTCCCCCGACTTGTAATGTCCGTCCCCCAATATAAAATATTGTGTAATTTTTTGATTTGATGATTTGTTTTTTAAATAAAGACTTTTTAACATTAAAGTAGTAGTCTGAATGTGGTTATTGTACACAGCCATGTATTTATTTTAGGTTTAGAGTTGAAAATGAAAATTTATTAGTATTTCACATGGCAATATCTTTAAAAGCATGTAATTTGGGAAGAAAAAACTTTCTCTATGTGTATACTATATTTTTACAAACAGTAGACTTATTTATACTAAAATAGTTTTCAAATTTAGCTATATTATGTAATTAATATGGTTAATAAGTCTTCTAATGAATCATATTGGAGAGGGGACGGACATTACAGGGGACGGACATTACAGATAACTTTTATACTTTGCTGGAAAAACATCATTTAATATGCAGTCATAAGGAAAATTGATGGTGAATTGATGAAAGGCATGCACTAGGCTTATGTTAAAATGGTTGACACTACATAGATATGGTTTTCTGAAAAAGTAAGAGGGGGGGACAGACATTACATGATTTTTGACACAAACCTAAATGAGATACTAAAACTGACAAAAAATCAAAAACGTAAACTTTATGGAAAAAAAATTGGTATACTTGGATGATGTTATCAGTTTTATGATCAGTAATACATTAACTTCTTTAATTATACTATTTTTGTTGAAATTATGTCAATAATAGGATGATAGGGTTTGTACGATTTAGCAACCATTACATCGACACGCTTTTTGCTATTTTGCATGTAACTTCATATTCATGAAAGCAAGATACTTACATTATATATCAAATTAAACAGAAACAAATTCTTCTGTTGATAACATTGTACTTCATAACCTGTTACTATTCAGATTCTAATAATAATGACTTGAAAATAGGCAAAAAAAGTGATGCTAATTCATTACAGCCAAATTAGGCACTTTTTTGCGTTTAAAAGTTGCATAACTTCATAACGGATAAAGATATGTGCTTGAAATTTTCAGCACACCTGCAGAATTGCTTACAGATAGAAATAGTAAACTTGCTTTTCTCTTGTAAATTGAATCTTTGGAGAAAAGAACATGTACACTGTTTTTTAAAGAATTGGCACATTTACTGTGCACCTGGCCAAGGGAAAGTAATATCGCTCAAATAACTATTACTGCAATATATACATGTTACTGTGAGTCTCCGTTTAAGTAACAAGTAGGTCAAACGTCATACTACCTAATTTATATGCAAAAAACTTATTTTATAACAAAAAGAAACAATATGACTATTCATTATTGTTTTCATTAATTCTTTGCCATAAATATTTATTGTGCTTTTCACTCATTTCTGTCACTCAATTTAAAGAGATTTTTTTTATAATTCAGGACAGATTTCACTTAAATCTACCTCACTAGGTCACATCGATTTTTAATTAGGAACTCCCATGCTATTAAAAAGCCATCTATGTCATGTAGTAATGCTGAAAATGAATTTTCTACATGCTAATAATAATTTGATTAGCTGTTTCTTTGCAAATGGCTGTTCATAATATGACATAATGCGCATGTACGAAATGAAATGGAGCGTACATACCATTTTTCAATTGGGATGCATTGTATACTGGTTTGAAAATAAATGATGTAACCTCACTGGTGCGAATCATTTCCGGGCCGAATGAACTAACATGTATCAGAGTTGTGGGTGGGGTATAAAGGTTATATCTTGTAAAGATATTGCAATTTGCAGACGGGTTTTTAATAATTAATACGATCCATTAAATTTGTTTAAACAAAGAAAGGATATGTCACCTACCCTGCGGAACCACCGAACAGAAACTTAATCGACTTCGGGATTGTCGCCGGCTTGTCATTGTTGGAGGCAGACATGTTGATATCATGTGACCTTGACCTTATCAGCAAGCGCCTGCATGCACAGCTAGAATAGTGTACCAATAAAGCCAAATTTCCCAGTAAATAGTTATTTTAACAAGTCCCAAGACTAAATAATATCTATCTTTTTCTATTTTTAATATCAACATAATATAATAAATCTTAATTTTATCTAATCTATTTTAAAAGGAACAAACAATAGTTTAAAATATTATGCAAATGTTATAGCCTGATTGTATCACCGTAGATTTTCTACAGTAATATATATTGGGGTGATTCCCTTATTTGTCAAGTATGGACCGAAGTAGGCTGGTTACCATTGAATTCGATTATAGCCCAGTCAACACCATTAGCCCATACGCCTATTTTTGTTTTTAATATTTTGTCATGCATCTTGTTTTAATTTGTGAATGTCTTTTATTTTTCACTGAATAAATATAGCGCTCTATAATTTTAAAAATTGAGTTTTCGGATGATGAACCGTATTTTTGTCACAACAAATATCCAGTCGGTTGACAATTTAAAATTTCAACAATCTAGTGCTGAAAAAAGACAGACCGAGACATCCAAACAAAGTACAGTTCTTCAGTAAAACCCTATTTAAAAAAACAACAACAACAACAACAAAAAAACAAACAACAACATAAAACACCTATAACAACAACGTTTTGTGTTATATTATTATTATACCACATTTATACAGCGCTCTTTTCACACAGGATATACAAGTGCGTTCAAAAGCGCTTCGTGAATAAGTTACATTACGAAACTCAAATAAATCCAATGCATATAGAATATTTAAAACAAAAAAGATTAAAGGTATCAATAAAAATGGAATAAATTAAGGAATAGTAGTTAAAAACCAAATCTCCTTATGCCCGTTATATATTATGGAAATAATTCTAAAGAATTATGTGCATGATCAGCCAAAGAGTTTTCTGTAACCCTTTCGCTGCCAAATTATGTCGTCTGCTAACTTTGTCGTCTGCTATAAAAATTCCTTTTTTGAGTTTCTTCATTTTTTGTTTCAAAAACATAGTACTTAACAGTAACAAACAGTTTGAATCCTGATGAGACGCCGAGTTACTCGGCGTCTCATCTGGATCCAAACTGTTTGCATAGGTAATCACAGATCCGGCATTGGCAGCGAAAGGGTTAAGCTTATTTTGGAATTGGACAATAAAATTTTTAAGTAGAACTACGTACCTGAATTCATTCACTGCCAGTATCGATTCGAGTCTGTGATAAAATACAGCCAGTTAGGATCCGGATGAGACATGAGACACCAAGTTTTTCATTCTGATCATGTATCTTTTAAACACAAAAGAAGACAATTTCAATGTTAATTTTTAAGCAGACGACAAATTTGGCAGACGGCAATACTCCAAAATGTCATGTGCTTATAAAACTAATCTTATTAATATTCATGACGTTTCCTACTTGATTATTCATCAGGGAAAGGGTTAAACTGAAAAAAAAATGGAACAAAACTCGAAGGCTAAGTGGGTTACAAACCTAATCAATGTTCAGTCTAAAGAGCTAGAACGCATACATTTACGTTTTTGCAAACGTATTTTAGGAGTTAAACTCAGCGCAAGCAACGCAGCAGTGTACGGTGAATTCGAACTTGGGAGATTTCCTCTTTATAAAAACCGTTACATTCGTATCTTAAAATATTGGTTTAAAGTATTGACATCTGAAAACTGTATTATCAGAGAATCATATGCATGTGCGTTGTCAGATACGTGGAATCACCATACAAAATGGGCATCAGGTGTTAAAGAACTTTTATATAAGTATGGTTTTGGACATGTATGGGAAGACCCCTTTTCTGTAATTCCAAATGTATTTATATGTGTATTTAAACAAAGGATAGTTGATTGTTTTCAACAGAAATGGGACAATTCGTTGTAAAACAATAACAGTCTGATCTTATACAAACACTTGAAATCTTCGTATGGGTATGAAAACTATCATAACATGAACATACCATACAGTAAGCTTAAATGTGTGACACAATTACGTACTTCTTGCCATAAATTGAAAATTGAAACTGGTCGCTATGGTAGACATCGTATAGAACGGCAACAGAGATATTGTGATATATGTGGGAGTAGAGACATTGAAGACGAGTTTCACTTTATATTTATATGTGAAAAGTACAAGGTTGTTAGGCAAAGATATATTCCAAATTATTTTAGAATGAGACCAAGTATGTTAAAACTGACTCAGCTTTTAAGTTCCAACGATGAAGTTGTAATTTCAAAGCTAGTAACGTACGTTACATGTGCTCTTAAAATACGCAGTAACCTTCTTTCTGCTTAAAGTATTAGTAAACATTCCAAATTTACCCTCCGCGTAATGTCATAAAATTATTAGCATGTATTTTATTATGGTTTGAATGCTAAAATTCTGTTTTGTTGTGTGTTCAAGCGGTTTGCTTGACTTTAATTATTATATCTTGTATCGTACAATGTATAGGGATGATAAACTGTATATGTTTAAATCCAAAATAAAGTGTATTCTGATTCTGATTCTTGTCGTGTGAGCTTTAACCCACTCCCTTATATTGGTGCCTTTTGACACCTCTGTAAACGTCAGCATTTGAAATCATTGTGATAAATAGAGTATTTGCTCATATAGGAGTAAATGCTCTATTTATCACGATGGTTTCAAAATTTCACCATTCTAAGCATGTCCCCGGACCCTTATAGCCACGGTGCGTACATTACACTTGTACTCAGCTATAGCTCGAACAATTTGACCCTCACCTACTTAATTTGCATAAATAAAAATTCGTAACATTGCACGGGGTTATCCTCGGCATGTGTCCCGGTAAGCAACTATGCATGGACGCACTCGTGATTGTATGGTTTACATGAGCACGGGTTAATTTCAGCGGGAATAGACTTCACGATTTAGCGGCGGAGTTTTATTTTTTTTTTATAGCGTCATCTATCTCATTATGTATTCTGCATAAAGGTGAGGGTCCAGGTCAAATTATTCGAGCTTTTTTTTATACGCTCCTGGTATATGAAATATTATCTTCCTGCCTGGCAACCGATTGATATTGGTAATATCAATACGTAAAATGTATTTCGGCGTCTCATCAGGATCCAAACTGTTTGTGACTGTTACTATATGTTTTTGAAACAAAAATGAAGAAAATCAAAAGAATGAAATTTTGTAGCAGACGACAAAGTTAGCAGACGACAGAGTTTGGCAGCGAAAGGGTTAATGAATAGTAAAACTGTAACCATTGTTATCTGTGACCTGACTGACATTTGCAAATATCTTGGGTCAAGATTAATCCTCTAGTAATTTAACCTATGCTTCATCAGGATCCAAGGTTAAAAAACATAAGCAAGCTCAGAATCTGACCAATCAGATGCTTGAGAATGATCCCAGAATGAAGTAAAAAGTTTTATAACCTCGTGGCCTGGATGCGAGCTGTTTGACACCCGGCTGTTCGACACTCGGCTGTTTGAACTCAGTCAGTGGTTTTAGGCTTCAGCGAAGCGGGAAAAGGTTAAGACAGACAGACAGACAGACAAATACTTTATTCACCCAGGATTTACAACATGGGGTTATTTCAATACAAATACAAATATATTGGTTCCGGTACATGGTAATAAATGACAAATATTTTAATTCTAATTAATTCGAAGAGATGAATTGATCGGGGGGGGGGGGGGTGTTAGATATTCCGATACATTTGATTTGTTTGTTCCCTGCTAAATATGTTACATTTAGAATGGAGACAAACAAATCAAAAGTGTTAATGGAGTTTCTCTATATACATGGCAGCTGTTCCATGATTTAAGATAAGAAGATTTCAGATCTTCAATATTTATATTTCTAAGGTAAACATGTGTAATAGAGACTTTAAGTTGTGTACTTCTACCCCGTTTTAGTATATTATGTACCAAATTTCTGTCAAATTAAGTTTTACCCAGATTTAAGGTAAAGAAACCAATGGACACGTGTCAAACAGTTTGGATCCAGATCGGACGTCGCCTAAGTCGGCGTCTGATCTGGGCCCAAACAGCCTGCAACTATCAGAAGAACAGAACTGGACAAAACTTTTAGTTCTTCATATGTATATACACAATCAGAACATTAATGTTACCAAGCATGGTCAGTCAGAAATTAGCAATTAGTGTATTTCAATGTTTGGTGTCGAGCAATGTAGATCCAGGTCATAAGTCTAGCATCATCATTTATGGTCTGGGCCTACAATGTTTGACTTGCTTGGTAATTTGGGATTTTGACGGGGTTAGGGGAGGTCTTGATATCAATTAATTTGTTCCATTTCTTAGTTTAAATAAAGAAATGACTTGGATTAGTTGAAGCTAAGACATGTACATATAAATATGGATAACTAACTGACATGTTAGGCAGAAAACATTTTAACATATTGGGGTTTCCAATCTTGTATAAATAACCATAACATGTCTAAATATAGTATACGTGTGTCACGTGATTTCGAGTGGGTAACCACATATTTGTGTAGTGTTCATTTGACCTGTAGATAAGATAAGAAGCAGATAAGATATTGAGCAAATAATATGTTTTGCAGCACGAGGGTGCTTTTGCCTTTACTTATTAATATTAATTACTTATTAATATTGATTATGTCATTATTTATTGCATGAATATTCACAGACTAACGTGTTTAAGGGGCCAAAAACAACAATCGCAAGCACTTAGTCAGGCTTCTCGGCTAAATACTGTTGCGATTTGTTTCCAAATGGACTATTATATAAAAAAGACAACACGAGTCAGAAATTGATAGTGTTTAATCATAAAATGAATTGAACTAATTCCAGCATACACGTATCTATATGTACAGCACCATGAGATGCCTTTAGGACAAGGGGACAGCTGTGGATGTCTGTATTTTACCCTTTATGCATTTTCACACCTTTGCAAACAGAGTAGATCCAGATTAGACAGTTCCTGTATAGGAGCTGTCTGACCAGTTTTCTGATTTGTTTGCTTATGAAATACAGCCATGCTTTTGCAATTTCTGCTAAAATCTAAGCGGCCATTCGTTTATTGACAGGGGTGTTAAAAAGCGTGTTGTTGTTTAATGCAAGGCAAAAGTAATGCAGAAAGCTCCTACTGTCTTACATAGCCAAAATTAAACCTCTTTTTGGTGGTCGATAATTAAGACAAGTTCTACTGTACAATTAAACTTTAACTGGATTTTCTCAATTACATGTATTATTAAAACCACGTGACCACAGTGTCACATTGTTTGGAGACTGATGACTCAGCAGACTTTGAACTACACAATTTCTCAATAGGATCCAAACTGCTTGCACATGTAAAAAAAAATCGTCATTTGCATGAGATATATTTAATAACATTCGTCCATCGACTTTAGTTTCAACCATGCGGAAAACAAATCTCCTTTCTATGTTCCATATCACTGACTCTGTCCATGAATAATAATGAGGTGATAACATCTTGAATAAATGTTAAAAAACAAGTAAAGGTTTAATGAATAGACAGGTTAAACAAATGATTAACAATTAACGTAATAGACATATTAGCAATACAGCAGAGCCTGTTTTAAGCGGCCATCAAAAAGAGGTCTAGTTAAGGGTCTGTAAGGCAGGCGGTAGCTTAATGCAAGTCAAAAGTAATGCAGAAAGCTCCTACGGGAGCTTTCTGTATTACTTTGTCCTGCATTAAGCAACCACCTGCTTTTTCAGACTGCTGTGATCAATAAATGAATGCCCACTTAAGACAGGTTATGCTATAGTCTACTATAGTTAACCCTTTTGGCGCCAAATTTCTAATTGTCGTCTGCAATACAAGTTTGTTAAATCATTCAGTAAAATAAGGAAATGGGATAAATAAATGCAATTTTCACAGGAACAAAGCACATTTATAGAAATAGAGATTGAGACAAATAATGCCGTCCCAGATCAGACGCCGCCTTTTCAAGGCGACGTCTGATCTGGGATGGCACTATTTGTCGTGGTGCATTTATGCGACTGCGGTGGTGAAAGGGTTAAAAGCACACTGACATTCCCTGCATCATCTTTATTAACCTTTACACTCATACGCACAACAAGACTGCAATTTGCAAACAGATTGGATCCAGATGAGATGCTGAGCAACTCGGTGTCTCATCAAGAATCAAGCTGCTTAACTCTCGGTCAAAGTTTCTCAAAAGCATAACCATTATCATTATATGCACAACCTGACTGCAATTTGAAAACAGCTGGGGGTACAGGTGGGGGTTGAGAAACCAAGCTGTTTGACACTTAGTCATCAGATCCCCAAAAGCTTAACCAGGATAAGGGTTAACACACACATCAAAATATAACTGCTTCTGAATATCTGAAATTCACAAGGAAAAATAGGACATATTGTCACCTCTCTCTCTCTCTCTCTCTCTCTCTCTCTCTCTCTCTCTCTCTCTCTCTCTCTCTCTCTCTCTCTCCCCTCCATCCCCTCCCTCTCTCGCTCTCTTTTTTCTCTTCCTCTGGTCTGCACTGAATGAAAACGCATTAGATTTTCTCTCTCGGGATGATGTCAAAGTCAAATAACAAAACATAATATATGTGTACATATAAATTGAGCATAACATTGACTATTGGTTATCTGACTAGATGAAGAAACAAGACAGTAAGCTATCTCTTTACCTGATAGAGACACCTTTTGATGCACCTGTAAACAGAGTCAACCCAGATCAGGTATTAGGGTTAGATCTGATTAGGGTCCGCCCTGTTTGCTTATTAACACTTTCGCTGCCAAATTATTTCGTCTGCTAACTTTGTCGTCTGCTACAAATTTCCATTTTTTTTTATTTTCTTCATTTTTGTTTCAAAAACATAGTAACAGTAACTCGGCGTCTCATCTGGATCCAAACTGTTTGCATAGGTAATCACAGATCCAGCATTGGCAGCGAAAGGGTTAATAGATCTAATAGAGATCTGATTTCTAGTAATCCATTGTTTAGGCCTATATAATGCAAATTTGCAATTATAAAAAAAAAATCATCGAATCTATATTCATACATTCATTTTTTTTCTTATATGAATATTCATCAGGTAAAGTGTTCGGTAGTATATATGCTAAGTGTGCTAAGAGTTTTGTCATCCACCGGATGGGTTCCAGTTCACACACATATCTACCAGACGGAACATTGTCATCTACCGGATGGTTTCCAGTTCATCCACTGTTTCTACTAAACAGCGCATTATCGTCTACCGGCTGGTTTCCAGTTAATTCACTGTCTCTACCAGACAGCACATTTATGCACAGGATTCATAGTACTATTCACCGGACACTTGAAGACACTGGCAAACTCTGGCATGTTCTGCAGGGACCCGTCAACTCTAAAACAGAATACGGTTACAGAAAAAAATCTCAATATTTTGAATTTTTATTAATGAAGAATTGATGCCCTTTTAGGCAGGTGGCTGCTTAATGCAGAGTGAAAGTCATGCAGAAAGCTCCTATAGGAGCTTTCTGCATGACTTTCACCCTGCATTAAGCTGCCACATATCTTAAAGACCGATAATATGGTACTTGTTTTAGTGTTCTATGTGAGCTTTACTTTATATGCCATGTCATCGATGTAGTCAGTCTTTGTAAAAGACGTATAATTAAGAATAATGATATATTACGTAATGAATATTCATGTGAAATAATGATTTTTTATGAATATTAATTAGCTGAATTTTGCTACCCGCACATGCACACGGGGAGGTTTGGCCATTTCAGATACTGCATAATCAGGATCCATGCTTATAAAGCTTTTAGTTGAGTCTGAGATCGTTCTCAAGCTTTTGATTGGTCAGATTTGAGCCTTTGGCTCAAATCTGACCAATCAAAAGCTTAAGAACTCAAATCTGACCAATCAAAAGCCTGAGAACGAAACTCAGACTCAACTAAAAGCTTTATAAGCATGGACCCTGGTCTATATATTTTTGCATGAGCAAAACAGAGCAGACAATGGCAAACAGGAGCTATCTGATCTGGATCTACTCTGCTTGCCAATGCGTCAATATGCGTCTTCAAGTAAATGATGGGAGTATTTTTGCACGTTTACATGCATTCGTTAATATATAGGTATTTTGTTAAAGTCTATCTATATCCCCGTCTCTGTCTGTATGTCTTTGTTCGATTTGAACCCTCTTTTCCATCTTCGTTTTCAATGTTTACAATGATACCGAATTCCGTTCCGTTTTGACTGTCCCCTGTCCCCGTCTCTGCCTACCTATCTGCATCTGTTGTCTCTGTCTCTCTCCTCTATCACTGTCTGTCTGCCTCTGCTGGATCTTCTCTCTCTCTCTCTCTCTCTCTCTCTCTCTCTCTCTCTCTTTCTGGTGGATCTATCATTCTCACTTTCAATGATACGATTATTGTCTTTCTATCACTTTCTCTGTCTACTTGTCTGTATCTATTGTCCCCTATCTATGTGTGTGAAGTATTTCCCTCTCTATGCTGTCTGTCATTCTGACTTACTATCTACCTGTCTGTATCGATTTCCCTCTGCCTCTCTGAATTTCTCTGTACGTGTTCTGTCTGTCATTCTGAATCTCATGTTACAATTCAATTACTGTTTCTCTATTACCTTCTCTAACTATACGGCTGTCTGTTGTCATCTTCTCTCTCTGTATCTCTCCATCCTCACTCTCTCCTCTCTCTCTCCCTCCGGTAATCCTCTCCTCTCTCTATCTCTGTCTCTCTCAAACACTCTTTCCGGCACCCTCTCTCTCTCTCTCTCTCTGCCCCTCTCTCCCTCGGTCTGTCTGTCTGTATGTCTCTCTCTCTCTGTCTCTCTCTGCCTGTCTCTGTCTGTGTGTCTCTCTCTGTCTCTCTGTCTGTCTCTGTCTCCGTCTGTTTCTGTCTCTCTCTCTCTGTCTGTCTGTCTGTTTGTCTCTCTCTCTCCCTCAAAAGTGCACATGACCAAATGTTTTTTTCCCGAAAATGAATGGGTATTCTGTACCTTATTTTCTTGGCTTTTCTATTACTTGTTCAAAGTGATAAAAATAGTTTACTCTTCGAACCCTTACCACCCCTTCCTGTAAAAGATACAGACAAAACAGATTGGTGAGTTAATCGACTGAGTGTTTGTTATGACAGAAATGTTTTTATCCTTTATCCTGAATTTTATAAAATAAAAAAAAAGTTAGGCGGATGGGCTAATGTTGTTGACTGGGATTATAATCAGTTTAATATGGTAACCAGCCTACTTCGGTCCATCCTTGCATATAGTGTGCTTGTGTCAGTATATCATACTGTAGAAATGTTATCTTAGTACAACTAGGCTACAATATTTACATATTACTTTAAACAGTTGTTTGTTATTTATAAATCAAAATAGACATAAATGAAGATTTCTTATATTATTTTGAGATAAGAATGGAACATATATATTATATAAACCTACAATTTGTTATATACGTATTCATTTACTGGGTATTTTGGCTTTATTTGTACACATTCTAACTGTATGCATGTCAAGGTCACATGATATCAATAAAACCGGATCTCATTCTTTGTCTGACTAGAAATGTTACAATTACTGTCCCCTATCACACTCTCTGTCTACTTGTCTGTTTTTATTGTCTCTATCTCTCTGTGTTTTTCTCTCTATCTGCTGTATGTTATTCTGAATATTTCTGTTGTCCTCTATAGATCTGTCTGTCCGTCCATCTCTCTGTGTCTGTCTGCTCGTCCCTCTTTCTCTTTCTGTATTTCTGTGCTGTCTGTCATTCTGATTATCGATGTCCCAATTGCTGTCTATCTATCTACCCGTCTGTCTCTCTTGTCCCCTTCTCTCTTGTCATCTTTTCTCCGTGTCTCTTTTTTATTTATCTCTCTGTCTCTGTCTGACTCATAGGGGTCTGAAGTAAACCTTAGACCCCAAATGGCCCGCCCATGTAAAAAAATCCAGACGTCGACCCAGAATGGACTTTTTGTACACAGGTTTGCCATGGGGGGGGGGGGGGGGTGTTCCAAAGCACACTTCATACCCGTATGGTCTGACTCAATGTTATACTTATTGTCTCTCGATTTCCATCTCTGTCAACCTATGATATACTTGTTGCCTGTTTCTTTCTTTCCGTATTTCATTCTCTCACATGTCTTTGTTTCTCTGATTCTTAATGTTACAATTACTGTCTATCTGTCCTCTTAACTGTATGATTGTCTGTTCCTCTATCCCTGCTGTTCTGTTTTTCTCTCGGTTAAGGCTCGGTCACAACGTCAACGTGAGTGTTTTTAGCACATACTTTTTTGGGGAAGCCACGTTTTTCTGAAAATGTGGGGAGCAAGTGGCAAGAGCAGGGAAGGAGTACGTCAACGCAAGTCACCCGTACGGTTGCGCAAGGTGTCAGTACGTGGCCCGCACGCCATGCCTCGCACTGATTGGGTGCGTGCATCGTTCGTTGCACACGTGGTAAGTGAGTTGTACGTGCTTACAACGTACGACCTCCGTGCGATTGTCACGTTATCGTACGGAGGCCGTACTTTCAAGTGCTGCTTACGTAGCCTACGGTGTCCTTACTAACTCGCATGCTGTAAGTACGTGCAAGTGCGATGAACGTGAGTTTTTCCGCCCGATGTCGGGGTACATGTATATAGTAGCACGATCTTCTGAGGTTCTCCAGAAGTGCCAACTGCTGCTGCCTGAAGATGCTGCCCATTCCACCGCAGAAACTCCGGGTTCTGATGCTGCAAGAGCAGCCTCAAATGGCAGCAGATGGAACGACGTGGTATTAATTGCCTTGATACGGGTGAGGGAGAGGCAACAGGGACACCGACGCAGGAGATGGTGGCTTCTTCCATAGATCGAGTGGAGGGGGCTTTTAGGACAGTACGAAACGTTGTTCCAAGAGCTAGGACGTGACTCGAGGGGGATACTATGTGGAATACGTCCGAATGGATCCCAAGATCTTCGCTGATCTCCTGATCCGTGTGACCCCTGGAATCACCTAGGTCCCATGGTTTCTGCCATAACAAATGGAAAATGAGGATACTTACTGGTTATGTTGAGTTCCTTGGCCAGTTGGTCCAGGAGTTTATCCTTCTGTTGCTGTTTGAGGTAGTTTGGGTGCGTCATATCGTAGAAGGCCTGGTACCTGGGAAATTCAACCAGGCGCTTCTCCTTTTTCGCCAAGAACGAGCAGTTGGCCTTCTCCGATCCACCAGTAGCACCCTCCTCTGGCGCCATCTGGCTCTGGCAGATGTTAAGTTCTTGTGCGGCGGCCGTCAAAAGTCGCACGTACATCATTCTCAGTGTTGTTATATTTTCTGGTCCTTCGGGATCACTAGTTTGGATGTTATTAGTTTTGAAAGTAATTTATGCCGGTACTAGGGGGCGTGAGTAGTTTTGCACTTATAAATACTACTCATGAACAGGCTCAATAAAACCGAGTCTACAATTTTCTCTTTTCACATTGCTACTTTTGCTTTCGAAGGATCTCCCACTTTCAGAATATATCTTCTTCGCTCCTCCTCTCCTCCTCTTCCTCTCTGCACATATGCTCTTCCGCGGCCCCTTCTGTTGGACCTCTCTGGCCGTATCCGTTGCCCTTTCAGCTGCATATGCAACTGACCCCTTTTTCTGTGTCCTCTTATTAGGCATCTTGGAGACGAAATGTTGACATTGGTCCGTCGGCTCGGCTTTTATATATTCTGCAGAAATCAGTAACGGGCGTTGTAATTGTGGAGCACGTTACTCGGTAGGGTCCGCGTGAGTTCTGCGTGCTTATTGGACAGTAGATCTGGGGAAGTGCCGAGTAAGCACAGACCACGCACTTATCACATGCGCAACACGCACGTGCTAAGTGCGCCGTCCGTAGGAAAAATTTAAAAGAATCATGGAGCCAGTGCGCTATAGCGCTTCTTGGCATGCGCGTCACACGTACTGGGGTGAATCCGTAGCCCGAACAAAGAGAAAGTTTCCCATTCACTCACTAAAATAGCTACGGCGTATCTGCGTGCTTCCAAATCCGTACGGAGGCGGTACTCACCACGTATGGATCCCCAAATTTTGCCAACGTTTTTGCAAGTAGACAGCACGCACTTGCAAGTATGGTGGGCTGGGACCACTCTTACATGTGGCCCTTAATTACTATTTAGTGTTTACAGTACAATCCGTATTACGCGACTCGTTATTGACTCAACATAGGATTTTAAAAAGCGGGCGGTTAGTTAATATGCAGGCAAAACATTTAGGCTAAAGCTCGTGTCATATTATTACAGTAAACTCGTTTCATAAAAACAATGTGTAATGAACACTCATGTAAGATCCTCTCTTTATCACATCCCTGTAGCGGTTCATTCCGTTATTTCGCGCGTTTAGAATTAGCTCTGTTCATGGCTTAAGATTCCACTGGTAGAGAATATTTGGTTCCTAGCTTTGAATGAGAAATGTTATCTGGCAAGGCGGATGAATATATCAGGTGAGCCGAAGGCGAACCTGATATAATCAGAAGCCGAGCCAGATAACATTTCTCATTCAAAGCTAGGGACCAAATATTCTATTTATCCTTGTCACGACAGCAACATATAATTATTTTGTACCGAATGTACCACAAAATGCACCGCAAAGTATACCCGACTCTACTGGCTCTAGACTGTTGATGACGTCACTATAAAGGCGTTATTACGTCACTGGAATTCCAAAAAGTCAGATTGCTTTAAAAAAATGCTCAAAACAAAACCGTTGCCCCGGTTGGTTATGTGAGAAAAAGAACCTGTCACTTGACGATATCTAGACGATTTATGATTCTTGATGTGGATTTATCTAAACACGGTAATTTCGCGACAAACCACTAGATCTAGTCTAGATCTAGATCTAGATCTACTAGTCTAGGCCTAAGAATATGCTAGGGCCTAAGTTTGGGAGATTGAAGTGAAAGAATTAGATCTATTTAGTTTAATGGGTATCGATTGAAATCAACAAATTCGCTTTGTTAAACTTTTTTTATTCAGTAGATCTAGTACTCGGTAGACGTAAATTTGTGTATTCACGAAATAAACGTCTCGGTAAAAAAAAGTAGTTTCGGCTACAGGTCATGTGACCAACTGACATAACATCGATCATGTGACCAACTGGCATAATAACAAAAAGTTTATCAGGCACCTTGTTATCCGTCAGGAAAATAGGCACGTGCCAGGATAAATAAGAATTACTATGCTAGTAGTTTGGAAGTTCAGCTGTATTTTGGTGAGTTAGAAAAGTTGTTAAATGCGAGCCTTGGCGAGCATTTAACTACTTTTCTGACGAGCCAAAATACAGCTGAACTTCCAAACTACTAGCATAGTAATTCTTTTATCATGCAACTCCAAGAAAAAAGGAGAAAATGAAGAAAAAGAAAGATTGCTAAAGCGGTTTCGTCCCCTGAATGAAAATACATGCAAGTACGTATTAAGTGACGTCATGTTGGCATGCAGTGACGTCATCGACTTTTACAACATAAACAAACTTGATTTAATCCTTTTATATGGACAAATAGTTGAGACAAAGGTGAGCAAATATGTTAATGTGATGTTTATGTTTAATAATGCCTTTTTCGTCCTTCTGTTTTCCTCCTATTGGCTGAACAAAACTTGCATTCCAGTGGGGTCAGTACACATGCACTATACCTCACAAAATACAGCGTCGACGTGGAAAATATTATGCTAGTAGGAAGTGACTGTATTTCGTGACGTTGCATGATAAATTTGACTACCAGTCTCTGTAGAAAACCTACCTGAATTTATTTGGACTGTGTGCACCAGTCAGAATGTGATCAATGGCATCATCTTTTCTGTTCACGCCACATCTGGACTGAAACACGACCATAAATTGTAAACAAAGAGCTTAGGGTAAAACTGTTGTACATGTATATTTTATTGGATTACGTTTTGCAAACAGTTTTGATCCAGATGGATGTCATCAAAACCCTTACCATTTGATGTTCTGGTCGATATTTCAGAAAAATGAAACCAATTCAAAATCGTAGAAGCCGAAAGAACACGTGTCACCAGTGTGGTAAAGTGAAAGAAGCGTTACGAAAGAAGCATGACGAAAAACAAGCAGTACAGATAGCAAGACAGACAGACAGACTGAAGACAGTGAAGGGATCCCCGCATGTCACCCTACCGTGACAAGTGACAACAAGTAATATAAAGAAGACTACAATTACACTGTTTTAACACTTTCACCGCCAATCTCTAGTTCTTTATCCGTGGTTTATTCTTTTGAAGTTTTCTTTTATTTATCTATTTTACTTATTCTATGAACATGTCTTAATAAAAATTGGCGGTAGACTACAGTTAGAAATTTGGCACTGAATGAGTTCATATTTTTTGTTATAATGATCGAAGAATAGTATAGATGCAATAATGTTGCACTATATCAACAACAACATTCTGGAGGGTGAAAACTAATTAAAGACTAAGAGCAAACCTGTGGTAACATTTATATGTTTCTTTATTTAAACAACTGTCTTCCTAAAATTGTCCATTGTTTTTTCTTTCATTTGTATTTAACCCTTTCCTCCATAGGCTATTTTTAGACTCAACCACTTTGAATAGATATACGCAAAAGGAGCATTAACTAGAGACAAGGAAAATCTTAGAATTTTGTAGTTTGAAACCATTGTGATAAATAGAGCATTTGCTCCTATAGGAGCAAATGCTCTATTTATCACTGGTTTCATAAAGTGACTTTTATAGAGGCGTAGAAAGGCGTATTTATGGAGGAAATGGTTAAACATGCGATAAGAGTATACAGTGCAACCTGTCTTAAAGGACCATCAAAAAGATGTCTACTAATGGGTATGTTAGGCAGGTGATAGCTTAATGCAGGTGAAAAGTAATGCAGAAAGCTCCTATGGGAGCTTTCTGCATTACTTTTGCCTTGCATTAAGCAACCGTCTGCTTTTTAAGACCCCTATATTAAATAAATTAATGACCACTTAAGACAGGTTCTACTGTATCAAACTGGGTCCTTACGACACGCTGAATTACTTGACCCCTTGTCTGGATCCAAAGTGTTTGTAGAAGTCGTCATGGATTCGCTCAATTGATTATATTATTTCTTTCTCACTGATTCTCAGTAAATATGGAAAGCAAAGACCAACAGCATTGGAACTCATTATGTTACAGATAACATTAATTCATAACATCCAATGCTGGGTCTTCAATTTTCCTAATACATGTATAGGTCTACACTGTTTGTAAAACTATATAATAACATTTCTAGTAATTTAATTGCTCAAATTTATTCGAAGCACAGCAAAATCTCGATTATTCGAATTTTTAGTATAGACGAATTTAGACCCTTTTAGGCAGGTGGCTACTTAATGCATGTTGAAAGTCATGCAGAAAGCTCCCAGAGGAGCTGCCATCTGTCTTAACCCATTCCCTCATATTGACGCCTTTTAACGCCTCTGTAAAAGTCACTTTCTGAAACCTTTGTGATACTTTTGCTCTATTTATCACAATGGTTTGAAAATTACACAATTCCAAAAGTTTTCTTTTCTCTAGTATATGCTCCGTTTTGGTAGATTAATTCAAAGTGGTTGGGTCTAAAAATAGCTTATGAGGTAATGGGTTAAAGATGGATAATGATACGATAACGATACGATAATGATACGTATTTTAGTGTTCGGATAATTGAGGTATTACTGTAGATAACGTCGGGTCTGATATCTACCTGGGCAAAACCAACAAAGAAGAGCTGGTCATTGGTAAGATCAATGCCTGGGAGAACCAGATCTGGCTCCGAGTGGGCTTTCAGCCAATCCTTGTATCCCTGTATGTTAGGAATAGAAATCCAAAATAAGACGATTACGTGATATTCCGCACAAACCCTTCATATTCTATGTTGTAATCTTGATTGTCTTAGTAGAAGGGTATAGTTAGCGAAAATACTTTGAATAACCAGCAGTGTTGATCCTGATGACATGGCTCTTCTAGGAGCCATTTAATCTGAGTCTACTCTGTTTGCAAATAGCAACTTACATTCCCTTCTCCGCATTCAAAATGTTTAAACGTGACCATGGTTGCTGTGGAGAAACATACCCACGGCTGGTAAAGGCAAATGAAGTGATTAGCACGGACGTGTATGCCCATAGCTCGTACAGTGCTCCCTCTCTATAACGACACCCTTTGGGATACGAATATTGTATGTGTTGTTCAGAGGGAGTTGTTATAGGGAGGGAAAATCAAACATAATTAGCTTGTTTGCAGATCCCCATATAATGTGTATTTCGAAAACTAAAACCGTTATGCCTCAACCAAACCCTATGTTGTGACCACTCTTTAGAATCGTCACAAAGTGACGATTCTAAAGAGTGGTCACAACATAGGGTTTGGTGGAGGCATAAAGAAAATACGATGGAAAAAAGTTGTTTCTGGAACCTTGTTGTTTCGGAAACAGTGACAGGCGTTGTTGTAAGGAGGGAATCGTTATTGAGAGGGCCGTTGTAGGGAGGGAGCACTGTATGTACAAATATAGATATGGCTATATGCTATTGAGCGCCATCATAATTTATGGCTGGTATAGACAAATATAGATATGACTATTGGCTGTTGTTGACCGGTATGGGCAAATATAAACATGGCTATTGTCGGCCAATATACTCATGGCTGGTATGGACAAATATATCTTTACTCGTTTTAAGTGCAAACGTACTTGTGACTGGTATGAACACTTATAGATATGACAAGTGACTTTTGCGGACATACTCATGGCTAATACGGACAAATATAGCTCTACTATAGCATGTGCAAACATTCCTATGAACATTAATAGATATGACCCGTGGCTACTGCTGAAATACTCTCAGCTTGTTTTGACAAATATAATTGTACTAGCTTATGCAAACATACTTGTTACTGCTATGAACAATTTTATAGATGAGACCAGTGACTAATGCGGACATACTCATGGCTGGTATGGACATATATAAATATACTAGCTTGTGCTAATATACTTGTGGCTGGTATCAACACTTATAGCTATGACTAGTGGCTATCACGTATATACTCATGACTGGTATGGACAAATATAACACTACTAGTATGTGCAAACATACCTGTTACAGATAAGATTCGTAACTTGATACATTTTCAAGTATAACTCTTTTATTTCTCCAACAAACCCTGTTCTGTGACCACTCTTTAGAATCGTCTCGAAGAGACGATTCTAAAGAGTGGTCACAGTATAGGGTTTGGTGGAGAAATGATGATTTTAGTATTTGAGTATGCATCCTTATCTGTAGCTCTGGACTCATGCGGACATACCCATTGCCGGTATGGATAAAGTGTTATCAAACCTGTACACTTACCGCATAGGCTTGTTTGATACCCCCGTTATCAGCAATGTTCTCTCCTAAAGTGTTGATACCATTTACCTGTGAAACATACCAAATATTAACCCTTCTCCTGTTGAACATGTCTTCAAGATTTTAACGTGTCAATAATATTCGTGCACATAATCCAAAACAATAGAACTTGGAAAACATTTTTTTCACCATATTGGAAAGTGTAGAACCAGTTTAATAAAATTCAGTAAGCAAACACAACAGACTCAGATCAGACAGCTCTTACTGGAGACTTCAGATCCGGGTCTATTCTGTTTGCAAATGCATGAAAAGGACGGGTTAACTCTTTGCATGCTAGCAGCGACACCGTGATTAACATATGAATGCAAACAGTTTGGATCCAGATGAAACGCCACATAATGCGCCGTCACATCAGGATCCAAACTATTTGACACACACTTTGACCATATTTTTGCCAAACATTTTAGAGGAATCTTGTTTTAAGGATTGAAGCAGACGACTATTGTTGCAGACGCAAATTTTTCTTACTTAGCATGCAAAGAGTTAAATTATCATACACGCGGAATTTATATTCATAAACACACAGTTCGAGGGTTGAGTGGAAAACTGTTTTAACTGCGATATTGAGGTCCAGATAAGATGCGTAAATTTAAACATTTTCAAGAATAATTTCTTTATTTCTAAACCAAACCCTATGTTGTGACCACTCTCAGGTGCAGATCCAGGATTTCAGATTAGGGGGGTGGGGGCGTAGAAGTTCTTTTGGAGGGGGGAGGGCTAGATTTTTATGTTTGATGACATAAATAAATAGTGTCTTTGTAATACATGTTGAAAAAGAGCTGTGTTAAAGGCAGGTGACAGGTGGCTGCCTAAAGCAAGGTGAAAGTAAAACAGAACGCTCCTATAGGAGCGTTCTGTTTTAATTTCACATTGCTTTAAGCAGCCACCTGCTCTAAATACCAACTAATTAACACAATTTAGTGGTCGTTATAGAGAGGTTTTACTGCATATAGATCTAAAATATTACTAAAAAATTGTTTTAACAATTTTAGGAGAGGGGGGGGGGGGGGGGCGTACGCCGGCTCCGCCCCCTCTAAATCCGCGCCTGACTCTTTAGAATCATCTCCAAGAGAGTGGTCACAACACGGAGTTTGGTGGAGAAATGACGATTTTGGTATTTGAGTACACACATTTTTATCTGATAAGCATTTGGAATAATTGTTGTTGTTTCTTCTAAATTGGTGTACGTTTTCTATTGGCAATCACGACCAGAGTGTCGTGAAATTTGGTTCCTGGTGAAACGTAGAGTAACTCAACGTTCGATATGCATCCAAACTGTATTTTTAACCCTTTCGCTGCCAAATGATGTCGTCTTCTAACTTTGTCATCTGCTACAAAATTTCATTTTTTTGATTTTCTTCCTTTTTGTTTCAAAAACATAGTAACAGTAACAAACAGTTTGGATCCTGATGAGACGCCGAGTTACTCGGCGTCTCATCTGGATCCAAACTGTTTGCATAGGTAATCACAGATCCGGCTTTGGCAGCGAAAGGGTTAAGACCATAACAAAGTCGCCCCATAAATTGTAGTTTTAGCCCAAGCCCTCGATATGTTATTCAGAGAATATTTTGAAAAAATCTTGCTTTGCCAACATTTGTTGTCTGCAAACTTTGTTGTCTGCCACACTTTTCAGTTTTCATTTGTTCTTTGTTTTTGTTTCATGAAATAGTAATAGTAATACACAGTTTGGATACACCTTGATCGAAACCGTTTGCATATAGGTAATCACAGATGCGACAGTGGCAGCGAAAAGGTGGCGTCTGATCAGGGACTTCACTATTTGTCTCAATCTCTATTTCTATTTATATGTGCTTTGTTCCTTTGAAATTTGTATTTATTTATCTCATTTCCTTATTTTACTGAATGATTTAACAAACTTGGATTGCAGACGACAATTAGAAATTTGGCACCGAAAGGGTTAAGTACTACATGTATTGCTACAGCTCTGAATGTAGACACATATCAGATATGGGCTTTTCCACTCTGATAATTCAGACACTGATGTGCTATCCTACTCTGATAATTCAGACACTAATGGGCTATCCTAATCTGATAATTTAGACACTGATGTGCTATCCCACTCTGATAATTCAGACACTGATGTGCTATCCCATTCTTATAATTCAGACACTGATGGGCTATCCCATTCTTATAATTCAGACACTGATGTGCTATTCCATTCTGATAATTCAGACACTGATATGCTATCCTACTCTGATAATTCAGACACTGATGGGCTATCCCATTCTTGTAATTCAGACATGGATTGGTTATCCCATTCTGATAATACAGACACTGATGTGCTATCCTACTCTGATAATTCAGACACTGATGGGCTATTCCATTCTGATAATCCAGACACTGATATGCTATTCTACTCTGATAATTCAGACACTGATGGGCTATCTCACTCCGATAATTCAGACACTGATGGACTATCCTACTCTGATAATTCAGACACTGATGGACTATCCTAATCTGATAATTCAGACACTGATGTGCTATCCCACTCTGATAATTCAGACACTGATGGGCTATCCCATTCTGATAATTCATCTAGCTGAGGGTTAATATTTATTAACCCTTTACTCCATGAATATCTATGTTAGAAATAATGACGTTATGAATAGTAATTAAACTGCTGTTAAAATGGCTTTTTAAATAGCAAAACGCAGAAACTGTAGAACCAAATATATATTATTCCATAAGCAAACAGAGCAGACCCTGATCAGACGGCTCCTATAGGAGCCGTCTGATCTGGGTCTTCTCTATTTGCAAAGGCATAGAACGGCGTATTCATGGAGTAAAGGGTTAAAAAGTCCAGAACTCTACGTACATGGAGGCCCGCAGTGCCCCAGAGGAACTGTCCGTACTGTTTCTGTATACAACCTTTCTTGAGATGGAACGCGACCTCCGCTGTCTTCGTCCACCAGTTTTTCAGATTCCCAATCGCATCATACTGACGACCTGGTTAAACAAATCAAATGGGTGGTTTCAGAGAAGAACACGTTTCATTTGCACATCTTATCCATGCATTATGACCAGGAATCGCGATATATATCAGGTCTGTAGATGAAAAGAGTACAGTAAAAGCTGTGTTAAAAGGTGTTAAGTGCTTGTGTGGCTGCTGTAAAAAGTCGCCTCATACTTCATTCTCAGTGTGGTTTAATACTTTCGGGAAACTAACGATGTTATTAGTTTTGAAAACTAGATACCGCTTAAGCCGGTGCTAGGGGGTGTGGATAGTGTTGCACTTTCAATTACTTCACATGAACAGACTCAATACAACCGATTTCTCTTTTTGCATTGATGCTTATGCTTTCGAAGGATCTCCTGAATTCAGAATTTAAATTGACACAAAAAGAGGTCTAATTTATGGTATATAAGGCAGGTGGTAGCTTAATGCAGGTCAAAAGTAATACAGAAAAACATCTACAGCAGGAATAACAGTACAACCATATAGATGAAGAACAGAACAGCCATAAAGAGAAAGGACCGAATAACAATATCAAGGAAGGACACAACAACGGCAGCAGACGAAGGACAGAGCAATCACATAAAGGAAATACAGAACAGTCATACAAAGGAAGCACAGAACGACCATATAGAGAAAGGGCAGAACAAACATAGAGAAAGAAAAGAACAACCACAAAGGAAGGACAAACAATCGTAGAGGAGGGAGAGAACGACCCTACTAAGGCAGGACATAACAGCCATAGATGAAGGACGAAACAACCATATAGAGGAAGGACAAATAGAATAATTTCATTCCATGGTTACTACCTAAATATTATTACCTTGATCGTCGAAGCCGTGGGTGATTTCATGTCCACCTAAGAATCCGATGGCACCGTAATTCATTGACCTACAATACACGCCAAAATAAAAAATAAAAATAAAAATAAATTATAACCCAGATAAAGTCCCTAGGCAATAGGAGTATTAACCCTTTCCTCCATAAATACGCCTCTGCAAACACAGTAGACCCAGATCTGACAGCTCCTATAGGAGCCGTCTGATCAGGGTCTGCTCTGTTTGCATTTGGAATAATATAGATATGATTCTATATTCTCTATTTTCTACACAAAAATGTCTTGTGTTAATATGCCATTTTTAAAATTTTCTAATTAATATTCATGGTGTCATCATTTCTTACATGAATACTCATGGCGTAAAGGTTAAGAACTACATTTGGATATGTCTCCGCCAAATACCATCTTGCAAGTACTCATTTAAAGCTAAACTGAGAAATAATAGATCTTAATAGATCAATACAGAAAAAACCTCTCTAAACCGGAATTCTAGTAGAGAAGAATGTAGGCATTTTTAGGCAGGTGGCTGTTTAATGCAGGGTGAAAGTCATGCAGAAAGCTCCTTGCATTACTATTCCACCTGTCTCCTAGACCGATATTTTAAACCAAATATTTAACATCCACTTTAGAGAGGTTTTACTGTACTCCTCTTCGCCACTAGCAAACAGAGCAGACCCTGATCAGACGGCTCCTATAGGAGCCGTCTGATCTGGGTCTTCTCTGTTTGCAAAGGCATAGAAATGCGTATTCCTGGAGTAAAGCGTTAAGAAGTCCAGAACTCTACTCTGGGTCAGATTTATGCATTCAGAAATCATGCTTTCGATCAATGCACATTACACAGTCATGATAATATGTAGACCTTGTTCGTTTCAGTTTCCGTTTGTCTTTTGTCTGTCTGTTTCATACATGTATGTCTCTCTGTCTGTCTATCTTTTCTCTTTCTATCTCTGTGCATGTACAGTGAACCCTCGTTACAACGGAGGTGTTTGTTTCCATACATTTTGCTGGTATAACGAGGTTGCCATAATAACGAGTTTAAATATGAAAGGAACCATATGGCCATAGTTAAACATATACCAACAGGTGAATGCTTAATGCAGAACACAAGAAGTGCAAAAGTCCCTGCTTTAAGCGATCACCTGTCTTATTGGCATTGTACCTATTTATTCAGTGGTTGTTTAAAAAGACTTAACGGTAATTTTGTTTCAATGCATACTGCCGGTATAACGAGGGTGCCATTGTTACGAATGCCGGTATAATGAGGGTTCACTATATATCTATCTGTCGGTCTATCTTTATAGTACAGTAAACTCCTCTAAACCGGACGATCAATTCAGAATGAATATCAGTATTTGAGACAGGTGGCAGTTTATTGCAGGGTGAAAGTAATGCACAAAGCTGCTCTAGTAACTTTCTGCATGATTTCCACCACCTTGCATTTAATATAAACAGCCACCTGTCTAAAATTATCTAAAGTCTTTTCTACTAAAATTCCGTGTCTGCGTTTCTTTCTCATCATATCTCTCACGTTTTGAATTTGATTAGGCATGCATTTTTCCGCGCCAGCTTTGTTCCCAAATTATTGCAAGTTCAAGACCACAAACAATAATGTCGAGCAAAATCGTTTAATAGTCAACGTGTAGAAAGGGTTGTCCTACCTTGGTCTGCCATACTGGAAGTAAGGCGGTTGCAAAATTCCGGCTGGAAAGGCTGAAACAAATAAAAGTCCTATTGGCATAAACAATACTTAACCAACAATGCAGTTCATCTATCTGATGCTTCAAACATTAACCCTCCCCCTCATAGAAACGTGTTTTCACGCATTTGCAAACAGAGTAGACCCAGATCAGACGGCTCATAGAGGAGCAGTCTGATCAGGGTCTGCTCTGTTTGCTAATGAAATTTGAAAGATATCTTTCTTTACTTTCTAAAATGGCTACAATGTCCCGCCTTATATACTTCATTATAACTGTTTTGTCCATGAATATTCAGTAGGTTTTGGAATTTGAAATAAACATGGAACAGGGAAAGGGTTAACAGATGGACATCCTTCATAGAATACGGTATTTCCCATTTCCGACACTATCAATCCGTAACCATTGGTGTAGACCTTGATCATTGTCTACTATGTACCATCGGCGGTGACGGTGGTCTAGTGGTAACGCGCTTGACTATCAGTCCGGAGGTCCGGGGTTCAAATCCCGGTCCCTCCCGGAAATTTCAGAGACGCTTTTCCGTGTCTCCCAGCCGCACATCCTCTCCACCCAAGGGTTAAACTGGGTATCTGTGAGGGTCACTCGCCGGTACTGCGGCTGCATGATTGCGCCATATGTTAGCAGTGCTCAATATTGTAGGCCAATGACTCAATGACCAGGGGAGTAAATGTACAGTCGGCTTAGCGGTCATTCGGACTGAAAGTAGACTATAACTAGGTACTTTACTCTTTTTTTTTACTATGTTTACAAATCTAATATTAATATGTTCACAATCTGATCAATGCCCCCTTACTTCTTAGGGGAGACTAATAATCAATAAAACAACTAAAACCCTATACAATGACCATCAAATAAAGAAATATAGTTTTTTTTCTCAAAGCACACGTGGTAGCTTAATGCAGACTGAACGCAAAGTAGAAAGCTCTCGTAGTTAAAACATATTTTATTCGAAAACAGTATACATTGTACTTTATTCATGATAACCAGAAAGTATCACTATAGGATTAGAACGAAAGCTAAACGCTTAGTGAGTTATTCTCTTCAAAAGCTCATAAGCTCCCGTAGAAAGTTTGGAAATAATACCGAAAATCTAATCTAATTTTAAACAGTAAACAGAGGCACCCTGATCTAGGTCTACACCACTTTCACTTTTCATCTGGAACTTATTAACTGATATACTTAACATATTTGGTACAGCTATAATTCCCAAGGTATGTGTAAGACATCTGGGACAAATGCACAGATATACTCAACATATTTGGTACAGGTAATTACAAAGCATGTGTTGGACATCTGGGACAAATGCACTGATATACTGAACATATTTTGTATAGCTAATTCCAAAGCACGTGTTGGACGTCTGGGACAAATGCACTAATATACTCAACATATTTGGTACAATTAATTCTAAAGCACGTGTTGGACATCTGGGACAAATGCACTGATATACTTTCATATTTGGTACAGCAATTTCCAAAACACGAGTTGGACATTTTGGATCAATTCACTGATATACTAGCAGATCTGGTTCAGTTATTTCTAAAGCACATGTGGAATATTTGGTACTAATGCACTGATATTCTTATATATCTGGTACAGCTATTTCCAAAGTAAATATGGAACATTTGGGACTAATGCACTGATATTATGTATTTACTTACATATCTGATACAGCTTATTGCCAAGCACGTGTAGGACATTTGGGACTCCTGCACTGATACACTAACATATCTGATACAGCTAATTGTCAAACACATGTGGGATATTTGGGACTCATGCACTGATATACTTACATATCTGGTTTCGCTGCGGTGAGTAGAATGCATTCACGGTAGTCGGCGAAGTTGTCCATCTGAATAATTAATCGTCAATCAATTATAGTTTTATGTAGAAGTAGTAGTAGAAGAAATAGTAGTACTAGAAGTAGAAATAGAAGTAGTAGAAGAAGAAATAGAAGTAGTAGAAGAAGAAATAGTAGTACTAGAAGTAGAAATAGAAGTAGTAGTAGAAGAAATAGTAGTACTAGAAGAAGAAATAGAAGTAGTAGAAGAAGAAATAGTAGTGCTAGTAGTAGAAATAGAAATAGTAGTAGAAGAAATAGTAGTACTAGTAGTAGAAATAGAAGTAGTAGCAGAAGAAATAGTAGTACCAGTTGTAGAAATAGAAGTAGTAGTAGAAGAAATAGTAGTACCAGTAGTAGAAAAAGAAGTAGTACATGTAGTAGTAGAAGAAATAGTACTACCAGTAGTAGAAATAGAAGTAGTAGTAGAAGAAATAGTAGTACCAGAAGTAGAAATAGAAGTACATGTAGTAGTAGAAGAAATAGTAGTACTAGTAGCAGAAATAGAAGTACATGTAGTAGTAGAAAAAATAGTAGTACTAGTAGCAGAAATAGAAGTAGTAGTAGAAGAAATAATAGTACTAGTAGTAGAAATAGAAGTAGTAGTAGAAGAAATAGTAGTACTAGTAGTAGAAAAAGAAGTAGTAGTAGAAGAAATAGTAGTACTAGTAGTAGAAATAGAAGTAGTAGAAGAAGAAATAGTAGTGCTAGTAGTAGAAATAGAAGAAGAAGAAATAGAAGTACTAGTAGTAGAAATATAAGTAGATCAGTTTATTCAGTAAAATAAACATTTCATAATAAACATTTTTGTCCTGCATTAAGCTACATGTACCATATGCGCTAAAGGACCATAAATAATACTAATTTCTCATCGGTCAGATAAGAGGTATTTCTTTGTAATTTTGGATTTACAGAATAAATAAATGAATAAATGCTATTTACCGTAATCTTGTACTAGAGCTACTAACGTCATTCGTTCTCCGGAGAAATGAAAAGTAGTATTTACTTCTGGCCTGTAGGACCGCAAGTACATTCTCAAAATACTTGGCCGAGTCTGTGTCTACCTAAAACCCATGTATAGAGACGACGTGGTATTAGGGAGTTTACTAATTGCCTGTCACGCTCTACTATAAAGGCATATGGGTCTGAAGTGTGCCTTGGACCCCAAACCGCCCGCCCATGTAACAAATCCATTCTTGGTCGAAGTCATTGATTACATATATGCAATCAATGATTTCGACCAAAAAATGAAATGGATGTTTACACAGGTGTGCCATTTGGGGGTCCAAGGCACACTTCAGATCCCTTTGGGTAAAGGTATCGAACTGCATCTATATAAATACATTTAAAATAAAATATAACACATCCTGCTGAACTGATAAAAAACATATTGCGCGGTTTTAAGACAAACAAGAACGTCTGGTGTATTTAATATATATTTAAAGTTAAATACATAGCAAATCAGACGAGGGTTTTTTATCACCCTTATGGGTTGGTTTCGTTCAGCGGTGTCTAATTTGATTTTCCATATGTATACATATGTAAAACCCCTCTAATGCGACCACAAAAAATGGGCATAATTCTGGGTGGCAGAGGCAGGTGGTAGCTTAATGCAGGACGGAAGTTATGCAGAAAGCTCCTATAGGAGCTTTCTGCATAACTTTCGTCCAGTATTAAGCAGCCACTTACTTGTAAAGGGATAAATGTTTATTCATTAAGTGGTCGCATTAGACGGGTTCTACTGTACTGTAGCTAGGACTCTGAAATAAAGATGAACCGGAGAATGGAGTTGTTGTAATCCACTACAGTGCTCCCACTCTACAACGACACCCTTTGGGATACGAAGATTGTATGTGTTGTTCAGAGGGAGTTGTTATAGGGAGGGAAAATCAAACACAATTAGCTTGTTTGCAGATCCCCAGATAAGGTGTATTTCGAGAACTAAAACCGTTATGCCTCAATCAAACCCTATGTTGTGACCACTCTTTAGAATCGTCACAAAGTGACGATTCTAAAGAGTGGTCACAACATAGGGTTTGATAGAGGCGTAAAGAAAATACGATGGAAAAGTTGTTTCTGGAGCCTTGTTGTTTCGGAAACAGTGACATGTGTTGTTGTAAGGAGGGAATCGTTATTGAGAGGGCCGTTGTAGGGAGGGAGCACTGTATTTCACACATGTAGAAAGATCCTATAGGAGCTTTCTGCATGACTTTCACCTTGCACTAAGCAGCCAACTGCCTAAGAGTATATCTAAAGTCTTCTCTACTAGAATTCCAGTTTAGAGGGGTTTTACTGTTGTCAAAAGTGAACCAGATCCAAATTTAAGCAGACATTATTTTTTTTACAGCGGGGCAGGGGCTAAAACATTACATACCACATCATGATCATCTTCTAATTGTGTGTCGTTCATTATGCTCTCTGGATACCCGACAGCTGCAACAATTTGTTCAGCCTACAACAGAATGTTTGAAAAGTAGTACGGTGCCATCTAATCCTTTACTCCATGAATATTCATGAAATAAATGATGACGTCGTGGATATTAAGTAGATTATATTTATTTTATATTTTTTAAAATGGAATATTGATTCATGAAGTTTTGCCAAAGCAGAAACCTAAGAATCAGAGTCCATGCTTATAAAGATTTTTAGTTGAGTCTGATATCGTTCTCAAGCTTTTGATTGGTCAGATTTGAGTTCTCAAGATTTTGATTGGTCAGATTTGAGCCAAAGGCTCAAATCTGACCAATCAAAAACTTGAGAACGAACCCAGACTCAACTTAAAGTTTTATAAGCATGGATACTGACCTGCACAATTCCAATAATAACCTGATATGGGTCTATTCTGTCTGCAAAGGCACAGAAACACGTTTTTATGAAGGACATGGTTAACTACTTCATGACCGTAAACTCATCAGCAAACAGTTTGGATCCAGATGAGACGCCGAGTAACTCGGCGTCTCATCTGGATTCGAACTGTTTGACACTCTGTGTGTCTGTTTATAAAGGAATAGAACATGCGACGGCTTTAAAACTTGAAGCAGACGAAAATGTGTCCAGCAGACGACAATGCTAGCGTTGAAAGGATTCACGCAGGACAAAAGAGAATTACTTCCGTCATGCGTTCGTCTACCACGAGCCCTCAAGACCCGGAATAATTAAGATTTACTTTCGCTTGTCGAGTTAGACAGGATGCACCGTAATTAATTACCTATTATATTTTTTTTATTACTATACACTCTAAGTAAATAGAATCTGCAACTAGTCATGTATGATTCTTAACCCTTTCGCTGTCAATGCCGGATCTGTGATTACCTATGCAAACAGTTTGGATCCAGATGAGACGCCGAGTAACTCGGCGTCTCATCAGGATCCAAACTGTTTGTTACTGTTACTATGTTTTTGAAACAAAAATGAAGAAAATCAAAAAAATGAAAATTTGTAGCAGACGACAAAGTTAGCAGACGACAGAGTTTGGCAGCGAAAGGGTTAAAGTGTGTGTATTCTTTGATTTCTGTGCACAAGAATATCCAAACTGTTTGACACTGATTGAACAATCAGGGTCAAACAGTTTGGATATTCTTGTGATGTCGAATTACTCGAGAGATCATATCGATGAAAACATCGAGAGATTCACAGCTAGCGCGGACAGTTAAAAAACAGTAAAACCCCTCTTAAGCGACTATTAAGATGGTAGCTTAATGCAGGATAAAATTTATGCAGAAAGCTTTCTGTATAATTTTCTTCCTGCATTAAGCAACCATTTCAAAGACACTTATATTTGTTCATAAAGTGGTCGCTTTAGCGGAGTGTTACTTTAAATAGATACAGCCTTACCTTTTTTCTTGCAACATCTTTCATGTCACTATCCATCCATTTATTATCATCCAGTTGATCGTAGAACGCTTCTCGTATGTATTTGATTATGTCAGTGGCCTACAATGTAAAGTTTGTACAACTCTTAAGCATTCTGGAAATACAGCCAAGCTCATCTAAACCGGACGTTCAATTTAGTATCCGTATCTGCCTTGGAGACAGATGGCAGCTTAATGTATGGTGTAAGCTCCTAGAGAAGCTTTATGCATGACTTTAACCCTGCATTAACCCTTTCCCTCATAGGCTATTTTTAGATAAAATCTCTTTTGATAAATCTACCGAAAAGGAACATTAACTAGAGAAAATGTTTTTTTTTTTTAGAATTTTGTGGTTTGAAACCATTGTGATAAATAGAGCATTTGCTACTATAGGAGCAAATGCTCTATTTATCACAATGGTTTCACAAAGTGACTTTAACAGACTCGCCAAAAGTCGTCAATATGAGGGAATGGGTTGAGCAGCATTCTGCCTAAAAGTATCTAACTTCTTCTCTACTAAAATTCCGACTTAGAGGGATTTTAATATACCCCACTTATCTGAAATATTCGGATACTAAACCCCTCTCCGTTGGTTTGTTAAGCTGAATACAGTAGATTCTGTCTTAGGCGGCCATTCATTTATTGAGCAAGGCTGTTTATTAAGTGGTCGCATTAGCAGGGTTTTACTGCAGTATTAAATGGCGTAGACTGATTAAACTGCTCCTTTAAACCAATACTCTGTGAATATTAGTGTTAGAACTACTGAAATTATGAATATTCAGAGGTTTAGATTAGATGTATTAATTGAAATAATTTCAAGAATAGCTCCTTTATTTCTCCACCAAACCCTATACTTTGACCACTCTTTAGAATCGTCTCTTCGAGACGATTCTAAAGAGTAGTCACAGCATAGGGTTTGGTGGAGAAATGACAATTTTAGTACATGTATTTGGGTACCCAACTTTATCTGTTGGTGTCAATGTTAATTAAATTATTTTTATAATGAAATCAGGCAGATACAGTAATATTAGATCTATATTGTACAATGTACCATAAGCAAACGGAGCAATCTTGATCAGACGACTCCCATGGCCGTCTAATTCGGATCTACTCTATTTGCATAGACGAAGAAAGGTGTATTAATGGAGTGAAGCGATGACATATGTTCGCTTAACACATTCTCTCCTAATGATACCTTCTGCGCCTCTGTAAAACTCATTTTTTAAAACCATTGTGCAAAATAGAGCATTTTGTGCCTTCAACCTGTTTTGTATTTGATAAGTGAGGTCAAGGTTTTGATACCTCAGTTTTTGATTTCTCGTCAAAATATCGCTCGACGAACAATCGGCCCAAGACCATATCTGCCACGCCCTTGACGTATTGGGCACATGTCTTCCATCGGTCTCTTACAGAGGGGATACCATACAGCGCCTGAAATAAACAACCGCAACATACACAATATCAACAATAATAACAGTAACACAATTAACCCTTTTACCGCCGAATTCGCATAAATGCACCACGACAAATAGTGCATCCCAGATCAGACGCCGCCATGAAAAGGCGGCGTCTGATCAGGGACTTCACTTTTTGTCTCAATCTCTATTTCTATATCTGTGCTTTATTCCTTTGAATTTTGCATTTATCTATCTCATCTCCTTATTGTACCGAATGGTTTAACAAAAAAAAAATGGATTGCAGACAACAATTAGAAATTTGGCGCCGAAAGGGTTAAATATCTACATGGCGTTTAAACGCCCAATGAAACAGTGTAGACATGGGTATAGACTTTGTGACGTCAGTTTTACTTCCCAGATAAAACCGAAGCAGCGGGCAGTCATACACTTTTGCGTTGAGTTGTGTAAAACTCTAGTACAAATGAAACAAAGGTGGTAAAAGTCACAAACTGGAAGTGGCGTATCTGGTGCTTTAGTTTATCACAGGCACAGCAGATTTACCGGTTATTCAACGACACCATACATATATATAGAAGCGGACAAACCCACGATAATTACAGATCTGACTATGTCAGATGTGTAAAATGCATTACAACAGAACTCACGGCTGACTTTACACTATTGCCATTCAAAACAACATTTGAGTTGTGAAAGCACATAAAACAATGACCGAAAGGTACACATGGAACTTGTGTGTGTTTGCTGGGTGTCACATTTGCTACGACAGGGTTAGGAAAGGAGTAGCATCACAGGAATTTTAAAGGAGATGGCGTAACGTTAAAGACACAGTCGCTGGCGTGCTCCGGTCACACAAGGTGACGTTCTTTAGGAAGATGCTAAAGAGTGATCAATGGGTCCAGTATTTTTATCGTGCGCATGTACAAAGCACTGATATGCAAGTATTTAGTAATGTAATATCCTAGTTGTATGTCCTTCTATGTCCATTTTATTTACAGTGTCTCAATATTTGCCTGGTATACGTCGTTAAAACGCCGAATGAAATTAATTGTAGATCTTGATATATTCAGTGTTAATGTATCCAAGTATAACAGAAAATGTCTCAAAAGTGACTGGTTTGATGCTAAACATTGATTTTCTTAAGGCAGAAGACTGCTGAATACAATAAAATCTGTCTAAACAGGACTTTAGATTTAGTATAAATATTGGTCTTGGAGACAGATGGCAGCTTAATGCCGGGTGAAAGTCACGTAGAAAACTACTCTAGGAGTTTCCGAGCGTTTCCGAATGTTTCTACCGTTGTACATAGTTCGAATCCCGTTCTGGATATTTAGATTTTTCATGTGAGGAAGTTTTCCAGCTGGCTTGCGGTAGGTCGGTGGTTCTCTCCGGATGATCTTCAGGGCAAGAAACAGTGCAATTTGTTCGGTAAACAGAAGAACCTCTGGGGTCTTCCTCCACCTGTAATTGGCTTGACGTCGTGATATGACTGAAATACTGTTAAAGCGACGTAAAACCCCATAAAAACCAAAACAAACCGAATGTTTTCGATTTTGAAATATACTGCTTACCTTACTGTACATCTGTCTCTCATTACGAAAACGCTTTGGTAAGTTGTTCAGTCTGTGCAGCACTATCGTTGTAATTATATAATTTGCCACAGTCCTTGAAGAATAAGAATATAATTCAGAGCAAACGATGCAAGGGCGTACTCATATACCAAAATCCTCAGTTCTCCACCAATCCCTATGCTGTGTCCAATTTTAAGGGTCGACTCGAAGAGGGTTTGGTGGAGAAATAAGGGCGTTATTCCTGAAAATGTTTCAATTTAAAACCTTATCTGGACTGCTGATTGTGTACCTGTATTCAGCTGATATATCTCGATTACAATACAGGATATTTTCTAAAATATATCACTACACATATCTAGAAACATACGTGACAGCTTAATGTAGGTCTAAAGTAATGCTGAAAGCTCCTGCAGTAGCTTTCAGCATTACTTTAGACCTGCATTAAGCTGTGAACTTGAGATATTTGTCAGATTATAAATCGGATGAGTCGAACCTCTCTTATTTCGAACTAATTTGTATGGTCCCTTGAAGTTCGAGATATCGAAGTTCAATTGTATTTTAATACACTGATAGGACCAAAACCATAACCAAATCAAACCTTTGCAAACTAAAGTAGCGTTTTGTGATTAACTTTACATATGAAAACAAACAGTTTGAACCAAGATGAAGATCTCACCATGATCAAGTACATTAGTATTTTTGCATTTTTGAAGAGGAATAAAAAGCAAATGCCTTTCAGAATTGCAGCAAACAGCATCTTTTGCAGAAGACAATTACAGCGTGTAAAGACTTAAACTACTGTGTTTGTTTTATAATTGTAGATGTTTGTGTTACCAATAGGGCAGCTATATTCAATCAATAGTTCATATACAGTAAAACCTCTCTATAACGACCACTAAACTGTGTTAATTAATTGGTATTTTGAGCAGGTGGTTGCTTAAAGCAAGGTGAAAGTTAAACAGAACGCTCCTGTAGGAGCGTTCTGTTTTTCTTTCACCTTGCTTTAAGCATCCACCTGCCTTTAACACAAGATATTTGATGTAATTTGGTGGTCGTTATAGAGAGGTTTTACTGTAATTAGAAAATCATGATGTTCTCCGCGGCTGCTCTCTGATATTTGCATTTATACCTAGTTTTACCCTAAATACTTGGACATCCAAACTCCCCCATTCCAACGACTATAACCTGTTACACCATTATTACGTCTTTCTACGCCTTTGCAAACAGAGTAGATCCAGATCAGGCGGCTCCTATCAGGGTCTGCTCTGTTTGCTTATGAAATAAATATGATTCTATATTTCTGCCATGGCCAAAGATTCCTGCGTCTATTAGTTATTATAATAATTAATATAATTAACCCTTTTACCGCCGAAGTCGCAAAAATGCACCACGACAAATAGTGCAGTCCCAGATCAGACGCCGCCTTTTCAAGGCGGCGTCTGATCAGGGACTTCACGTTTTGTCTCAGTCTCTATTTCCATATATGTGCTTTATTCCTTTGAAATTTGCATTTATTTATCTCATTTCTTTATTTTACCATATGATTTCACAAAATTCGATTGCAGACGACAATTATACATTTGGCGCCGAAATGGTTAATATTGATGATGTAATTGTTTCTAACATTGATATGCAGAATAAAGGTATAGATTACACCTGGATGATTCAAAGTGGTACTATTTTAACGACTTTATATAGTGTAATTTTTTCAGGAGCAGTTTGATTTGGTTCTGCATTATTTGCCTACATTGTCTGTCCGAATACTTAGTATAATTAGTGTAATTCAGAAAGTTTGATTGTCCGAATGTGCCCCAGTTACTTTCGGCGCCAAATTTCTAATTGTCGTATGAAATCCAATTTTGTTAAATCATTTGGTGAAATGTAAGGAAAAAAGATAAATAAATGCAAATTTCAAAGGAATAAAGCACAGATAAAGAGTTTGAGACATAAAGTGAAGTCCCTGATCAGACGCCACCTTGAAAAGGTGGCGTCTGATCTGGGACTGCACTATTTGTCGTGGCGCATTTTTGCGACATAGGCGGTGAAAGGGTTAAGCTAATCAGTGTTTAACATTAGTTTGACTGTCCGATTATACATACGTTTTACTGTCCGAATATGAATAAGTTTGACTGTACGGATATTTAAGGTAGTTGAGTACCTGGACGAGTGATTTGCCAGAACGCCCCACAGTTTTGTATAGTAAGGTATGGACACGAGAACTAGTTCTTCATCTTCAGTGATGTTGACTTTTTCGTCTGGGATTTCCAAGGCGCCTTGCAGATAAGCAAGCCAATCAAACTGGAAAATGACAAGCTTATAAGCAAAATCCCTTATGGTTTTATGGTCAAATTTCTAACACATATTTCTAAATATGTTTCTGTCGTTTAGATGTCAACGCAAATGTAACGCTTTATTTGATAGAAATCCCCTTTGAGTGTTTGCAAACAGAGTAGACCCAGATCAGACGACTTCTGTTTGATTATGAAATAATATGTAAACGATTCTACAGTTTCTGTCATTGGCAAAACTTCCTGTGTTCACTTGCCGTTAAAACATTAAACCAATTAATATTCATGATGTCATTTTATTTCTTACAATGCATATTGATGGAGCAGAGGGTTAATCGCTTTCGAACAATGTCTTTATTCATACGTCCATATTTCATTGAATTTGACAATCTATGCTTTCTTTGTTCCAGAAACTGTTTGAAGTTTTGCTGAAATTATTTAACCTTTAGTAGTGCTATGGGCGGATGAGTGAATGCCTATGCAAACAGTTTGGATCCAGATGAGACGCCGAGTAACTCGGCGTCTCATCAGGATCCAAACTGTTTGACACCCTGATTGCATTTTGGTAGACAATTTGATTATAGCTTGAATTTTGAAAATGTAGTAGGTGAAAAAATATGTTAAAATACAGTAAAACCCCGCTAATGCGACCACCAAAAGGGGCATACTTCTGGGTGGCAGAGGCAGGTGGTAGCTTAATACAGGACGAAAGTTATGCAGAAAGCTCCTATAGGAGCTTTCTGCATAACTTTCGTCCTGCATTAAGCAACCACCTGCTTTAGACGACATCAGTGGCTGTTTATTAAGTGGTCGCATTAGCGGGGTTTCACTGTATTTTGCTCAGCAGGCTGAAGGTTAAGATATGTACACGTAGTTGGGTGAGTTCCATTGAAATGAAGGCTAAAGAGGGTTATTGCTTGGAGATGTGAATATACAAGAATCCTACTCTCTGTACCCTCACCTTCCTACATTGCGGTGGTTATTGGGCATTATCTTATACATGTACCTTATAAATTATCATATTATAAATAATGACTTTATGGATAATACTCAGCTGAATGTTTAAACTGGAATGTGAACAAGAATATATTTGGCTAAAGCAGATTATTATTATTATTATTATTATTATTATTATTATTATTATTATACCATATTTATATAGCACTCTTTTCATATCTAAATACGTTCAAAAGTGCTTTACAATTAAAACATTTATACACACTAAAGCAGAAATTAAAGCAAATATAAGATATGAAATAGAAATAAAAACATAATAAATAAAACAAAAACATTTACAGTGTATTTCTAAGGTATAAAAAGAACATCGCATAACCTCAAAATTTAAAATCCATATGCCTAGTAAGGTATAATACAATTATGATAAGAGAATAAAGCAAAGTTGATGGCATACTATTTCTAAAGTTAAAACATGCAACCGCTGTTTGGGCTTAAATATATAAAATATATATCAGCCACCATAAATTCTTTAAAAAGGAATGCTTTTTACGAGATCTTTTAAAAGATTCAAGTGTAGCTGAGTTAAAACAGGCAACAGCTATTTGGGCTTAAAATATCTTTAAAAAGAAATGAGTTTTAAGAGTCCCCGTTTGTAGCATGTGAGATCGGTTGAAATCGTCTTCGTCGATCCTGACATATGCATCGTCCTCATACGTCCTCATGTTATCATTACTTGGCGATACATGTCGCAAATTTACAGTAGAACTTCAATATCTCAACCTCGGATAACTCGAATTTCGGGATAGACGAGGTAAAAGTCCGGTCTTTCAAAATTTACAATACAAAGTTGTTCTAAAATGCATCTCTATGTATATCTAGACACACATGTGACAGCTTAATGCAGGTCTAAAGTAATGCTGAAAGCTCCTACAGGAGCTTTCAGCATTACTTTAGACCTGCATTAATCTGCATTAATCTGTGAATTTGAGCAATTATGCAGATTTGAAACTGGATGACTCGAACCTAGTATTTTGTATGGTTCACTCACTCACTCCTACCTTCTTTTTATGACATGACGGTTGATCTGCAAACTTGAAACTTTCAGTATAGTTATTTTGGAACGTCTTTATAGTCATTGGGTTATACAGAGCGTCCATGTCTCTCCTCTCCTCTCTTGGTACAATAATCTGAAGTTAACAGAACAGGAAAGAGCGAATGAACCTTTCAACAGCAGAGCTACAGATAAAGATGTGTGTACCTAAATACTAAAGTCGCCAATTCTCCACCAAACCCTATACTGTGACCATTCCTTAGAATCGTCTCTGCGAGACGATTCTAAAGAGTGGTCACAGTATAGGGTTTGGTGGAGAAATAAAGAATTCTTGAAATTAAGCATCTTAATCTGTGCCACCAAACAGTACCGTTGTTTGAAATCCATCAGTATCTGACACACTGTATTAGTATCAACTTTCATCAGGCTTGACCGTTTGCTCCATGAATATTCATGCAAGAAATAATGACATCATAATTACTAAGTAGAATATTTGTTATAATAGCATATGGAGTTTTTGGGATTGGCAGAAACTGTAAAATCATATCTATATCACAAGCAAAAAAAAAAAGACCCTGATCAGACGGCTCCTAGAGGAGCCGTCTGATTTGGGTCTACTCTGTTTGTAAATTCGTGAAAACACATTTACAATGTATATATAGCAAAGGGTAAACCAACTTTTAACGCCAGCTTACTCAAAGGTTCTAGAGGTAGATCTAATATGATAACAAACATATGTAATATATCATGTTTGACTCAAGTAAATAAAATGTATTTTAATTATTTCCTTCTTTTAAATGCCTTGTGGCGCATTGCAAACAGAGTAGACCCAGATCAGACGACTCCTATAGTTTTTATAACTAACTTAAGGTGGGATCTGATTTGGGCATTTGACATGGGAAAGCGATGGGTGTGGGGTCCAAGTATGTAGTCAGTTTTAGCAGAACCGGCGTATTCTTATTTTAATTTCTATTACTTACAAAATCCCACCAATTGGTTTAATCTGACATTCACATGACATCAAGAGACAGGTCGATTTCTAATGTTGGTAAAACTTGAGGCCCAACCCTTTTTGTCTTGTCATCTTGTATTATATACCTTAAGAAATGTTCAAACGATTTACTTATATCTTGTCTTCATGTATGTATGCATGTGTATTGTTAGCAATTCACAACAAAATATGTTTAAACTCTAAATATTTACTTAGCCCCCAAAGGTATCAGCCCTCGTTTGCTGTAGATGTACTCACCTTTGCTAAGTCAGTTTCAAGTTTGATGATTTCATCCAGGTCACTATCTATTGTGGTCTCGCTGGCGCCCAGCATCACTGCTGCATTCCTGATCATTGTTCTATATGCTTGTAACTTCGGCTTTAAACTGGGATCCAGGTAATAGTTTCTACTTGGCATCCAAGTTCCAGGTTGATCTATCTGCAGTGAACGAAGACAGAACATTTTGCATACTACATGTATTATCACGACAAAAGATATGGCAATATCAATTTTGTGTTTTGTATTTATGGTAGTGACCGTTACCTGGATACAAGAGACCCAAAGTAGAATTAATGTATGAAAATAGGACACTGACCGCAGGACACTCTTGAAATCCCATCCTTGGCCTATATACAATCTACTCTTACATATACCAAGTTTGATCACAATAAGTCCTATCTATGGCTATATTCCGAAATTACGTTTTCATTTTTTTTTGTCCCAGACAATTGAAAGTATGATAATAAAATTTTGCTCCTTGCAAACCATGTGTACAGAAAGTTTAACCACATTAGGACTTTCCTATTAATAGAAAGAGGTCGTTCTGAACGCGCGAAATAATGGAATGAACGGATATAAAACATTTGAATATAGCAGAACCTGTCTTAAACGGTCATGAAAAAGAAGTCTAAGTGTGGGTCTTGAATGCATTAAGCAACCACCTGTTTTAACTCTTTTGGCGCCAATGTCGCCTGTTGGCACCATTGAAAACAGTGCAGTCCCAGGTCAGATGCCGCCTTTTCAAGGCGGCATCTGACCTGGGACTTCACTGTTTTCTGTATTGTTTAGCCCAAACATACAGGTTTTTAAAAACAAATGTTTTACTAATATACCTTTATTATTCAATATGAAATTATTATTGCAGACGACACTTTTAAATTTGGCGCCAAAGAATATGTTCAATATATGAATGTATCTGCTGTATACATGTACATATCGATCTTGATCTGAATTCCTCCAAAACATCGTGCAACAGCAAAATTTCGAATCCTATTATTGATTATCCATTTAACCTCAGGTCATTTACAAAATAAACCATAATCACTAACTTAATACAGTAAAACCTCTCTATAACGGCCACTAAATTACATAAATTATTTTGTGTTAAAGACAGGTGGCTGCTTAAAGCAAGGTGAAAGTAAAACGGAACGCTCCTTTTACTTTCACCTTGCTTTAAGCAGCCACCTGCCCTAAATACCAACTAATTAACACAATTTAGTGGTCTTTATAGAGAGGTTTTACTGTATAACAATGGATTGCGAACGATACATACAAAGAGTATATATCGAGTGTTGTTCAGATCGTCTAGCCCCGCCCACGCAGAAATCATGGGCTTGTTGCTGTATTTTAGTAGTGATAGTAACAGACGACCAAGGTCAAAGTCATCCTTCTTCCATTTACCCCCGGAGTTGTTGCCTAGCAACGGCCATCCTCCAAATTCCTCCAACAGCGGATAAATGACTGCAGCTGTTCTGTTTTCAATCAATTCTGAAAAATTTGCATAAATTGTTCAATATTTTTACCCCTTTGTTTGTGGGACAAGGTATGTGAAGATATAGACAGATAACATGTATTAGATAGAAGAACCTGTCTTAAAAGATCATCAAAACGAGATCAAACAATGGGTCTGTAAGGCAGGCGGTAGGTTAATGCAGGTCAAAAGTAATGCGGTAAGCTCCTATAGGAGATTTGTGCATTACTTCTGATCTGTATGAAGCAACCAACTTATCGACCTATATTCTAATTTCTAATCTCAACAATTTCCAAAGTTCACAATTTAAGGCAGGTCTAAAATGATGTTGAGAGTTCCTGTGAGAGCTTTCAACAGTATTTCCAACATGCAATAAGCTGTCACAAGTGTTTCTAGATATGCGTAGTGACACATTTAAGAATAGTTCTGTATTGTAATTTTTGGAAGGACATAGCTTTTACTTCGAATTATTTCGGAAGTTCGAGTTATCCGAATTCGAGATATCGAAGTTCACATGTATTTTGTAGAGTGTCGTTCATTACCTTCGTTAACACAGGACTGGTACAACCATTTCACCTTTTTGAATACCCCAAGCTCGTCTTCGTCAATGTCTTCTTCCAAGACACCTTAAAATCATATACACAAATAACCATGCTCAAAGGATAAATGGCAAAACGAATATTACAAGCAGTATACAATTGAACCTATCCTAAGTGGTCATTTACTTATTGAATATATTAATGAGTATTAAAAAGCATGTGGTTGCTTAATGCAGGACAAAAGTAATGCAGAAAACTCCTGTAGGAACTTTCTGCGTTACCTTTGACCTTCTACCACCTGCCTTTACCCATTACCTCATGCATAGGCTATTTTAAGATACAGCCGCTTTGAACTGCTTTTTGTACCAAAAAGGAGCATTAACTAGAAAAAAGGAAAATTTTAGAATTTTGTAGTTTGAAACCATTGCGATAAATAGAGCATTTGCTCCTATAGGAGCAAATGCTCTATTTATCACAATGGTTTCACAAAGTGACTTTTACAGAGTCGTCAAAAGTCGTCAATATGAGGGAATGAGTTAAACACGTTTTATTATACCTCTGTTTGATGACCGCTTAACCCTTCGCTTGCTGAATTTTAAAATACATTTCTCCTTCTTTACCCATACCCTGTTGTATAATTACATATATCTTCACTGTGTACAAGTATTTCGCTGTGCAATCACTGTTGTCGAGTGCACTGGTTGCACAATCAACTTGTAAATAGTGCAGACCCTGATGAGACAGCTCCTGCAGGAGCTGTCTCATCTGGGTCTTCACTATTTACAGGTACGTATATTGACGCGATTAGCAAGCGAAGGGTTAAGACAGATTCTTCTGTACATGTAGATTTAAAATGACTATCCGCATTGGATTATGATCTGTGTCGTTTATCAACACTTACCCCGCTGAGAAAAAAAGTTCGATATTATTTATTAATAAAGTTTAAGCTACAAACTGCCTTAAAATTACCACCTGCCCTAAAGTTACCACCTGTCTTAAAGTTACTACCTGCGTTAGTTTAAACATATTTGTTGCATACAATATAGATGCAGGGTTACACGTTTTTGCAACATTATCTAATGACAATAATAAAGATGAACATAAGAAAATCAGTAATTACAGTATAAATAACATAGTAATTTGAAAACAAACTGCAATGTAGACATCAGCAAAGGGAATAAAGAAAGAGAGGAAGAAAGGAAAGTGCTTTATAGATTAAATTCTACAATTTAAAATCGGTTGGAGGCTCGGATGTAACGATGAACTGCATCAAAAACAACCAGGAGAACAGATTGTGCTTCCAAAAAGTAAAATATCTAAATTGACAGTTGTTATAGGTATAATGTCATTGAATAGAATCTCCCGCATATGTACATCGTTTGGACAATCTAGAAAGTAATGTAAAGCATTTTCACACGGATATCCACATGTGCAGGTTGGATCGTTTATCAAATTACACCTAAACAGGTCGTAATTTAGTGAGCTGTAATAAAGTAACCACCTGCCATAAAGTAATCACCTGCCATAAAGTTACTAGCCGCCTTAAAGTTACTACCTGCCTCAAAGTAACCACCTGCCTTAAAGTTACTACCCGTCTTAAAGTTACTACCTGCCTCAAAGTAACCGCCTGCCTTAAAGTTACTACCTGTCTTAAAGTTACTACCTGCCTTAAAGTAACCACCTGCCTTAAAATTACTACCTGCCTTAAAGTTACTACCTGCCTTAAAGTAACCGCCTGTCTTAAAGTAACTACCTGCCTCAAAGTAACCGTCTACCTTAAAGTTACTACCTGGCTTAAAGTTACTACCTGCCTTAAAATTACTACCTGCAATAAAGTTACTACCTGCCTTAAATTTACTACCTGCCTTAAAATAACTACCTGCCCTAAAGTTACTACCTGCCTTAAAGTTACTACCTACCTTAAAGTTATTATCTGTCTTAAAATTACTACCTGCCTCAAAGTTACTACCTGCCTTAAAGTAACCACCTGTCTTACAGTAACTACCTGCTTTAAAGTAACCGTCTGCCTTAAAGTTACTATCTGCCTTAAAGTTACTACCTGCCTTAAAGTAACCACCTGTCTTAAAGTTACTACCTGCCTTAAAGTAACCACCTGTCTTAAAGTTTCTACCTGCCTTAAAGTTACTACCTGCCTTGAAGTAACCGCCTGTCTTAAAGTTACTACCTGCCTTAAAGTAACCACCTGCCTTAAAATAACCACCTCCCTTAAGGTTACAACCTGCCTTAAAGTAACCACCTGCCTTAAAGTTACAAGCTGCCTTAAGCTTACTACCTGTCTTAAAGTTACTACCTGTCTTAAAGTTACTACTAGCCTTAGAATAACAACCTGCTTTAAAGTGACTACCAACCTTAAAGTTACTACCTGCCTTTGAGTAACATCTGCCTTAAAGTTACTTCATGAATCAGGATAGACCCAGATCATATGACTCACGCAGGAACCGTCTGATTTGGGTATACTCTAAGACTCAGAGGTATATTTTTGCATGACCATTGTAATGAGGTTTGACTGTAATCTTCCAGGTAAATCTCTACATGTGCCTCGCTGATTTGTGTGCACTATGCGACAAACGTGTTTCTACTCATAATGAGGCGTGACCGCGAATCTTGCTGCATGTATACATGTAGGGGAGAACGTTTGACCTAGAAGGGCGGAGTTAACCTTTGGCACCGAACAATAAATTAGCTTAAATGGTAGTTTCAAAATCTATCGGTTATTTACCATGCTTACCGACATCCAAATCTGGATCTACACTATTTGCATACGCTACTTATTAAGGGTAATTAGCATTATAAGAATACCCGACGTATATAATACTCGAATAAGAACGGGCCTCACACAAAACCAAACAACCATATTTGTTCGCAATGAATGAACCTGATATTCACCTTGCCAGGTCGGAAAGAGCACACAAACTTAACCCGTTCCTTCTTATGAACGCATATTCACGCTATTGCAAGCAGAGTAGATCGAGATCAGACGGCTCCTATAGGTGCCGTCCAATTAGGGTCTGTTCTGTTTGCTTATGGAACAATGGAATAATGTAGATCTGGGTTTACTGTTTCTGCTTTTGCAAAAGTTGACTGTGTTAACCCTTCGCTTGCTATTCACGTCAATATACCTACCTGTAAATAGTGAAGACCCAGATGAGACAGCTCCTGCAGGAGCTGTCTCATCAGGGTCTGCACTGTTTACAAGTTGATTGTGCAACCAGTGCACTCCACAGCAGTGATTGCACAGCGAAATACGTATTCACAGTGAAGATATATGTAATTATACAACAGGGCATGGGTAAAGAAGGAGAAATGTATTTCAAAATTCAGCAAGCGAAGGGTTAATATGCCATTTTAAAATTTATATTCGTGATGTCATCATTTCTTTCGTGAATATTAATAGGTAAAATGTTACACCCACAATGAAGCCATGTTATGTTGTTTATATCCCGCTGAGTGATGACCCCGTTTAGCTTATCTGTACAACAAGACATAGTGGTGCATATGATGACCAATATAGTGGTAGATTGCATATGGTTCGTTTTACAAAATACATATTTAAAATAGGTTAGTACATGTATATTGCATACTGTTTTAAAAGTTTTAACCTTTTCCCTGTTGGATATTCAAGTTAGAAATAATGGCATCATGAATATTTATTTTTCAGGCACAATTTGTAGAATCAGATCTATATCATACCATAAGCAAACAGAGCAGGTGCTGATCAGACGGCTCCTATAGGACGTCTGATCTGAGTCTGCTCTGTTTGCAAATTCATGAAAAGGCGTTTATATGAAGGAAATGGTTAAAACTCAAATAAACACAGTATCATCTATGCGATGCGATAGCTTAAAATAAAAAAGAATATTTTTAAAAGCAGGTGGATACCTAATGCAGAAAGCTCCTACGTGAGTGTTATGTGTAACTTCTGTGAAATAATAAGGTATTATCTGCATAACATAAAGCTATCATCTATACTGCATTAATTAAGCTATCATCTATAACATCGACTAATTATCATATCATTTAGACTGATGTAGTAAGATTTAACTGTACAAGACTATACATATACAACAAAATGTGTTTGTGAAACACTATGCCCCCCGCACATGGCCGTTGACCTTGGTGTATGACCTTGATGCATGACCTTGGTGTATGACCGTGACGCATATTGAATGGCAAGTTATCGCCAAACTAAATTCGACCCGTAATTTGACCTTTGACCATGATGTATGACCATGACCTTAATAATTCACCCCTAGAAATGTTTGACTTCATAAGTTGCACATGCATGCCAAGTTTGAAGTATGTATGTGCAATGGCTACAAAATTATCGCCAACGTTAAGGTTGGGGACAAACCAACCAACAAACCAACAAACCAATAGACAGACAGACAGACAGACAAACAAACAGAGCAAAAACAATATTCCCCCCTGGGGGCATAAAAATGACAAATTAGCGAACCATGGCAAAGAGACATACAGACATACAAACGGAAATACACACACAATGAAGCACAGGAATGTACAGGAATGTACGTATATATAGACAATGCAATCAAATCAAAGAACATCAGAAAAACGCACAGAGATGTAGACAAAGCACAGGAACGTACGTTTATACATGTATAGACCGTGCAATCAAATCAAAGAACATCTGAAAAATACAGAGATTTAGACAAAGATTTAGAAACTGACAGAGATAAGGCAATACAGATAGATCTAGAAAGACAGAACACAATACAAACACGAATATACACAATACAAACACGAATATAAAAGACATACAAAGAGATTCTAACAAAAAGAAAAGCATCACAGAGAGATAGACAGGTGGGGAAAAACAGGGGAACAGAAACAGCGGCAGAGAAACAAACAGGTGTAGAAAACAGGGGGTGCAGAAACAGCGACAGAGAGACATACAAGTGGAGACAACAGGGGACCAGAAACAGCGATAGAGGACAGACGGGTGGAGAAAACAGGGGCGGGGGTAATAACAGCGACAGGGAGACAGACAGGTGAGGAAAACAGGGAAATAGAAACAGCGACAGAGAGACGGACAGGTGGATAAAACAGGGGACCAGAAACAGCGGCAGCGAGACAGACATGTGGGGGAAACAGGGAAACAGAAAGCTGACAGAGATGCAGACAGGTGGAATAAAAAGAGGGGAAAAGACAACGAAAGACAGGTACATTATCTGCGAGGACACAGAAAGCATACTTTTTAGTTTTAGCAGAACATCATCCCTGATCACGCCGTATGTGTGTAAGTTTCCCCTGTCTGGAGGCACGGTGTGGGACTTCATCCACCCGCCACATGCGTAGTCATAGAAACTCTCGCACGGATCAGCCGTGGTATCCCTAGACTGCATCACCTGAGCAGCTGAAACGAATAACATACATATTGTTTGTTATCAGCTGAAAAAAACAATATAGCTCAAAGTCTTATCTGCAGCATTCACATACATTATTAATGTCATCTTATAACTTCAGCTAATGCATAGACTTCAGGGGCGTAGCTTGGACTAAATGATGAAGACAATAAAATCATATTTGCTGTTGTGCATTGTTATTGTTATATACGGTAAAGCAATAACGGATGTTTTATCCTCATATATTTCACTGTACAGCTATCGATATTTGTTCTAACTCTTAGTTTAATATTATACTGTTTCTAAAACTATACTAAGACGTCTTACTTATAACGGTATGTTCTTATGCTAAGATATCTAAGTGTCCTCTGATCGTACTGCTATGGGTATGTTACCTCTTACCACATCTCTCTCTCTCTCTCTCTCTCTCTCTCTCTCTCTCTCACACTCTCTATCTTTCACAAACACTTCTACTTCTGTTAAGTTTCATATTTTGCTTGCCATTGCATGTACATGTATATATAAATTCTTTGTATGGGGAGGGTCAAATCTAATGTTGTAAGAACTTGTGACACGACCCAATTTCGTCTAATATGGAAATGAAATATGTTTAAACTAAATTGTATGTATAGGCCGAATTTAACCCTTTACCCCATGAATATTCATGTAAGCAATAATGACATCATGAATATTAATTAGATTAATTGTTATAATAACACATGAATACATTTATTTTTGGCCGAGACAGAAACTGTAGAAATCATATATATATATATATTATGTCATCAGCAAACAGAGCAGACCTTGATCAGACGGCTCATATAGGAGCCTTCTGATCTGGATCTACTCTGTTTGCAAAGGAGTAGAAAGGCGTACTGGTGAAATCAAGGGTTTAGGTGGGCCTTGCAGCCCAAATACAAAGCAGATCTATTCACTTAATTTTCTGAATATTGCATTTTTGACATTTTCTCTCTTTTTTTTAATTTTCTGAGAAAAAGGTGTAGGCAGCGGCTTACCTGGCCTATAGAAAGCTACGTTCCTGAGAATATAATGCGTGGATGCAACACATGATTCATACTTCTGATGTTAAAACTCTTTACCTATTGGTGTCATGGTGTTATTATTCCTTATACAGGATAGTAAACAGGGAAAAGGGTTAACCCTTCTCTTGCTGAATTTTAAAATACATTTCTCCTTCTTCACCTATGCCCTGTTGTATAATTACACATATCTTCACTGTGTACAAGTATTTCGCTGTGCAATCTTTGCTGTGGAGTGCACATGTTACACAATCAACTTGTAAATAGTGTAGACCATGATGAGACAGCTCCTGCAGGAGCTGTCTCATCTGGGTCTTCACTATTTACAGGTAGGTATATTGACGTGAACAGCAAGCGAATGGTTAAATAAGTTACTAAATGACTATTCAAGGACTATTCCAAAGAGGTTTGATCGCCATTGGCCCAGAAAAGTATGTAAACATTTACCCCATAAATAGTTAAATACACATTCGACGCCTTTGCAAATAGAGTAAACCCAGATCAGATGGCTCCTTTTTAGCCGCTTGATCAAGATATTCTCTGTTTTCTTACGGAGCAATATAGTCATTATTATACAGTTTATGCCATGGCCGAAAATTATGTGTTTATGTGCCATATTGCATAGGAAAGTCACGTGAGGTATAATAAAAGTAGTTGTTAACGAGGATGACGGATGAGCGACACATCCAAATAGCTCATACTTGTACCTTGTTATGGAACGCCATTCTGCCATGCTATTTGCTAAATGATAAATGCGAAATGCTAAATGCAAAATGGGAAATGTTTTTTACCAGTGGTGTAAATTGCTAGGGAAATAACCGGAATGTTCCAAATGATGGATGTAAATGACAAATGCGAAATGCTTATTGCTAAATGCATGTTTGCACTACTAGCATTAAACAGCGCCATTTTAGTAGTGCAATAAGCAATAAACTTTAATGTAAATAAACATGCATTTAGCAAATGTACAGTCACTTTAAAATTGGCGCCGTTCAATGCTAGTAGCGCAAACATGCATTTAGCAATAAGCATTTCGCATTTGTCATTTACATCCATCATTTGGAACATTCCCTAGCAATTTACACAATTGGCATAAAAAGCATTTCGCATTTGTATTAGCAATTAGCATGGCAGAATGGCGTTCCATAACTTGTACATGGTGAGCTTAAATAAACATTTTCTAACCACACCTTGGCGATTAGAATTAGAATTAAATTGTTAAATAGGTTGAAGAAAACAATAGTTATTTTTACCGGCTAGTATGCATTCCTCAGTGACGCACACAGAATTGGTATCTGAAATGTAGATTGATTCACGGTTAAGTCAGTCATATACCCTTAGCCGGCTAAGCGCGAACTAACTGATATTTGCAAACAGTTAGGATCCAGATGAGACGCCGAGTAACTCGATGTCTCATCTGGGTCCAAGCTGTTTGACACTCTGTCAATAGTATCTCAAAAGCTTGAAGTAAGTGACAACGGCAACAGATCGGAGCTTAAGCAGACCTCATTTTCATAGCAGGCTAAGGGTTAAAATACATATACTAGCAGTGCAACGCTACTAGACACTTGTTACACAAATGCGTGCAATGTACAATATAACTTGTCTTAAGCGGCCTTTAGGAGCTTTCTGCATTACGTTTGCCCTACACTAAGCAACCACCTGCTTTTTAAGATACATATGTTAAATAAATGAATGGCATAAAGGAGCTTTCTGCATTACGTTTGACCTGCATTAAGCTACCACCTGCTTTACAGGTCAATAAATGTACCTCTTTTTGATGGCCGTTTAAGACGGGCTCCAATGCATTCATAACTTGTCTACGTCTTTGTAACGGGCAAAGTAAATCTTCTCTTTAGCAACCATACACTGAACTTCTTTTGCTGTCGGTCTTTAAGACAAAATGTAGCTTAATGCATTTTAAAGTTATACAGAAGACCCCAAAAAGTTATACAAAAGTTATACAGAAGGCCCCAAATAGAGTTTTTCGTATAAGATCAATAGTTTCATTTATATATAGTTCATTCGTTTAAAGACATTCGAAAAGTCAATGAACAAAAAAAAGAATGGACGGAAAACATATGTCGATCCTAAGCACAATAAAGCCACACCGACCATGAGCACATTAAACCCAATGGACACCGAGCCTAAACACAGTAGCGGCAATCATTGAAAAAGATACAGTTGAACTCCGATATCTCGAGCTCGGATGACTCGAATTTCCGGATAACTCGAACTAAATGTTCGGTCCTTCCAAACTTTACAATACATAATTGTTCTTAAATGTATCAGTACGCATATCTAGAAACACGTGTGACAGCTTAATACAGATCGAAAGTAATGGTGAGAGCCCCTACAGGAACTTTCAGCATTACTTTTAGACCTGTACTATGCTGTGAATGAGAGAAATAGTTTGAAATCGGATAACTCGAACATCAAAGTAATTTGTAAGGTCCCTTAACGTTCGAGATATCGAAGATGAACTGTACATTGTATATCGGCCATAATCACATTATAGCCTAACAACCTAGTGACCCTCAGCTTCACTTAGTGTACTAACTTATCTATGACGTTGTGCGACGTAAAATAAACAACTTACAGCAAACAAAATCAATAATAATATTACTAATAATAGCAGCAGTACATGCAGTAGTAGTAGTAGTAGTAGTAGTAGTTGTAGTAGTAGTAGTAGTTGTAGTAGTAGTAGTAGTAGTAGTAGTAGTAGTAGTAGTAGTAGTAGTAGTAGTAGTAGTAGTTGTAGTTATAGTAGTAATAATAGTAGTAGTAGTAGAAGTAGTAGTAGTAGTAGTAGTAGTAGTAGTAGCAGTGGTAGTAGTAGTAGTAGTAGTAGTAGTAGTAGTAGTAGTAGTAGTAGTAGTAGTAGTAGTAGTAGTACATGTAGTAATAGTAATAGTAGTAGTTGTAGCTGTTGATGTTGTTGTGGTAGTAGTAGTAGTGGTAGTTGTAGTAGTAATAGTAGTGGTAGTAGTAGTAGTAGTAGCAGCAGTAGCAGTAGCAGCAGCAGCAGCAGCAGCAGCAGCAGCAGTAGTAGTAGTAGTAGTAGTAGTAGTAGTAGTAGTAGTAGTAGTGGTGGTAATAGTAGTAGTAGTAGTAGTAGTAGTAGTAGTAGTAGTAGTAGTAGTAGTAGTAGTAGTAGTAGTAGTAGTAGTAGTAGTAGTAGTAGTAGTAATGGTGGTGAGGTGGTGGTGTTGGTGTTGGTGTTGTTGTTGGTGGTGGTAGTTGTCCCAATGTAAACTATTCAGAATGAGGTAGCATGTTGCAAAACGTATGTAGACATTTAAAGACATTTACCTTTTTTCTTACAAACGCAGTCCGTCTTCTTGTCGCTGTCCTGTTGTGCCGCGTGGGTGGGACCGTCGTCAGTTTCCAGGGGTTGGGTTTTACTGGCGTCTGAGAGCTTCACACTAAGAACGACAACTGCAACTACAAGTCCAACAATCAAGACATACAGCATTTTCCGGCAGCGATTGGATTTCATCCCCTTGTCTTCCTCGACGTTGCTAAAAAATATACACAATGACCATGTTTAGCAGGACCTGTTCAAAGAGACCAATGAATAAACACGTGGTCTTTATAAGTAGATTGTGGCTTAATACAGACCAATAACACTCCTGTAAAATGGTCTCTTTCAAATAGATCAAAATCTACTGTCGGTCTGTGTGAATAGACCGTTCTCGTGCAAACGCTTTTCATGTCTTTACAAACGGAGTAGACCCAGATCAGACGGCTCGTATTTGGGACTTTCTGCATGACTTTAAACTTGCATTAAAGTGTCCCGTGTCTAAAAGCCCGGTATTGATGTTAAGATTAACGTCCGGTTTAGAGGGGTTTACTGTATTTGTGTAGCTGGGTAGAGATTGTGGTGAAACAGTTGATAGGCATGAGACTGCGTGGCTTGATAGCTCAGTCGGTAGAGTGCTGGCATGGTAAGACACAGGTCCTGGGTTCACGTCCTGGTCGACTCACAACCTTTTTGCATTTGGCGTCCAACGTAAATAACCCATAGTGTGATTTGTATGAACAAAATGTAATAATGAGAAATTCGTGGAGTGTTCTTTGAGTAAGAGTTCTTGTGTAGAGGGGATGTGTAATCGGGTTGAGATTGTGGTGAAACAGTTGATAGGCTGTGCGCATAGAATGTGTGGCTTGATAGCTCAGTCGGTAGACTGTTGGCCTGGTAAGCCAAAGGCCCTGGGTTCAAGTCCGAGTCGAGTCCAACTTTTTCATCATGTTAAAACCTTGCATATTACAAGTAAACGGTGCAGCCGGCTTCTTAACCCTTCGCTTACTGAATTCTAAAACACATTTCTCCTTCTTTACCCATGTCCTGTTGTATAATTACATATATCTTCACGGTGTACATGTATTTCACTGTGCAATCACTGCTGTGGGGTGCACTGGTTGCACAATCAACTTGTAAATAGTGCAGACCCTGATGAGACAGCTCCTGCAGGAGCTGTCTCATCTGGGTCTTCACTATTTACAGGTAGGTATATTGACGTGAATAGCAAGCGAAGGGTTAAGTGGTTATCGCACGCGATTTCATTGCTACTTGGCAGGTTACCAGCGCAGTAACATTTTAGATCTTATTTGCATATATTTATGCATTATGTTGTAACCTTATTACTGATATGTGACTGGACATGCTTCAGTTTATTCTTTTTGACATATATTATTTAAGATTAACCCATTTCTGCCTTTTTTACGTTGCACCTTTACCGATCTCTGACTTGAAGCAGGTGTATATAATACGTAATCAGCCAGAGCACGCGTGTTACTATTTTAACGTCGAAATGTTGTTTGTTTTTAAAACTGTGCTAAAACGGAACAGGCTGTAAGCATTTACTGTTCAATTATGTACTTCGCACATTGCTTCCGAGTTATATGGCCAGTGCCATGTGAAAAGCGATGCATAATTGTCCTAAATTTCGGACAGACAAATATAGGCAAATCACCCAGATCCAGATCGAAACTGCTCCTGAAGGAGCTGTTTGATCAGGGTCTACACTATTTGTTATTGTGTATGGCTTATTTAAAGTTGTGCCAAGTTGACGTACCAGTGGAGAAAGGAAATTTGGTATCCGAATACTGAACGTAATTAGGCATTGAAGACACACGACCTCAACGTAAGGTAGCTCAATGCTAAGAGTTGGCGAATTCAATAACTATCTTTTATTTTTAACTCTTTCGGCGCCAATGTCGCCTGTTGGCAACATTGAAAACAGTGCAGTCCCAGGTCAGATGCCTCCTTTTCAAGGCGGCATCTGACTTGGGACTGCACTGTTTTCTGTATTTTTAGCCCAAGCATACAGGTTTTTTAAAAACAAATGTTTTACTAAAATACCTTTATTATTTAGTTTAGAATTATATTGAATATGAAATTATTATTGCAGGCGACACTTTTAAATTTGGCGCCAAAAGAGTTAATTTACAAGAAAAACACGAATATACGGCTTGAAACAACTTATGATGCTGTTAGGAGCGTAGTTGAACCCAAATGTAATGTACGCACTGTGGCTATGGGTTCCAGGGGCATGCTCCCCCGGGGAAAAATAGAATTGTGTAGTTTTGAAACCATTGTGATAAATAGAACATTTGCTCCTATAGGAGCAAATGCTCTATTTATCGCAATGGTTTCAAAAAGTGACTTTTGCAGGGGCGTCAAAGGCCGTCAATATGAGGGAATGTGTTAAAGCTTACATGAAAAGACAGAGCGTTTATCAAGTTCTACCCACTAGCCTTTGATTTTTGTTCTTTTTTGGCCATAATAATGTTTTCACCTTTCAGATTGATGTTACGCACGTGCGTAAGTGCGTATCGCTAGCTACGCACACCTGATCGTCAGGGTATACTGCGTATGTCAGTGTCCCTAAATATGACTTAGGCCAGGCATATAAAAAACCCTCGCCGGGGTCTGCAATATTTACTTCACAAACTGTTTTCCGAAGCGAGTTGATATAATACAGTTAACCCTCTCTGAACCGCACGTTAAAATTAGTATAAATATAGGTATTGGAGACAGGTGGCAGCTTAATCCTTTTTCGGCGCCAAATTTCTAATTGTCGTCTGCAATCCAATATTTGTTAAATCAATCGGTACAATAAGGAAATGAGATAAATAAGTGAAAAGTTCAAAGGAATAAAGCACATATATAGAAATAGACAAGGAGACAATAAGTGAAGTCCCTTGTCAGACGCCGCCTTTAAAAAGGGCGGCGTCTGATCTGGGACTGCACTATTTGTCGTGGTGCATTTATGCGACATCGGCGGTGAAAGGGTTAAGCAACTACCTGCTTAAAAGTATCTGAATTCTTCTCTACTAGAATTCCAGCTTAGACGTGTTTTACTCTATCGGCAAATTATTTCTTAAACATCTATTAGAAAGTAATTTCAATAGTTTAATGTGATGAATATTAATGTATGAAGTAATGACATCACGAATATTAATTGGATTATCTTTTTATGGCATGTAAACAAAGAAACGTTGAACCAGGACAGAAACGGTAGCCACAGATATATAATTATAATTTTATAAGCAAACCCAGTAGTCCCTGATTTGAATAACTTTACAACCACATGCTATGCTATGAGCTCTTTCAATCACACAAACGCAGTTTAAAACATTTGCAAAAAAGTAGACCCAGATCAAACTTCTCCTGTAGGAGATATCTGACCAGGGTATGCTCTGTTCGCTCATCGAATAATATTGATCTGATTCTGAAGATTTTAGCAGTCAAACATGACTTTGACAATGTGCATTTATGAAAAAATAAGTCCATGTCTATTCGTATAGAAATATATTTTAGAATTAATTGTCATATTCAGTGAAGCCCCTCTAAACTGGAATTTTAACAAAGAATAATTAATATTTATTTAGGCAGGTGGCTGCTTAATGCAGGATAAAAGTCATGCAGAAAGCTCCTTTTGGAGCTTTCTGCATGACTTTCATCCTGCATTAAGCTGCCACCTGTCTTAAAGACCGGAATTGATACTTATTGGAACGTCCGTATAGCCATACCTCATCTCCAGCATAACTTGCTTCTCCTTCTCCTTCTGTTTGGATAAGGCCTCCACCCATGACGTGTCCTCTGGAGTCTGTTCGCTCTCTTTGTCCGCCATCGTAGGCGTACTGGTCAGCTACCTTAATCCTTTAAACGCTGAAGTAACTGTCGTCTAGAAAAAGATCGCATACCGACAGGTTACCGCAAAACTGTTCTATTAGTATTTTTAATGGACTCATCTCATGTTTAAATCAAAGCGCCGCAGGCGCTGTAGGCCTGGGCATAAGAAGGGTTGATCGTGTGTTCAAGAAGTTTTGGGGTTTGATTTTCCATGTAAACAATACAAAGTCCAATAACTCTGCAGAATATCATTGAACCGGAACAGGAATAATATATACACAACTAGGCATGGCACTGATCAATCCTATAAAGTTTCAGGAATATCCTATCAAAGAGTTTGGAGAAACCGCAGAGACAACATTTTCCATGTAAAAAAATCAAAGTCCCATAACTCTGCAGAAAACCATCGAGCCGGGACAGGAAAAAGATATGCACAACTAGGCATGGTGCTAATCAATATCTTGAAGTTTCATGTAAATATGACCAAACGTTTTCCAGAAACTGCGCGGACAGCATTGTTCATGTAAAAAAAAATCAAACTGGAACATGAATAAGATATGCACAACTAGGCATGGTGCTGGTTAATCCTATAAAGTTTCGATGAAAATCTGACCAAAGGTTTTGGAGAAACCGCGTGGACAAAGTAAAATCAGACTGACGGACGGATGTTCTAACATGTACACTTGTTGGGCAGTTCCTTTGGTTTAATTAACTAATTCCCTACTGGTGCGTTTTTGAACAACTCGAATATTCTGCTTTTCAATAGCTACTGCTCATTTTCGATAGATTAATTCAAAAATGTTGTCAGGATGCTTGGCGATGCCCTACTTACAAGACATAGCTTCATACCTCAAAATAACCAGCAGTGCTCGTTGATGCTTGCTCCAGTCTAAGCATTTGTATACAGTTTTCATTAATCTGAGTAAGTTCAGTAAATTAGCATATTAACAGTTTTTTTATTCATATTAACTATTTCGATTGACCAACCGCTTCACACATTCGAATATATACAAAGGACTAATTTTTATAAGGTATTAAACAAACAAAATGAAGTTTAAAAGTGAAATAACTTTGATACGCAACGAATTATTACAAACAGTCAACAAAATCCTGTTTCCATTAATCTAAGTAATTTCAGCAAATTAGCATATTAACAGTTTTTATTCATATTAATTATTTCGATTGACCAACCGCCTCACACATTTGAAAATGTACAAAGTACTAATTTTCATAAGGTATTAAATAAACAAAATGAAGTTTAGAAGAAAAATAACTTTGATACACAACGAATTATTACTAACAGTCAAAAAGGGAGATAATCCTGTATATACATAGATACATCAAATCGTTTACCTAGCGATATACTACAGGTTTTCTTGACAGAGGTTGGCTCTAAAATAGTCTAGGGGGAATGAGTTAAATGTACCCAGCAGGGCCACAAAAGTACTCAACAATATCTATAGATGGAATGAATAGAATTTAGCGTTATCTATTGCACTCCATACATTTCCGTTCAATTCAACCATGCTTTTCCGTAAGTAATCGGACATTTCCGTACAATTTCGCATTATATATGTGCACTATGCTGTGCGTAGAAATCTGTAGGCATGAAATAATGCATTTATATGCCAAACTCCCACTCATTGTTTTTCACTCTTAGAATCGCATTTTTTACCAAGTTTTATTAGTAAATGTTAACAAACTTTAAATGTTGAAGCCCAAACAAATTGGAACTTCACCGATCTATTTGCTTAAGCGTATTGGCATTTTGTGCAAGCGGTAAATCGCACTTTTACTCGGTTTTCTTCGGAAATGTTTGGGTAGGGGTTGAAATTATGGTATGACTACTATGGCCTTCGGCTTGGCAAGCCAACCCAGGCCAAAAATATGGCTGTTGAATTTTTATTGCCATCCGACTCGCTCACAAGTCTAGAGAAACTATTGCGACCGAGTATCAAGCGGTATATACCCTTGACCAAAGGTTAAACAACCTCTGAATCTGAGTTTGAGATAAATCTCAAGTATCTCATTGGTGCGATTCTGAGCAAGCTCAGAATATGACCAATCAGATGCTTTAGAATGATCTCAGACTCAAGCAAAACGTTTTATAGCCTCGGAGTCTGACGAGACTCTGCTACTCGATCAAAACTACAGTTGAACTTCGATAACTCGAATTCGGATAATTCGAACTTCGGGATAACTCGAACAAAAAGTTCAGTCCTTCCAAAACTTATAATAAAGAATTACTATAAAATGTATCGATATAGATATCTAGAAACACATGTGATAGCTTAATACAGGTCTAAAGTAATGCTGAAAGCTTCTACAGGAGCTTTCAGCATTACTTTAGAACTGTTTTAAGCTGTGAACTCGAGAAATTGTTAATATTAGAAAGCGGATAACTCGAACTTCTGTTATCCCGAACTAATATGTTTAGTCCCTTGAAGTTCGAGATATCGAAGCTCAACTACGTTTGCAAAAATGCATGTCAAGTCGCGCCTACAAGTAACATGAAAAGTGTTGATATTTATAAGCACTACATAATAACTGTCAACCTAAAATCAGCTGTTGTTGTTTTCTTCCATTTCTCCGAAAAACGCGACCAGAGTGCTAAATAGACCTTAATTAAAAGCCTAAAATATATCACATTAGACGGAGACAGATAGAGACAGACAGACATACAAACAGAGACAGAGAGAGACAGAAAGAAAGAGAGAGACACACACGGAGGGAGACAGAGACAGACAGACAGACAGACAGACAAACAGAGGCAGAAAGAGTAATTGGATTTTTTAAGTAAATAATCCATTAATTCAGGGCAACTGATTTATTACCTGGATATTTCGGCTTTATCGCAAAGCCTTCGTCAACACACTGAGATGTGGCCAGTGGGTGTCAGTGGGTGTCACATGACTTTGAGTCGTCACGTGACACAAGGAGAGGGTCATACACTGCTTGTAGTTCCAACCTCTCGTCCCGGTTGAGTGATGGTCGCCGCTGTTTTATTAGTATGGCTTTTTTTCACCCTACGTTTGAGATGCATATCCTCTGACGCCAAGACCTTGGTGTTACGAGAGTCAATGTGGTGACCTGTGGCTTCACAGTGTTCATGTAATGCTGAACTGGCTCTGGACACATGCTCTTTCATTCTTGTTTCTAGTGGTCTACCTGTCTCTCCAACATAGTCATGTTTGCATTGCTCGCACTTCACATAATACACCACGCCATATTTATTCAATTTGTCTTTCACACCTTCTTTCTGTATGAGTCCTCGGTGACTAGTTCGTCAGCTCGATGGAACAACGTTCTTACCACAGATCTTTTGTGTTCTAGATGGTGATTTGAGCCAAAATGTAAATATTGGTCAGTGTGAGTAGGCTTCCTGTAGACAGTGACTTTGGTGGACCCGTCATTCTTAATGTGGACACAGGTGTCAAGAAATGGATTTTTGCCATCCTTCTCACTCTCTGAAGTGAACTTGATGTGCTTGTCAATGGAGTTTAAGTGATTAGAGAACTCCTCTATGTGGTACTATGTGAAGTTTGGTCATGGTGTCATCCACATATCTAAACCACATGGAGGGTGGGTTTCTGGCTGTGTCCAATGCCTCTTTCTCAAAATGTTCCATGTAGAGGTTAGCTACAATAGGAGAAACCGGTGACCCCCATGGCTGTCCCTTGTTTCTGTTGGAAATATTGTCCAGTATAAATGAAATAGGTGCTGTTCAATGCCATTTCTAGGAGGTCACAAATACTGCATACTGTAAGCGTGGTCCCTCTCTTTGTGTCACGTGACGGCTCAAAGTCATGTGACACCCACTGACCACATCTCTGTGTGTTGACGAAAGCTTTGCGATAAAGCCGAAATATCCAGGTAATAAATCAATTGCTCTGAGTTAATGGATTATTTACTAAAAAAATGGACAATGCAGATCAAGAGAACAACCTTCATTATAGTACAGTAAGCCCCCTCTAATGCGACCACTTAAGAGGGTATAATTTTGGGTGCAAGATACAGGTGGTAGCTTAATGCAGGACACAAGTAATGCAGAAAGCTCCTAGAGGAGCTTTCTGCATTACCTTTGCCCTGCATTAAGCAACCACCTGCTTATAAAGACACTCGTGTTTATTCATTAAGTGGTCGCATTAGAGGGGTTCTACTGTAATTGGAAGTACAGTAGAAACTCTTTAACGCGATGTCCTAACAAACATTGCTGATTTTGAATACAGGTGGTTGCTAAAATGTTCTTTTTGGGTAGATTCATTCAAAGAGGTTGGGTCTAATAATAGTCTATGGAGGAAAGGGTTAAGTGGATTGAAAGTTAAACCCTTTGCTGTATTGTCACAGTGTTAATTATCCAATTACTCCATGAATATTCATGCAAGAAATGATGACATCATGTATATATTAATCGGATATTTTTTTTAATAAAATGGCATATTAGCACTTGACATTTTTTGCCAAAGTAGAAACTATAGAATCTGATCTTATTCCATAAGCGAACAGAGCAGACCCTGATCAGACGGCTCCTCTAGGAGCCGTCAGATCTACTGGGTCTACTCTGTTTGCAAAGGCACAGAAAAGCGTATTTATGGAGTAAAGGGTTATAGAGTCCACTAATTATGAAAAGCTTAAACTTGCTATAGGATTTTGAATGACAAACAGTGCAGACCCTGATCAGATGACTCCTCTAGGAGCTTAACTCTTCAGCTGTTCAGTAATTTCCACCTGCAAAAGTTGCCGTTTTTAGACAGCTGGTCGTCAAATAATTTGGACACTGCGATGGAGCCGAGTTACTCAATCGATCATGTGGTTCCAAAGTATTTGTAATGATCAACAAAATAATAGCAATAAAATGATCAAGAAGAAATTACACAAAGTACAGTGAGAATTAATGATCTTCCAACATAAAATATACAGTAAAGTCGCGATTATTCGAACTCTAAAATACGTATCATAATCGATCTTTAAGACAGGTGACAGCTTAATGCAGGGTGAAAGTCATGCAGAAAGGGAGCTTTCTGCATGACTTTCACCATGCATTGAGCAGACACCTGCCTAAAAGGGCATCAATTCTTCATTACGAAAATTTCGAAGTATATCACGTTTTTACTGTAGCTGAGGAAACAGAATTAATACAAACTTTTTTAAAATGTTCTGTATCCACTGGAGTCCTCTTGCATAATGCAGGCCGATGTACCATCATGTATACTATATACATAATTTTACCCTTATTCCCGCTGTTAAAAACAATGTCTACTCAATTTTGGATCCGTTTTAATTAACCTTTTGATAAACTATCGACTGAGTGTCAAACAGCTTGGATCCTGGGGAGACGTCAAGTTACTTTGCGTCTCATCTGGATCCAAGCTTTCTGTAAATACGAGTTCAAGCCGCGGATTACAGGATAAAGGTTTAACCCTTTAATCTGTAGTTACAAATATATTCACCAATAGTCTTATCATTTCCAGTTTTATACTTCACCACCCGAGTTGACTATTCGTTCGAACATTTATTGGTGCCATGCCAAACAGCTTGGATACTAAGTCGAGTTTCTGATCTGGATCAAAGCTGTTTGAAAATATCGGACGCATTATGCTAATCAGGTTAAGTTTATACAGTAGAAACTGTCCCAAGCGGGCATTCATTCATCGAAAATATTAGTCTTTAAAAGCAGGTGGTTGCTTAATGCAGGACAAAAGTAATGCAGAAAGCTCCTATAGGAGCTTTCTGCATTACTTTTGACCTGCAATAAGCTACCACCTGCCGTACAGATCCATAATTAGACCTCTTTTTGTTGGCTGATTAAGACAACTTCTACTGCAGTTCTGATATATGCATATAATATATATTCAAGGTCATGCTTCACACCACTCTGCCACATATTTTGAAATATGTAAGTTTCATTGACATGCTTAACAAAAAGGGGGCATGTTTTTGCATCTATCAAATATTATTTTTCTTTAACCCTTTCGCTGCCAATGCCGGATCTGTGATTACCTATGCAAACAGTTTGGATCCAGATGAGACGCCGAGTAACTCGGCGTCTCATCAGGATCCAAACTGTTTGTTACTGTTACTATGTTTCTGAAACAAAAATGAAGAAAATCAAAAGAATGAAAATTTGTAGCAGACGACAAAGTTAGCAGACGACAGAGTGTAGCAGACGAAATGGTTAATCCTCGACCTAATTTGGATTTTGCAAGCAGGCTGGATCCAGATAACAAGCGGTGTAAGCAGGTATCACGTTAGGATCCAAGCTGTTTGACTCTCAGATGATTAGTAATTCATTGTCATGGAAACGGCTATTAGATATCACATGCAAACAGTTTGGATCCAGATAAGATGTCGAGTAACTCGGCATCTCATCAGGATCCAAACTGTTTGGCTTTTTGTTCATTGTTTAATAAAGATATTGATCAAGCACCCATTCCAAAACTTGAAACAGATGCAATTGTTTCAAGCAGACGACTTTCAGAGCGGATCAGACGTAAATTTACAGCAGACACGAGTTTTCATTACGTTTAAAAGATTCCCTCATAGTGGCACTTTTTGAGGCCCTTGTAAGTGCCACCTTTTGAAACCATTTTGATAAGTAGAGCATTTGCTCTATAGGAGCAAATGCTCTATTTATCACAATGGTTTCAATGCTAAACAATCCTAAATGTTTCCTTGTTTCTAGTAAAAGCCAATTTTCAGTTGATTCATTCAAAGAGGTTGGATGTGCGGGAATGAGGCTAAGCACGACAAGGGCTAAAACAAACAACAGCACGAGTTTTTACCCTAGCCAGGTGCCGAATTAGGGACATAAGACAAATGGTACAGTAATGCGACTACTTAATGAATAAACATGTGTGTCCTTATAAGTAGGTGGTTGATTAATACAGGACAGAAGTAATGCAGAAAGCTCCTCTAGGAGCTTTTGCATTACTTTTGTCCTGCATTAAGCTACCACTTGCATCTAGCACCTATAATTATACATCTTTTAGGCGGTCGCATTAGCGGGTTTTTAATGTACTAACCTTTTTGATATACTGAAACGTCAACATGGAATGGCTCATCATTATTTAAAGATGGAGTCCATTCCGTATAAAAAGGTAAAAATTTGTATATGGATGTGAATTGACATGTATAAAAAGGCAAAAAAATGTATATGGATGTGGAATGACAATCAGTACAGGCCCTGATAAGAGGGATCCTTTGTGTCTACGTCTACACAGTCTGCTAATGCAATGTTTTCCAGCAATTAGAAGGTTAAATTGACATTTTGCCACAATTTGTTGCGTGTTTCTCCTCCTACCAGATATTATACATTTATAAAAATGTTTTTTAATTAAGGAGACGTGTGAGACTTGCCTGTAATTTACAAATTTATAATTAGACCTAATTTTATGGTCGCTAAATACATATTCTACCGCATATTTACATGTATGATGGATCCTATAAGAGATCCTATTAACCATTTCCTTCACATAGACGTGTTTTCACGCAAATACAAACAGAGAAGATCCATATCAGACGGTTCCTAAAGGAGCCATCTGATCAGGATCTGCTCTGTTTGCTAATGGCATTCGATAGATTTGTTTCTTTGCTTTCTGAAATGGCTACACTGTTCTACTTTCCATATTTCATTATAACTAGTTTGCCCATGAACACTCAGTTGGTATTGAAATTTGGAATAAGCGCTAGAACAGGGAAAGGGTTAACCCTTTCGTCCATAGGCTATTTTAGATCCAACCAATTTGAAAAAAAATCTACCGAAAAGGCGCATTTACTAGAGAAAAGATTTTTGTTTTAGAATTGTGAATAACGGAAGAAATTTTAAAATCAGGCAACATTGTGATATTCTTTTCGAGCACAATATTGTTTTAAAATTCGTTAACATTAACTAAAAGCTCACCAATTAAAGCAAATTCGGTGGTCAGGGGAGATAATTCACATGTAGACAAGCGTTAGTCTGGGCATATTTATCTTCCTCTCGACGTTTCGGCCATAGTATTATGTCAAAGTTCTTGGTATCAAAACGAAAAACTATTACAGGATGCATCATGATGATAAGAACTGTTTAATTTAATTTGTACGTTTCAATATCGTATCATGACAATCGTTCTAATTTCAGCGCGCCCTGTGCAATGTACAGTAAATCCATCTAAACCTGAATTTATTACAAAGAATTTAGATACTTTAGGCAAGTGACTGCTTAATACAGGATGAAAGTCATACAGAAAGCTCCTAAAGGAGCTTTCTCTATGACTTTCATCCTGCATTAAGCTGTCACCCGTCTCCATGACCGATATTTATACAGAATGAAACATCCGGTTTAGAGGGTTTTATTGTATTGCGGATTTTCTATCTATAATGCCAAGTTTGTGCTATCAAATTTACGGAATGTTTCTCACAGAGATTATCTTTTCATTTAACCCGTTACCCGATTGAGACGCCTTTTCACACCTATGTAAAAAGTAGACCCAGATCAGACAGCTCCCTCAATAGCCGTCTAGTCAGGGTCTAAGCTGTTTGCTTATGAAATTATATACACCAGATTCTTTTGTTTCTGTCATGGGTAACATATTCATTATTCATTGGCCATTATAAAAAAATCAGCAAATGAATATTCATGAAAAAGTAAAAAAAAAATAGTCCTACAGAAGCGACACACACAAAAGGACACATCACCAAAACATCATCAAAATGAAACAGCACAATTACAAGACAAAACGTGACGAGCCGCACAAAAGACATAAAGCATTTACTACAGTAAAGCCTCTCTATAACGGCCAATAAATTGTGCTAATTAGTTGGTATTTAGGGCAGGTGACGGCTTAAAGCAAGGTGAAAGTAAAACAGAACGCTCCTATAGGAGCGTTCTGTTTTACTTTCACCTTGCTTTAAGCAGCCACCTGCATTTAACACAAAATAGTTAATGTAATTTAGTGGCCGTTATAGAGAGGTTTTACTGTATATAAAACAACAACAAAGTAAACGACATGGTGAAAACATGAGTATAGCCTTGGAACGGTCAGTAGCTAACAATGGCTGCTATTATACTATTTTATAAATAGATATGGTGTAAAGGTTGACAAGTATACTTGTAACGTGTTCCCATCATTGTAAGAACCCTCAAGCGCAGGGTGTTAACCCTTTCCCTGTTGTATATTCATGTAAGATATAATGGCGTCATGAGTATTAATAAGATTAATTTTTATAATGGTATATGAACACAGCACATTTTGCCGCAGGCAGAAGCTGTAGAATCAGATCTATATTACGCCATAAGCAAACAGAGCAGACCCTGATCAGACGGCTCCTACAGGAGCCGTCTGATCTGGGTCTACTCTGTTTGCAGATGCGTCAAAATGCGCGTACATAAGGGAAAGGGTTAACCGAAAAGCGCATGAACAATTATAGTTGACATAGATTGATAGATTCACCGTAAATGTTAGTAATGAAAAGTAAAAAAAAATCTGATACGTTTGTTTTTCCAAAGCGGTTAATATTTATCAAACACGTCATTTCGATTATTTGATAATTGTCACACTCTTCGATGGTCCTTAACCCGTTACTCCATAAATACACCTTTCTGTACCTTTACAAACATAGTAGACCCAGGTATTACGGTTCATTCAGGAGCTGTCTGTTCAGGGTTTGCCTTGTTTGTTTATGAACTAATAAAGATATGATCCTACAGTTTCTGATGTGGCCAAAATTCCTGTTCTGGTGTGCTATTATACAAGTCAATCTAATTTATATTTATGATGTCGTTATTTCTTACCAATATTCATGGAGTAAAGGGTTAAATGAAAGCAAGCATCTTTAATGTGAATGCTTTATGATAGATTCGGATGGTGAATTTCTTGTTTACTGTTAAATGCAAACTAAATAAAAGATAAATAACGCATTAACCCTTTTGGCTCCAAATTTCTAATTGTCGTCTTCAATTCAAATTTTGTTAAATCATTCGGTACAATAAGGGAATGAGATAAATAAATGCAATTTTCAAAAGAATAAAGCACATATATAGAAATAGAGAATGAGACAAAAAGTGATGTCCCTGATCAGACGCCGCCTCGAAAAGGCGGCGTCTGATCTGGGACTGCACTATTTGTCGTGGTGCATTTATGTGACTTCGGCGGTGAAAAGGTTAAGAACAAAACAGAAACAAACACAAGTATTGACCTTTGACATGACATCGAACTCGAAAGAAACAATTAGCTGGAGAAAAACGTTGTCATTTGTGGTTATGATAATTTTTATGTTGAAAGGTTACAAACGAGATTAATATTTCAACGCTGAATTGTCTGAGTGGGATAGCCCATCTGTGTTTAACTGTTAAGTCCACTCAGCACGAAAGGCTTAAACTTGCTATGGGTTTTTAGAATGACAAACAGTGCAGACCCTGATCAGATTACTCATAGAGGAGCCCTCTGATCTGGGTCTACACTGTTTGTTAATGCCAAAACATGCGTGACCCGCATTCAAAGGATTAAGAAATCACGTGACAACAAACAAAGGTGAGGAAGTTTAATAAAAAACAAATGAAATTTCACCTACACAGAAATGTGACATTTGACAGAAATATAGACCCTGATGGTTGTTGTACATATCATACATAGCGTCTGATCTGGATCCACTCAGATTACAATGTTCTAATGTTTGCTTTCGTGTGACAGAGCACTTGGAACTCAGTGGAAGTCTACGAAATAAGAATCTTTTCGGAGTTTTCCGTGGTACAGCACAACCCATCTATCCCGGGATTCTAGTAGAGAATAATTTTGAAACTTTTAGGCAGATGGTTGCTAAACCCTTTACCTAATGACTATTCTTGTAGGAAATAATGACGTCATGAATATTAATAAGATTATTTTTTATACTGGCATATGAACACAGGACATTTTGTCTCAGGCAGAAGCTTTACAATCAGATCTATATTACACCATAAGCAAACAGAGCAAACCCTGATCAGACGGCTCCTATAGGAGCCGTCTGATCTGGGTCTACTCTGTTTGCAGATGCGTCAAAATGCGCTTACATAAGGGAAAGGGTTAATGCAGGGTGAAGCTCACTCAGAAAGGTCATAGAGGAGCTTTCTGCATGGCTTTCACCTTGCCTTAAGCTGCCACCTGTCTCCAAGACCGATAGCTATGCTAAATTGAACGTCTGGTTCGGAGTGGTTTTATTGTAGCCTACCTACTGCTGGTAAAATGATCTAACTACCCTAAAATGCACGCCCAATCTCACATCTCTACTGGTTTGTAAAGGTCAATAAAACATTTTGTCTACAGTTTGATGGCTTAACTCTTTTGGCGCCAAATTTAAAAGTGTCGTCTGCAATAATAATTTGATATTAAATATAATTCTAAACTAAATAATAAAGGTTTATTAGTAAAACATTTGTTTTTAAAAAACCTGTATGCTTGGGCTAGAATAATACAGAAAACAGAGAAGTCCCAGGTCAGATGCCGCCTTGAAAAGGCGACATCTGACCTGGGACTGCACTGTTTTCAATGGTGCCAACAGGCGACATTGACGCCGAAAGAGTTAATGTAACACTCAAGAATCTTTTCATCGACTTCAGTAAAATATTTGATGTGCTTTGGCATGTGAAGATTGAATGCCCTCCTCACAAATGTTTATGGCAGTGCCATTAACCCTCAGGCTCTTTCTTACTTGCCTAGCAATTTGTTAATTGCGGTTAATAATTCAAGGACCCCATGAAATGCTACTAAATGATTTAAACTCTTATCCCGCTGAATAACAAGACTGGCATAATTATGCAGACAACCTGAATCTAGACAAGAAACGTAGTTCGGTCCATCCACTCTAGTGCGACCACAAACAAATATAATTATGGGTCTAAAAGAAAGACACCCCTGGTTATTTTCAAAGTGTAAATTTCGAAACACTCCAATATCACTTCATTAAACAATAATTCTACGGCGGTTTGTTGTTTCACCAGAATCTTTTTTTCCCCACTTGAACAATATATGTTTGAACATATTCGAACATTTTACTGTTTATAAATGCTTGATGTGAGAGTTTTAGTGGTAGACTCTCAGAGCAATTCAAGGGCTTAACATTTCAAGTTTCTGTATTAAACTTTAATTCAGAGCTACAGATAAAGGTGAGTACTCAAATACTAAAATAGTCATTTTCTCCACTAAACACTATACTGTGACCACTATTTCGAATCGTCTCGAAGAGACGATTCTAAAGAGTGGCCACAGTATAGAGTTTGGTGGAGAAATAAAGTAGTTATTCTTGAAAATGTTTAAAGTTACGCATCTTATTTTGGATCTTTGGTTTATTATCCTGCTATTCTCAATCTGACTGGCATTTTCAAACAGTCCAGAACGTTAACGAGACGTCAAATAACTCCTTAACCCTTTTACCGCCAATGTCGCAAAAATGCACCATGACAAATAATGCAGTCCCAGATCAGACGCCGCCTTGAAAACTCGGCGTCTGATCAGAGACTCTACTTTTTGTCTCAAACTCTATTTCTATTTATGTGCTTTATTCCTTTGAAATTTCTTTTATCTGTCTTATATCCTTATTTTACGTAACGATTTAACCCTTTCCCTGTTCTATGTTTATTATGAATTTCAATACCTACTGATTATTCATGGACAAAATAGTTAAAATGAAATATTGAAGGTGGAATATTGTAGCCATTTTAGAAAGTAAAGACACAGATCTTTGAAATTCTATTAGCAAATAGAGTAGACCCTGATCAGACGGCTCCTAGAGGAGCCGTCTAATCTGGGTCTACTCTGTTTGCAAATGCGTGAAAACACGTTTATATGAGGGAAAGGGTTAACAAAATTGGATTGCAGACGACAATTAGAAAATTGGCGCCGAAAGGGTTAAGATCCAACCCGTTTGCCACTTGATGAATAATGTCCAACCACTAAGATGACTTAACCCTTCGCTTGCTGAATTTTAAAACACATTTCTCCTTCTTCACCCGTGTCCTATTGTATAATTACATATATATCCACTGTGTACAAGTATTTCGCTATGCAATCACTGCTGCGGAGTGCACTGGCTGCACAATCAACTTGTAAATAGTGCAGACCCTGATGAGACAGCTCCTGCAGGAGCTGTCTCATCTGGGTTTTCACTATTTACATATAGGTATATTCACGTGAATAGCAAGCGAAGGGTTAAATTAAAAATGAGGCAAAAGGAGAGTTTGAGGGGACACTAGTTTTACAGTCAGACAGGGGTTAGAGTAGAATATTTCTGAGAATTTTGCAGATACAGGCAATAAAATGAATGTAAACAAAACATTATAAGTAACTTTAATTAAACTGTTCCTGAACCACTTTACAGTAGAACCCCTCTACAGTGACCACTTTTATCAATAAACATTGGAGTCCTAAAAAAGGTGGTTTAGAATCAGATCTATATTATATTATAAGCAAATAGAGCAGACCCTGATCAGCCGGCTCCTGTAGGAGCCGTCTGATCTGAGTTTACTCTGTTTGCAAAGGCGTATTTATATAGTAACGAGTTAATATAGGAAGAACGTAATGCAAACCCCTCCTGCATGAGCGTTTTGTATAACTTACGTATTTCATTTATCTGCCATTTGCCTTTTAACTTATTCTATTATATTGACGACTTTTGACGACTCTGTAAAAGTCACTTTGTGAAACCATTGTGATAAATAGAGCATTTGCTCCTATAGGAACAAATGCTCTATTTATCACAATGGTTTCAAACTAAACTATTCTAAAATTTCCCTTTTCTCTAGTTTATGCTCCTTTTCGGTAGATTTATTAAAAAAAGAGGTTGTATCTAAAATAGCCTATGAGGTAATGGGTTAAGGGATATCAGCATTGCTTTCGTCCTGCATTAAGCTACCTGCCTTTCAGGCCCAGAATGAGACGTCCTTTTGGTTGTCCCGTTAAAGGTGTTTTATTGTAGGCCCTTTAAATGTCTTGTGAGTATTGAACATAATGTGATTCAAGATCACATTAAGTATAACATTTACATACAGTAGACCCTGTCTAAGCGGACCATTCATTAATTGAACATAGGAGTCTTTAAAAGTAGGTGATTGCTTAATGCAGGGCAAAAGTAATGCAGAAAGCTCCTGCAGGAGCTTTCTGCATTACTTTTGACCTGCAATAAGCTACACTTGCCTTTTTAGGCCCATAATTATACCTCTTTTAGATGGTCGCTTAAATTAATACATGTTCTACTGTATCAGTAGACACATTTTGAAACCATGTACATGTAATTGGTATTATAGAAAGTCCTTATCAACCCTTCTCCTGTTATTTAGGACATGAATCTAATTACAACATGAATCTTATATGTAAAGAACTTAGACCGCAAATAAGATGGCGTCTAATCAGGATACAAGCTGTTTTCTATTCAATATATACGCCTTTTGTGCCTAAAATATACAAACAGAGATACAGAACAGACAGTTTCAATAGGAGCTGTCTGATCATGGTCTACCCTGTTTGCCTGTATATAAAATAAAACCTCTCTATAACAGTCACTAAATTGCGTTAATTAGTTGGTATTTAGGGCAGGTGGCTGCTTAAAGCAAAGTGAAAGTAAAACAGAACGCTCCTATAGGAGCGTTCTGTTTTACTTTCACCTTGCTTTAAGCAGCCATCTGTCTTTAACACATATAATGCTTGATTTAATTTAGTGGCCGTTATAGAGAGGTGTTACTGTACTCGGTCCCTAGCTAAACCTTTTACTCCATCTATAGGCATACGCTTTTTACACCTTTTCAAACAGAGTAGACCCATATCAGGCATCTTGCATGGGAACTGTTTGATCAGGGTTTGCAATATTTGCTAAACTATTACAGACCCGATTCTCTTTGCCATAGCAATATACTTCCATCTTTTATACGTAAGGTACACTATTTGCATTAATTAATATTCAAAATAGGTGGGATCTGACCTAATTAGTAATATTGATGGAGTTACGGGTTAAGAAAACGACTTGAGGATTCATAATTATACATTTATAAGCAGAACTATAGATAAATACTAAAATCGTCATTTCTGCACCAAACCCTATACTGTGACTACTTTTTAGAGTCGTCTCGAAGAGACGGTTTTAAAGAGTGGTCACAGTATAAGGTTTGGTGGAGAAATAAAGGAACTATTCTTGAAAATGTTTTAAATTAAGTATCTTATCTGGACTTCTGTTTATAAGGCAGCAGACGAGAGTTCGCAGCAGGAATGGGACTAACAATAACCATGGCACTGGTGAACCTGTTTGAAATTAGATAAGACACTAGGTAACTCCAAAAGACTAATCTGTTTTACACTCTGTTTTAACCATTTATTCATGAATATTCATGTATGAAATAATGACATCATAAATATAAATTTGATAATTTGTTATAATGGAATGTGAACGAAATTAACCATGGTAGAAACAGATAGTTATAATTCCACAAGCAGACAGAGCAGACCCTGATCAGACGGTTCCCATAGGAACCGTCTGATCTGGGTCTACACTGTTTGCAAAGGCATAACAAGGCGTATCTATAGAGTAAAGTCTTAACGCTTTCCTCTATAAATACGCTCTTCTACGCCTCTGTAATAACCACTTCTTGAAACCATTGTGATAAATAGAGCATTTGCTCATATAGGAGCAAATGCTCTATTTATCACAATGGTTTCAAACTACAAAATTCTAAAATTTTACTTTCATCTAGTAAATGCTCCTTTTGGATAGATTCACCCAAAGAGGCTGGGTCTAAAAAATAGCCTATGGAGGAATGGGTTAAACAAATGTAAACTAAATCTATTTTGAAAACTGAAGTAGAGGACATGTTTCTACTGATAAACCGTTTGGCCAGCAGCTGAAAGATTAATAGATGTACATTTCAAACGTCATCGTGTACGTCACACATACCAATGGCTATTAGTACCAGTAACTTTTCCCACTGACTGTGGCCATTTGCTTACACTCTAGATATAGATCTTAATCTCTTCCAGTTAATTATTTTTGCCATTTAGTCAATGCCTATTGCCGACTGACCTAGCTACCGAAGGTCAATACTAAGTAAATATCCTTTCTACGGCGGGCATGTATGGCCAACCATTTTGTTGGTTTTGCTTTAAATGTTCAAGAAACTCTCTCACACCCCACCTCACACCCCACCCCCCAAACACAGACACACACCTACACAAACCCATAATACACATAAATACCATACCTATAGAAAGATATTACTGAAAAGGAGACCGACACCTCGCAATGAAAAATGAATTCCATGTATTGCTCTTTAGATCTGGTGCTATTTCTGATTCAATTAAGCTTTTGAAGAAAAAAACTATTGACCGAGTGTCAAACAGCTTGGATCCTGATGAGACGCCGAGTAATTACTCGGCGTCTCATCTGGGTCCAAACTGTTTGCAAATACGGGCCAGGTCTTAAATAAAGGGATAGGCCAACAGTAATGCCGTGGTCAGTTAGTCGCTGGTAGCAAGTTAAAGATTACGACTTTTCGGCCGCTTCTCCTTTAATCGGACAGTAAAAGCAATTGATATTTAGCATTGCAAAACTTTAAAGAACAATTGGAAAAGTATTTTACGGAAATTGAAATTATTGTAGACTGCAGAGCAATGTAGACATGGGTATCTATACATTTAATACTAATGTCACCCTAGTCTCATGACAATTGTAAATGTAAGAAAGGTTCGTAGTGCGACTTAACCTTCGTGTCGCTATGTGAAAAGATAATGTCTGCTCAAATTTGGACCTGGTGCAATTTTGACTACCTCCAAATCTATCAAGCTTTTGAGAAACTATTGACTGAGTGTCAAACAGCTTGGATCCTGATGAGACGCCGAGTTACTCGGCGTCTCATCTGGATCCAAGCTGTTTGCAAATCAACATTAGGTAGCGAATAGGGGGGGGATAAGCGCTATGGCGGCTTGTGTATTCATTGCACTTCACTTGTCGTGGTTGTTTTTCCCCTGAGGCAAAATGTGACAAAACTACTTTTATGTTACAACGTTTAATCGAGGACGGACGTCTTATTCGCCCAGTAGATGTTTTTCTCGGTGTACATCTCAAGGTTTTTGGAGTTACTATAAATGTACATGTATGTACCAGTCTAGTAAGTAATATTTATTTGTATATGATTACCTTATAGACACGTCGTATGACGTCTTTCTGAAGAGTAGACCTAGATCTGATAGCTCATGTAGGGGGCTGTCTCATCAGGGCTTTCTGTGCTTGCTTGTTAAATACTGACAGTTTTCGTTATGGTAACAACTTCCTTTGCTTATAATGCAATTGTAAAAAATAATATTTACACAATCATTAATTACTACACGAAAACAGCAAAACTGCTCTAAAGCGAACATAGTATTAATAAACAAGAACGCCTTTCAATACATGTGATTGCTTAATGCACGACGAGACTTATGCAGAAAGCTTCCATGGGACGTCCAGCATAAATCTATTATATGCCGTTATTATAATTACACAATTATAGTAGAACCTGTCTTAGCGGGCATAAAAAGAAGTCTAATTATGTGTACATGTATGTAAGGCATATGGCAGCTTAATGCAGATCAAAAGAAATGCAAGAGCTTTTTGCATTACTTTCGCCCTGTATTAAGCAACCACCTGTTGTTAAGACTCCTACTAGTAGGGGACATTTTTCGAAATTTTGTTACCTGGTTTACAATGACAGGATACTTTCAGATAATGAAGAGTATGACTTAAAAATCAAAATAAGAAGGGTGGCAGCATTGTCGTACAATTATAAAGCACTAAAATTTGAGTTTCCATGGCAACGGCTATGTCGTAGAAATAAAATAGATATCATAAACAAAGATCTCTTAATATCTTTTTAACTAGTGAAGGGATTTTCACAAAACTTTATAATTAAATGTATAATACCAAGGCAATGTTACAAATATAAGTTTCAATTGATTCCCTTTAAGGTCAATGTCATGGTTAGGGGTCAAAGGTCAAATTTTAGCTTTTTTCTCTGTTTCAAGACCTTTTCGTTCTACAATTTTACATTAACATAGGTATATTTAAGTAAAACTTGGCACATATATTCATTTAAAAAGGGAGGTGCCCTTTACCATGAGTTTTATAAGTGTGTCAAGGTCAATGTCACAAGTAGAGGTCAAACGTCACATTTTAGAAGTCAAACAAAACAATTTTTTACTAATTTGTGAATGTTGAAGTCCACTTGTTCTACATGTACATATGTGATGTATTTCTAATAACTTTGCAAGATCAACATACTAAATCAGTATCCTCTACCAAGGACTTTGGTACATACTGCCAATGTCAAGGTCGCAAGTAGAGGTCACATTTAAGAAGTCAAAGGACAAATTTGTACTTTTTGTGCAAATTCAGTACATTTTCCCATGTATGTGATGTATGTTTTGTAATAAATGTGCACATACACCTTACTAAGTCAATATCCTCTATCAAGGACTTCGGTACATATTGTCAATGTCAAGGTCGCAAGTAGAGGTCAAAAGTCACATTTGAGAAGTCAAATGTCAAATTTGTACTTTTTGTGCATTTCAGTCAATTTTTTCTACCTATGTGATGTATATTGTAATTAATGTGCACAACATACTAAGACAATATCCTCTACCATGGATTTGGTACATAAAATCAAGGTCATTGGAAGGTCAAAGGTAAAACTTGAGAACTATTTTCTTAACCTAACATGAATATTTCGTAAATCGAGGAAGAGACATAAATATAATGGTTATACACAACAGTTTAATGATGTATTATTTTAGATCAATATATTGTACCTTATAACGAATTATGTCAAGAGACTCTTCTTTCAGCATTTCAGATAATATCATTATAGTTAGTTTGCGCCTTGTTAACATTTAAATGATCACAATTCTCTCAGAAATATCAACTAAGTGGTTGTTTTTTTCAATTTCATTAATAACTATGACTAAGCACATATTTATCACAAAAGTGCTGTAATCATACTGTTAAATATCACAAATGATTTAAAAATCATTATCACCGCCATTCAAAATCACTATCACCGACTTTCAAAATCATTTTCAGACAATCAAAATCATCATCACAGACATTCAAAATTGTAACAATAACAGGGTACATGTATCAATATCTTAATAGTGGCATTATTATGCCCCCCCCCCCCCATCAAAGAGGGGGCATGTTGTTTTTATTTCATTGTCAGTGTTTGTTGGTTGTTTTGTTCCCAACTTTAACGTTGGCGACAATTTTGTAGCTATTGCACATACATACTTCAAACTTAGCATGCATATGCAACTAATAGAGGCAAAACTATTTAGGGGTGACATATCAAGATCCTGTTCATACATCAAGGTCAAATGTAAAATTACTGGTCAAATTTAGATTGGCGATAAATTTGTCACCATTCAAAATACATCCCTCAAACTTGGCATGCATTTGCAACTTATGGAGGCGAACGTTTTAGTGGTGACTTTTTAAGGTCAATGTCATACATTATGGTCAAGTGTCAAATTACGGGTCAAATTTAGATTGGTAATAATTTTGTCGTCTTCGACATACATCCTTCAAACTTGGCATGCATGTGAAACTTATGGAGGCGAACATTTTAGGGGTGACCTATTAAGGTAAAGGTCATACATTAAAATCAAACGTTATATCGGGGACGTTGTGTTTCACAAACAGATTTCGTCGTTTTTAAATCACAACGCGTGTATACCACAGACATTATTTACAACATGTATACACATTACATAATATAGAATATGTCAGTAGACTGTATTTTATTTGAAGAAGTACAAGAACAATTGTTTTTACAGCATATGCAAACAAAAAGTATTCCTTGAAAAGTAAGCTTGGTTTGTTAAAATGTTCATTTAAAATCATCTCTGTTTTTAAACACCAAGAACAAAATTGATTTCAAACCAAATAAGCAAACCACTGTCAAAATGATAGATCTAATAATGTATCGGTAGTCACATTCATTCATTGAATATCGCAATGTTGATTGTGGCCAAATACAACTAAGCTATCACTATAGGTGATTATTACCCCTGCCCGCCACCTTGTCACAAGATGCACTGATTTCAATACAAGCGGCAATAGCTCAATAATCCTTTCATCCACTTAAATTGCATATGAAAAATAACAAAAGGGAATAAATCCTTCAAAAATGAATTTAGAATTACAGCCCTTGTTGACTGCACATCCACTCACAACCCTCTTTTCATATATAAAGTTTCACAGTTGTGCCTACAATACTTGAGAAGTTATGCTCCAGACAAACAAATTGCTTCTAAAAAGTAACTATGGCGAATAACTCCCACAAAAATGAATTTAGAGTTACAACCCTTATTGACTGCACATCCTCTCATCACCCTCTATCCATATAATAAGTTGCACAGTTATGCCTACAATACTTGAGAAGTTATAATCCGAACAAAAATTGCTTCTGGAAAGTAACTAAGGGGAAAAACTCCCTCAAAAATTAATTTAGAGTTGCAACCCTTATTGACATCACCCTCTCATATCCTCTCATCACCCTCTCTCCATATATAAAGTTTCACAGTTGTTTCTACAATACTTGACAAGTTCTGCTCCGGATAAAAAGTAACTAAGAGGAATAACTCCCTCAAAAATGAATTTAAAGTTAGAACCCTTGTTGACTGCACATACTCTCATCACCCTCTATCCACATAGTTATGAAGTTTCATAGTTGTGCCTATAATACTTTAGGAGTAATGCTCAGGATGGACGGACGGAAGGACGGACGGACGCACGCGATTCCAATATAGCCCCCACTTCTTTAGAAGTGGGGTTATAATTACACATTTTGTCCATATCAGTTTATTGCATACTTAAGCAGCTCATAACTATTGAAAATCCATGTATTTCCATAAGTTTCATATGTTCAAATATCACACGAACACTGACAGCTAGCTGAACATTGAATAATCGCTTCGTACATGAGCCTCAATTAGTTTTGCATGCGCACAGTGTAAGCTCCTGAAATCCCTTCACGATCAAGGGCTTGTCTGTCCACAATGTATGCGGGTGGACTTGCCAACCAAACAAAGTTCAGGTGATGGAAAATTTAGTTTGGAAATTCAGACATAAATACCAAATGCTGTCACTGTTTCAGCTATTTTGGTAGAGTCAACCAAATGATTATTCCCATCAACTTATTTCGAAATCTGACCATCGGTTTGTAGAAATATATTCTGAAAGAGGGAGATCCTTCGAAAGCAGTAGTAATGCGAAGGCAGAAAAATGCAGACTCGGTTTCATTGAGTCTGTTCGTGACTAGTTATTAAAAATGCAACACTACTACTCGCGCCCCCTAGCACCGGCTTAAGCAGTATTCAATTAATAACATAAAAACTAATGATCCCGAAGGACCAGTAAGTATATCAACACTGAGAATTTAAATATTGTTTTCTTTTGGTTGTCATGGCAACCAGAGTTCCGCATGGTTTCAAACCATTTTAGCTATTTTGGGAGGTGGTTACCTAATGATTATTCCAATCAAATTATGATGAAGTCAGACCATTGGTTTTGGTGAAGAGAAGATTTAAAATTTTGCTATGTTTTCTCTATACAGACAAACAGGCCCCGCCCCCTAGCAGTCATGTTGTTTTAGATATTGTCATGAGTTTAGCTACTTGGGAAGATAGTCACCTAATGATTATTCCCATCAAATTATTTTGAAACCTGACAACCAGTTTCGCAGAAGAAGATTTGTCTGTTGGTTGCCATGTCAACCAGAGTTCTACATGGATCCACATTTTTTTAGCTATTTTAACAGGGAATCACCCAAAGACCATCCTTGGAAAGTTGCAGTACATTTGACAATATAATTTTAGAGGTGATGTCACTTGAAATAAAATATTGACGACAGACGACACACGATGGACGACGCCTGACGACCGACACATGATGATCACAATAGCTCACCTTGGCACATTGTGAGGGATGTATTTTGAATGGCTACAAATAGACAGTCTTCTTGAATCGACTTGTTTTTTTTATACAATGATGGAAAGAACTTGATAAAAATTGTAAATAATTCGAAAATATTGTGCAAAAATCACTAAAAATAGTTATTTTATAGCCGTTGCCGTGGTAACAAAGGATATGTTTACTGTTAATTTGTAAATAAAATGTTCCAACAATAATCACATGGAAGACCACACCATCACTTTATACAAATAACAAGACAAACATGCTGTAAAAATAAAATGTAGGCTTACTTTATAATTCACTAGAAAATGTCAATTTTAGAACCACAAATGAATTTCATATCATTTTAAGAATATTTTTGTTGTCATGGCAACCAGATCTGTGTCCCAGAATGTTAACATAATATTTGCGTAATTTCGTAAGTAAATTGCAAGGTCTTACAATAATTCATTATTTAGACATTTAGAAAAAAACAATAAGGACCTGTTTTCAAAAAAGTGAAAAATTGGGCAAAATTACATACGTTATTGCCATAGTAACCAGTCATTGAGGAAAAAATTATTTTAACTTAATTTCAAATCAACACTAGCCATCTCTCATTTCCAAAGAGTAAACGATGGGGACATATTTACATCCATAAGCAAACTGGCAGTCCTTTTAAATTCTGTATATCATTTTGTAGCTTGTTGCTATGGAAACCATGATTTCCACCAGAATGTTATTGGGAATGTTCTGCCATGCTTCTAAAATTGTTAGGTAAGGTGTTAAGTTTATATATGTAAAATATGGAGTTATTGTAAATCAGGTAACAAAATCTGCCAAAATCAGGCTTTTTGTCCCCTACTATACGTTCAATAGATGAATGGCCGCTTAGGACAGGCTCTTCTGATTACCTCTTTTTAATGGTCGCTTTAGGGGCGTTATACAGTAAAACCTCTCTATAACGACCACTAAAATACATCAAGTATTCTGTGTTTAAGGCAGGTGGCAGCTTAAAGCAAGGTGGAAGTAAAACAGAACGCTCCTATAGGAGCGTTCTGTTTTACTTTCACCTTGCTTTAAGCAGCCACCTGCCCTAAATACCAACTAGTCAACACAATTTAGCGGCCGTTATAGAGAGGTTTTACTGTACTGTATTCATCTGATAAACGTTTAGATTAGATTCAACAATAAATGCGTTCTACACTGTGGACTAATTTGTGAGGTTCTGTGTAAAGACTTTCAATATATACATTGTATGACACGCCCAATAAGCCGGCGACTTATCAGGATCCAAACTGTGGGACAGTCATACTCTGATTTAAAATGAATGGAATATAAGCATACGACATTTAGTTACATAGTGATGAAAAGCTTAGTTTTGTGCATGTTAAGTGATTGTCTGCAACATTGGTCGTCTGCAACATTGGTGTCTGCAACATTGATCGTCTGCTATACATTGGTCGTCTGCCACATTGGTAGTCTGTTACAACATTGGTCGTCGCAACATTGGTCGTCTGCAATATTAAGTCATCTGCTACATTGGTTGTCTGCTATAAAATATTAACCCTATTTTGGCGCCAAATTTAAAAGTGTCGTCTGCAATAATAATTTCATATTAAATATAATCCTAAACTAAATAATAAAGTTATATTAGTAAAACATTTGTTTTTAAAAACCTGTAGGCTTGGGCTAAAACAATACAGAAAACAGTGAAGTTCCAGGTCAGATGCCTCCTTGAAAAGGCGGCATCTGACCTGGGACTGCACTGTTTTCAATGGTGCCAACAGGCGACATTGGCGCCGAAAGAGTTAACGCTGAAATTTCAGAGTGGAACAGTGCATCAGTGCTTAACTATAGAATCCAGTCAGAATGAAAGGTTTAGACTAGCTAGATTTGTTTGAATGACTAACAGTACAGACCCTGATCAGAGGGACATAACGTACACTATAATCATCTCCATAATCATCATCATCATCATCATCATATCATCATCATCATCATCATCATCATCATCATCATCATCATCATCATCATCATATCATCACCATCATCATCATCATCATCATATCATCACCATCATCATCATCATCATCATCATCATCATCATCATCATCATCATCATTATCATCATCATCATCATCATCATTATCATCCAACTGCGCTATATGTTTAAATTGTCCCAATGCCGAAAACTCACCCATCAAGTTGTATATCGTCTTTCTTTATACAATTTCTAATAAGTATATAATATTATCGAGGACTGGGCTCTCAATCGAATAGGTATAGTCATGGTGTTTTGTTAACAGTTTGAAACCAGATAAGACGCCGGTTCCCTCGGCGTCTCATAAGCATTGAAGCTACTTGACACTCAGTTTTTCAAAAGCTTGATTAAAACGGAAATAGCAAACATCGCATCGGTTCTAAATTTGAGTAGATAATATTCAAAGATCCAGATAAGATGTGTATATTAAAACATGTTCAATAATAACTCTATTATTTCTCCACCAAATCCTATCTTGTGACAAATCTTTAGAATCGCCTAGAAGATACGATTTTAAGGAGTGGTCACAACCTAGAGTTTGGTGGGAAAATGACGATTTTGGTATTTGACTACGCACCCTTATCTGTAGCTCTGAATATCTGTATAACAAGGTAAAGATTAACATGTTCTCCACATTCAAATTTCCTTTTGTATTTATATATAAAATACAGTAAAACCTCTCTATAACGGCCACTGATTTACATCACGTAGTTTGTGTTAAATGCAAGTGGTTGCTTAAAGCAAGGTGAATGTAAAACAGAACGCTCCTATATAGGAGCGTTCTGTTTTACTTTCACCTTGCTTTAAGCAGCCACCTGCCCTAAATACCAACTAATAAACACAATTTAGTGGCCGTTATAGAGAGGTTTTACTGAACAATATGCAGAATGAAAAAGCTTGATCGAGTTGGAAGTAGTCAAAAAAGCACCAGATCAAATTTGTGTATAAACGTTAAAGTTTCACGACGAAGCAAAGGTAACATACTTTGAGGTTAAGTGAATCATAAGCAGTGAGTTCTTTAGATGTTATCGCAGACCGACCTAGGAGACCGTGAAATCAACGTCTCCAGTTGTACCGAGGCAACCCGTAAAACTTACTCACCTGTATTACAACGACATTCGTCTTGTTCAGCATTTGCATGAATTTGACATAGATTCTGAGATCCAAGTACAGTAAAACCATTTTAAACCTTTCCCTGTTCTATGTTAAGTCCAAATTTTAATACCCACTGAATATTCATGAACAATACAGTTATGATCAAATATGGAAGGCGGGACATTGCATCCATTTTAGATAATAAAGAAACAGATCTATCAAATTCCATAAACAAACAGAGCAGATCCTGATCAGATTGCTCGTCTAGGATCCGTCAGATCTTGGTAATTTGGTATACTCTGTTTTCAAATGCATGAAAACACGTTTCTGTGTGGGAAAGGGTTAAAGCGGACGTCCAATTTAGTACAAATATCGGTTTTTGAGACAGGTGGCAGCTTAATGCAGTGTGAAAGTCATGCAGAAAGCTCCTCTAGGGGCTTTCTGCATGTCTTTCACCATGCATTAAGCAGACATCTGTGTAAAGTATCTAAACTCTTCTGTACTAGAATTCCTGTTTAGAGGGGTTTGAATGTACAGCAAAATCTCGCTAATGCGACCACCTGATTTATAAACATAGGATTTTTATAAAAAATAGATGGTTGCTTAATGCAGGGCAAAAGTAATGTAGAAAACTCATATAGGAGCTTTCTGTATAACCTTTGTCCTGCATGGAGTTACCATGACCTAATTGTATTGTGTTCACTAGTAATTATAAAAAAATATATTGAAGAATCGTGATATAATTATTTTTAATGAATATTCATGAAGTAAAGAGTTTATATCTACAGTTATACATTGTATGTAATTATACTTAATTAATTATATATTACAATTTGTAACTTAACCCATTTGCTCCCACGATCCCATATATGGGACGTAGGCAAACAGTGTAGACTCTGATCAGACGCCAAATTATGCGGCGTCTGATCAGAGTCTACACTGTTTGCTGATAGGAATTTCAAAATAAAGGAAAACGAAATTGAAAATTTAGGCCCGGCACCCCTTAGATAAAACATGGACTAATCCAATATATAGACATGGAATAGTCCACTGGGAGCAAATGGGTTAATGAAAAAGGGTGATATGCATTTTATTAGTATATACATAGGTACATGTAACTTAATGTGCCTGGTTAACCGTTTCCTTCACATAAACGCCTGTTCACGCATTTGCAAACAGAGTAGACCCAGATCAGACGGCCCCTATAGGAGCCGTCTGATCATGGTCTGCCATGTTTGCGTATGCTATAATATAGATATGGTTCTACAGTTTCTGCCTAAGTCAAAATGCCATGTGTAGGCTACATATACCATTATAAAAATCAGCTGATGAATATTCATGATGTCACCATCCTTACATAAATATTCAAACTCCTCACAGTGATCTCCCTTGTCACCTCAGCGTGGCGATTAGGGGAGATCACTGCGTTGGAGGTTGGTGAATATTAACCAGGGAAACGGTTGAAATATCGAGCGCAGTCAGGCATGTGTATGCGACCGATAACAATACATCGTTAAATGGGTAATTAGATTTATGATGGACAACATGCTATTAATGTCACAAGATATACAAACAATATGAGAATTAATAACTTCCGTTACGATCAATTACATTTGACATCACTTAATATATACACAGTATAACCCCCCTTAAAGCGGCCATTTTTAACGCACACGCATGTGCTTAAAATCAGGTATAATTAAACTCCTCTACACAAGACGTTAAAATTTACTATAAATATCGGTTTTTGAGACAGGTGGTTGTTTAATGCATGGTGAAAGTCATGCAGAAAGCTCCTAGAGGAGCTTTCTGCATGACTTTCACCTTGCATTGAGCAGACACCTGCCTAAAGGTATCTTGAATCTTCTGTACTAAAATATTGTTTAGAGGGGTTTACTGTAGGTCCTATCTGATAACACAGAGCGAACGTTTCTATATGAACTCTATACACCACCATCACCCTGTATTAATCTATCACCTTTCTGAAAGAAGTAAGACTAAATTACTATTAAGCGGTCATTGTAGGCGGGCTAGTCCAGTCCAGCTAGGCGTTTCATTACGGTATACACACAACGTGCGTCAGAACGTTGACGTCCTACGCGTTGGGCTGTATCCTGTGTGAGAGACGCTCGTGAGCTCGTTGGACAGGCATTAAATAGAAACATAACCCATTACCTCTATAGCTATTTTTAGACCCAGCCTCTTTCAATCAGTCTACTGAAAAGGAGCATTTACTAAAGAAAAGGAAAATTTTAGAATTATGTAGTTTTGAAACCATTGTGATAAATTCTAGCATTTGCTCCATATGAGCAAATGCTTTATTTATCACAATGGTTTCAGAAGTGACTCTTACAGAGGCGTCAACAGGTGTCAATACGAGGGAATGTGATAACAGAAGAAGACTGGGCATTAGCAGAAATACCAGAAGAGCAAATGAAACGCGTGTTCACATAATACGTACACAACCTTCAAAGAACTGTTCGTTGCGTGTCCAATACCGACCGCATAATGATGAGTTGCCCTATCCCACTCCCTAATATTGACTACTACTACTATAGTTCGATTTTGACCCGTGAGCTGTGACCTTTAGGACGAGTTCACCCGTAGAGGTAAACCGCGTCACAAACCATGTATTTGTTCCGGAGTTACCTGTGGTAATACAGACAAGTAATAAGCATATACAGTAAAACCTCTCTATAACGGCCACTGAATTGTGTTAATTAGTTGGTATTTAGGGCACATGGTTGCTTAAAGCAAGGTGAAAGTAAAACAGAACACTCCTATAGGAGCGTTCTGTTTTACTTTCACCTTGCTTTAAGCAGCCACCTGCCTTAAACACAAAATAATTGATGTAATTTACTGGCCGTTATAGAGAGGTTTTACTGTATATGCTTATTACTTGTCTGTATTACCACAGGTAACTCTGGAACAAATACATGGTCAGATTTGAGCCAAAGGCTTTTTAGTTGAGTCTGAGGTCGTTCTCAAGTTTTTGATTGGTCAGATTTGAGCCTTTGGAACCTATTCTGTTTGCATACGAAATCATGATTTAATAGATCTGGTTCTACATTGTTTACCAATACCGAGAATTCCTATCAGACAACACCTTTTGTAGACGACAATTAGATTGTCATTATCAATTCTCAACTATTATCTATTAACCCATTTGTTCCCACGAGCCCATATATGGGATGTAGGCAAACAGTGTAGACTCTGATCAGACGACGCATTATGTCTACACTGTTTGCTGATAGGAATTTCAACATAAAACAAAACGAAAATGAAAAATTTGACCAGGCATCCCTTAGATAAAAAATGGACTAATCCAATGTATAAACATGGAAGAATCCACTGGGCGCAAATGGGTTAAGGCTACTTTTAGTTCACAGTAACTGTTACAGTGTTATGCAAATGTTCGCAACTTTTAAGACGGAAATGTTACGATTACATTGTAGCATTAAACAACTTAACTCGGTTTCTTCAAACCATTCTTAATAGTTCACAAATTAAGATTGCTTTTCAGCCACATTACATAATTCTGAACAAGAATTCTTGTCTTTTCGTACCAAGATTAACGATAACCCTTTATTTTCCAGGTTAATTTTCCACTAAATTACGAACGTCGGTTGGTTCTTGGATTCTAATGGAGATACTGGTCTCCCCTATTTAATTGTTCCTGTATGTGCACGTATTTGGGAATTATACATTTGTATAACTTGGTTAAACCAAAAGATGACCATGTATTGCGTCACTAGTCTACTGACCGTGACATGTCTGATATCTGGATACAGTGTGAATGCTGACATAACGGATAACAGAACGTGCGCCTTTAACCCTTGCTCCGTGGTTGGTAGTTTCTGTTCCAATGGCGGATTATGTTCTTTGAACCAAACCACGTGTTTGGCTACATGCGAATGCACTCCTGGCTTTAGCGGAAACATGTGTCAGTTGGATAACAAAGACGCACTTTCAAATTCATCGTCTCATATCACATTGTCAACTTTGTCAGGGACATCAGAGCGGTCTGAAGGAAGTTTTACGAAATGCGCTTTTAATCCGTGTTTGGTGTCAAATTATTGTGAGAACTATGGCACGTGCTCACTGGATACGGATACCTGTGCCGCAAAGTGTGAATGTCCAACCGACTTCACAGGAAACCGTTGCCAGAACGGCGAAAACAAGAAAAGTGAGTCAGACACAACCACAGAGACAGCTAAGTTTTGTACGTTTAATCCATGCATTAGTATGCCAAATTTTTGTTTCAACAACGGAACATGCTCTATTGACAGTAACACATGTATGGCCACGTGCGCATGTCCTTCCCATTACCATGGAAACAGGTGCGAACATCGCTTGGACGCAGATACTGAAGCAGGTAAACCTTCAACTGCAGAAACGCCTCGTGTATGTGCGTTTGATCCGTGCACTTGGTCGTCTGAGTTTTGTAAGAATGACGGAGTATGTAACTTAGACAAGAGCACGTGCCTCGCTTATTGCACGTGCAAAGAAGGTTATTCAGGGGACAGGTGTGAAAGTACAAACTCTACTACTCCAGTTACTCCTACTGCAGGCGAGCGCGTTTGTGCTTTTGATATTTGCACTTGGTCGAAAACGTATTGTAAGAACAATGGCACGTGCTTCTTGGACAAAACAACGTGCATGGCAAATTGTAGATGTGAAAATGGTTCCTCGGGCAACAGATGTGAAAATAAGTTAACCACCACAGTTGTAACCACAACTAGCGATACCAGAGACAATGGAAGTGAAGAATCTAAATGCAATATAAATGTATGTAGTATGTCATTTATAAAACATTGCTTTAACGATGGCGAGTGTAACTTTAACGAAAGCTCGTGTAAAGCAACATGCAAGTGCTCGGAGAACTACACCGGAGACAGATGTGAAACCCGTATTACAGAAGAAGTTACTGATAGTGGTGGCGGTAACGAGACAGTCACAGAGAGTCCTATTGACCAAGCTTACAATATTTGCCGAGATGACGCTTCAGAAAGAACAGACGAGGAGAGGACTTGTAATGCGGCCTTTCAGTGCGTGTATGGTGTATGCCGGGTTACATACAAGTCTAGTGACCGATTCACTGGGTTTACTCACAAGTGCATTTGTGATCCAGGGGCCAAGGGTAGGTTTGCTATAAGAAACATTCACAATATTCTACTATGCACCATTTTCATTTCGAGGGCTTGGTGCAAAACTATTCTAACTCCTTCACTTTGTGAGGGAGTTAGAATAGTTTTACACCAAGCCCTCGATTTGAACCCAACGTCGTGTAAATTGTACAAAACACATGGCATTTGTATGCAAAAAACATCCCACGTAATTCGAGGTGTCTTGTCTTACGAATTTGCAAAGGACTTGTAAGAGATGAAACGATTTCAATTGCCCATATATGGGATCGTGGGAGCAAATGGGTTAACCCATTTGCTCTCACGATCCCATATATGGGACGTAGGCAAACAGTGTAGGCTCTGATCAGACGCCGCATAATGCGGCGTCTGATCAGAGTCTACACTGTTTGCTGATAGCAATTTCAATATAAAACGAAATTGAAAATTTAGGCCAGGCATCCCTGAGATAAAAAAAAATGGACAAATCGAATATATAAACCTGGAAGAACCCACAGGGAGGGAGCAAATTGGTTAATATTTCAAAACTATCTGACACTTGGTTATGTCCTTTGCAAACGGGTTGTATATTGATGAGACGCAGAGTAACATGGATTTGATGTAACACCAATTGTGTTTTAGATCTACATGTATATGAACTTGGAAAAATGTAGAAAAGAATAATCTTACAGTGATTTTTTCATAAATTTTCTTGCACGAGTCCTGCGACTCGATAAACTGCAAATCTGCGAGTCCCCAAATTGAAAGAACAAATCCAAACATTCTATGAAAATACATTAAAGCACCCAGTCAAAGGTATTTGTAAAGCTGACTTTTTCATATTAATAGCTGATGAAAAACTTGGTATTGATTATAATTAAGATATTAATAAAACTTCAAAATTAATTTTTTTAGAAATTTCAATGCATTATTGGAACTCGCATAATTTGAAACTTTGCATCCCCTGAGATTTTTGTGAGTACAGGACTCGGGACTCGCAGGTAAAAATATCACTGATCTTATCAGGATTTGTGATATTTCCAGGTATTAAGTTGCGGCAACTCAAGGCCCTAGCAAGCAAACATTTAAGTTCAGATAATTACATGTACACGTACCTGGATTTCAGTGAAAACGTTTTGAGTTTTCACTGAATTGACATTTATGTGACATATCCGGCATTATCAACACAATACATATTGCGAAAACCGAATGATTAAGTATTGGCAGAAATATGCCACCATAGGTTTTTGTGTTTATCAGTTTATTTGTTCCCTGTTGTCTAGGAACGCTTTGCATGGAACACATGTTTTCGACTGCAGGCTCCATGGACACTGTCAAACATTCATGTGATATCATTCAGAGCTACAGTAAAACATCTCTATAACGGCCACTAAATTACATCAAGTATTTTGTATTAAAGGCAGGTTGCTGCTTAGAGCAAGGTGAAAGTAAAACAGAACGCTCCTATTGGAGCGTTCTGTTTCACTTTCAACTTGCTTTAAGCAGCCACCTGTCCTAAATACCAATCAATGAACACAATGTAGTGGTCGTTATAGAGAGGGTTTACTGTATCATTTCAGCAGAAAACGGAGCGTATTGAAGTACTAAACTCGTACTTTCTCCACCAAACCATATATTGTGACCACTCACAACATAGGTTTTGGTGGATGAATAAGGCAGCTATTCTTGTAACTTTTTTAATGTACGCTCTTTATCTTTACTAAGGCCAATCAATGTGTGACTATGTGTTGGCAGAATATTGCTACCATAGCTTTGGATGTGTAACTGTATGTTCGTTTAATCTGTTACCCAGGAACGTTTTGCGAGGAAAAATGCTGTCTGGACTGTGGACCTAATGGTCGCTGCCACATACACGAGTCGCTAAACAGCGTAACAGAAAGCTGCTTCTGCAACAAAGGATACGATGGGGAATTTTGTGACGTCTTCGTCCCGGAGCCCCTTCGTAAGTACAGAGATAAATAAAATAATCTCTTTACCTGATGAATATTCATGATAGAGATAATGAATGCATGAATACTAATTAACTTTGACCCATTCCCTCCTGTCGACACCTTTTCACGCCTCTGTAAAGTCATTTGTAAACCATGGTGATAAATAGAGCATTTGCTCCTATGGAGCAAATGCTCTTTTTATCACAATGGTTTCAAAACTAATCAATTTCAAAATTTTCATTTTCTCTAGTAAATGCTCCTTTTTTGGTAGATTTGTTTAAAGTGGTTGGATCTAAAATAGTCTAGGAGAGCATGGGTTAAATTTGCACTCTGCTGATATTATCGCAAATTTTGCGTAACAACACGACTTATGAATCTGATTGTATTCAAAATTAAATTAATAGTCCAGAGCTTTCCCCAGGATTTTAGGAAGGCATGTTGTTTTTAGTAGGGGGTGGGTGCGGGAGGGGTTTCCCCTCCTGCCTAGCGCTGCGACGAAAATTTGAAAAAACAATGAGGTTATCTTGGTGAATATTTTGCATTTTCTGATATAAAGTAAAAGCTAATGCTATAGTTGGGCTCTTGAAAGTTATAACTTTTTTATTGCACATGTTTGTACAAAAAAACCCAGAATATAAATTAAACATAACTACAACCACAGCATCACCTTCCTTGCACGAAACTTTGAAACGTGTTCTTTTGCAAATTCACAAAGATAATTTTTTTTGTAAGTAGATCAGACACTGTATACTTGAGTCTTAATTGCTTAAAACTTCTGGTCTGAACTACATGTAGTTTCAATATTTGGAAAATGAGTATTATACTTAAGATTATGTTGTTAAAGAAGAAGTCCCTACAATGAAAGCATATTTTCAATAATGTCATAAAACTTAAATTTGTAATATTCAATCATTATTATGAAGATTGTCAATTTGAACTTATATCGAAAAATGCCCGTGTGATATAAAATAAACCGTTTTCATCGACACTTATAAGTTTTGTTCTACAACAAAATATTATCGAAACAGTTAACGAAACTAAAACGCGAGCCGAATAAATACTAATACATTGCCGAATACGATATAAATCATATGAAAGTTGTGTCTTCTTCGGTGTTTACATTCGATTGGATTTCTTGCGATATACATGTACTTCTTTTCAGCATATAAACAAATCCGTGTTTTATATTAAAGGCACCTTTGAAACGTGTCTAATGTAGGGACTTCCCCTTTAAGGAAACTAATTCGTCATTCACCGGATTCTGTTGTAAAAACGATTCCATGTGGCCTTTGGCTCAAATCTGACCAATCAAAAGCTTGAGAACAAACTCAGACTCAACTAAAAAGCTTTATAAGCATGGACCCTGGTGATACGCCGAGTTTTAGAGACTTTTTCTGAAGTTATAGTACATATACAGTACCTTTCTTAAGCGGTCATCAAAAAGAGGTCTATAAGACAAGTGGTAGCTTAATGTAGGTCAAACGTAATGCAGCATATAAAAGAAAGCAAATGCGACTTAACCCTTCTCTTGCTGAATTTTAAAATACTTTTCTCCTTCTTTACCCATACCCTATTGTATAATTACATATATCTTCACTGTGTACAAGTATTTCGCTGTGCAATCACTGCTGTGGGGTGCACTGGCTGCACAATCAACTTGTAAATAGTGCAGACCCTGATGAGACAGCTCCTGCAGGAGCTGTCTCATCTGGGTCTTCACTATTTACAGGTAGGTATATTGACGTGAATAGCAAGCGAAGGGTTAAATCAGGGTTAGTGGGGGTACAGTTTAAGACTTAATTACTACAAACCTTTGTATTAGGGACCTCGTCCAACTACGGTATGTATTTTGAATGGTTTTATTTTTCAATTGAAAGGGTGCCACTGCAAGAATTGTCTTGCCTCAAAAGACCTTTGAAAAAATATTTGTAGAGTAAACATTGAAGAATTGAACAGAGAGCTTCCCCAGGAACCTTCCCTTCTTGGTTTACTCTGTTTGTTTATGTCCGTTTTATAAATGGGTTAATTAAATCATGTCATGCTGCAAACAAAACGAACTGCTAAAAGCCTGACCTGTTAGAAGTATTTCTTACATAAATGTTCGAATCGATCAAGTTATTAACCCTTCACTTGCTATTCACCTCAATATACCTACCTGTAAATAGTGAATACCCAGATGAGACAGCTCCTGCAGGAGCTGTCTCACCAGGGTCTGCACTATTTACAAAGTTGATTGTGCAACCAGTGCATTCCACAGCAGTGATTGCACAGCGAAATACGTGTACACATTGAAGATATATGTAATTATACAACAGGGCATGAGTAAAGAAGTAGAAATGTATTTTAAAATTCAGCAAGAGAAGGGTTAAGACAATATTTACAGAGCGTCAAACGGCTAGAATCCTGATGAGACGCCGAGTTACTCGGCGTCTCATCTGGATCCAAGCCGTTTGCAAGTGCGAATAAGGTACCTAGTGGTTAGCGGGATAAAGATTAAGTACGTGGTATATAGTGCGACAATGACGAAAGTCATTGATTATTTTGATTGGAGATCAATATTTTCACGTCATTTATACCGTGGTTGATGTCATTCTCGAGATATATACAACAATATAACACGTTGTTAATGTGACTGTCATTGTCCAAGTTACTTAAACATTAACCAATAAAAGGATGTGAACAAACTATGCTCTAACTCTGAACCGTTGCAATTTTCAATAAATTCCATTTTGTACAAGCTTTTAGAGAAACTGTTACATTGTAGCCCTTCTCTTGCTGAATTCTAAAATACATTTCTCCTTCTTTACCCATGCCCTGTTGTATAATTACATATATCTTCACCGTGTACAAGTATTTTGCTATGCAATCACTGCTGTGGTGTGCAATGGTTGCACAATCAATTTGTAAATAGTGCAGACCCTGATGAGACAGCTCCTGCAGGAGCTGTCTCATTTGGGTCTTCACTATTTACAGGTAGGTATATTGACGTGAATAGCAAGCGAAGGGTGAACTTAGTATCAGATAGTTACGGACCCTTAAGAAAGGTCTGGTTACCCGGTATCTTTTCTGGATCCAAGCTGGTTGCAAATGCAGATCATGCAAACATCCGGTGACAAATTAAAACTTTTCATATTGAATAAACACTACCTTTAACCCATTACCTCATGGGCTATTTTTAGATACAACCTCTTTGAATTAGTCTACCGAAAAGGAGCATTAACTAGAGAAAAGGACAATTTTAGAATGTTTTAGTTTGAAACCATTGCGATAAATAGAGCATTTGCTCATATAGGAGCAAATGCTCTATTTATCACATTGGTTTCACAAAAGTGATTTTTACAGAGTCGTCAAAAGTCGTCAATATGAGGGAAAGGGTTAAACAGCGTTGAACCCGTTTCCACTTTGAAAATTCAGCATTGAAAGGGTTAAACAATTACAGGCCATTCCATTTTGAATATTCGGCATCAAAAAGGTTGAATGACATGGCTACAAGTGTCAAAACATTGTAAGGTCGGCCAGGGGGCGCCACATTTACATTTACATCTCGCACTAATTAACTGTCATCTACAAAATATGTTGTCCTCTTCTATAATTATCGAAAACAATACAGTAAAGCCCCTCTTAGACGGATTATTGTGTCTTTTTAGGCGCTGCCAGGTGGCTGCTTAATGCATCTGGAGCTTTCTGCATGACTTTCATCCTGCATTAAGGAGTCATCTGCCTAAAGTATCTATATACTTCTCTTCTAGAATTCGGTTTGGATGGGGTTTTATGTGACTTTCAACCTGCATTAAGATGCCACCTTTCTCAAAGACGGGTATTGATACTAATTTGAACGACAGATTTAGAGAGGGGTTCCGACAGGCAATTCCGTCGAATCACTTTGCGTCTCAATTTGAAATGCGAACTGTTTGCATACGCAATGAAAATTTCGAAACTAGCATGCAAAGAGTTAAGAAAACATACATGTCGCACTTTTGTTAATTATTTTTTTATCTGGACTTGTTTTTTGTCAGAACTCTAACCTTTCATATATTTTTATGACAGTGCGTCTGATATTCAAGTACAATTACTGCTCTATGTTGCTCTATATGACAAATGAGGCACATCACACAATTACCACAGAACATTGTTAACAGTGTAGACCCAAAACAAGGAGGATTGAATACAAGACTGAATTAACTGCAGTATTTAACCCTTGTAAACATATTAAATAATTGTTTTCGTAACCTTGTTAAATTTATTTGTTCTTTTAAGCATACACATCAATCAAGTTATACTTTATAACAGAGGGTGTTTCGTGGTGGTCCGCGCATTTAGTTTCGACCCATATATGACACCGAATTGTCTCTTAATCAAAGTCAGTCGTATTGATATAATACTTATATTGTTTCAAAAGAAATATGACACCGTTGAAGCTGGCCACGCGTACTTGTTAAGAGTTTGCATACACATGTAGTATTAAATTTGATATTCCAAACCCGCATTTCCTCATTGTGTTGTCAGCCGTCATGTGACACGAACAATGTACCATTTAATTTACAGTGTAGATGTATTGTCGCCCAGACAGCTTAACCCTTTCCCTCATATAAACGTGTTTTCACGCATTTGCAAACAGAGTAGACACATATCAGACGGCTCCTAAAGGAGCCGTCTGATCAGGGTCTACTCTGTTTGCTAGTGGAATTTTAAAGATCTGTTTCTTTATTGTTTCAAATGGCTATTCTGTTCTACCTCCCATATGTTATTGCGAGTTTGTCCATGGATATTCAGTAGGTATTTAAATTTGGAATACATATACATGTAGTACAAAGAAAGGGTTAACTTTTTACCTAATACTTACGCATTTTGACGTATCAACAAACAGAGTAGACCCAATACAGATATTGTATATATAGGAGCCATGTTACACCGCCAAATTAGGTATATAGCGTTTTAATAACGCTTGATTCAAAATAAGAAATAATGGTTTTAGCAAACAAAGCGTAAAATGCTGTTGTTTTCTATACAAAACTTCACATCTAGCCATTTTTCAGCTAAACAGGCTGAGAAAAAAATAACATAAAAGATATAATGGGACTTTAATTGAATTATAATGGCAAATTGTCACTGCGGCAGAAACTGTAGAATAAGATATACAGTAAAACCTCTCTATAACGGCCACTAAATTGTGTGGTTGGTATCTAGGGCAGGTGGCTGCTTAAAGCAAAGTGAAAGTAAAACAGAACGCTCCTATAGGAGCGTTTTGTTCTACTTTCACCTTGCTTTAAGCAGCCACCTGCCTTTAACACAAAATAATTGATGTAATTTAGAGGCCGTAATAGAGAGGTTTTACTGTATATCATTTTCTGAAGCAAACAGCCCAGACCCTGGTCAGACTGCTCCCACAGGAACCGTTATATCTAGTTCTGCTATATTAGAAAAGGTACCAGAAGGTATCTCATGTTATGCTGTAAAGGGTGACTTATGTTCTAGATCATAACATGTACATGTACTGGCTGCGACGCAGGAAAAAATGGGAAATTCTGATTATTGCAAATGTGTACAGTAAAACCCCTCTAATCCGGACGTTAAATTTAGTATAACTATCGCTCTTGGAAACATGTGTCAGATTAAGGCAGGGTGAAAGTCATGCAGAAAGCTCCTAGAGGAGCTTTCTGCATGAGTTTCACCCTGCATAAAGCAGCCGCCTGCCTGACAGTATCTAAATTCCTCTCTACTTGAATTCCGGTTTAGAGGAGTTTAACTGTAATCCTAGATTAGTAATGAAGTTTGTTACAGTAATACCTCTCTATAACGGCCACTAGATTACATCAAGTATTTTGTGTTAAAGACAGGTGGCTGCTTAACGCAAGGTAAACGTAAAACAGAACGCTCCTATAGGAGCGTTCGGTTTTATGTTCACCTTGCTATAAGCAGCCACCTGCCCTAAATACCAAGTAATCAACACAATTTAGTGGCCGTTATAGAGAGGTTTTACTGTATCTGGTATCAATGCAAATACTACAGACTGTTCTGATCTGGATCTACGCTGTTTGTCAATCCCCATTTTCATGGACTCTAGGTGAAGATGGAGAAAACTAAATTGTAACTTGTGAATTACAGTAGAACCTGTCTTAAGCGGCCTTTCATTTATTGAACATAGGAGTGTAAAAAGGCAGATGGGTGCTTAATGCAGGACAAACGTGATGCAGAAAGCTCGTATATGAGCTTTCTGTGTTACCTTTGACATGCATTAAGCTACCACCTGTCTTATAGATCGATTAGTAGACCTATTTTTGATGGCAGCTTAACCCTTTTCCTCACATAAACGTATTTTAACGCATTTGTAAACAGAGTAGACCCAGATCAGACGGCTCCTAGAGGAGCCGTCCGATCAGGGTCTACTCTGTTTGCTAATATAATTTGATAGATCTGTTTCGTTGCTTTCTAAAATGTCTACAATGTTCCACCTCCTATTTTGTTAATGAATATTAAGTAGGTATTGAAATTTGACCTAAATACAGAACAGGGAAAGGGTTAACCCTTTCGCTGCCAATCTGTGATTACCTATGCAAACAGTTTGGATCCAGATGAGACGCCGAGTAACTCGGCGTCTCATCAGGATCCAAACTGTTTGTTACTGTTACTATGTTTTTTAAACATCAAAAGAATGAAAATGTGTAGCAGACGACAAAGTTTGCAGACGACAGAGTTTGGCCGCGAAAGGGTTAAGGCAGGCTCTACCGTACATTTTTTGCCGACTGTATGAGACTTATTCTGTTTTTCGTCCTCAGAGGTGGAGTACACGGAGAACACGTGGTATCTCTGGGTGGTGGGACTGTGTGTGGGGACGTTTGTGGTACTGCTACTACTCGCAGTTATCGTTCCTTACTGGATGTGGACACACAGAGTTATCCTCATCATGAAAATTGTCCATTATTTCCAAGGTTACGAGGATGCAGGTATGTGTGATTTTGAAGATCTGGGTTCTCAAGCTTTTGATTGGTCAGATTTGAGCCAAAGGCCGGTCTGTATGTCAGCTGGCAGCTTAATGCACGGTGAAGGTCATATAGAAAGCCCCGTTGTGAGCGTTCTGCGTGAATTTCGTCCTGCATTAAGTAGCCACCTGCCTAAAAGAGCTCAATTCTTATTTACAAAATTCCAGTTTAGGCCACAGGTGCCCTTGGCATGCTGTCTCAACAACAACTCCATCACACATACATTATTATTTTTTAATCATATGTCATAAGTATCTAAAACATACCAAAAGATAGTTTTCTGACCCAACCAAAAAAAAAAGATTTTTTTCGCGATAAGTACTTACATGTATTATATAGAGCAGGGGTGTTCGCCAAAAAAATTCATTACATGATCATTTAGATCGAGTTATTCCGAAGTTCGAGTTATCCGAGTTCGAGATATCGAAGTTCAACTGTATTTTATTTACTACCAGACGACAAGGAGTATGATGCGTTTGTGTCGTATAAAGCAGACGAGATGGACGAACGGTTTGTGGTCCAGGTGCTCTATCCAAAGCTCGAGAAAGAGCTGGGATTCAAGCTTTGCCTACACTTCCGGGACTTCGTGCCAGGTGAAAGTAAGTTATGCAGTTTTTAGTTTATTAACACTTTGAGAGTAAGTATGAGTCGCATACTAAAAAAACTGCAAATCTAAAAATTGTAATAGGCTCATCGTTTTTAAATACATTTCTCCTAAATGTGATCTACATGTAAGTACATAAGAATGAACAAGGGGATTGATTTTCAGATTTTAGACAAAAGATTAACCCTTAACCCTTTCGGCGCCAAATTTCAAATTGTCGTCTGCAAACCAATTTTGTTAAATCATTCGGTAAAATAAGGAAATGAAATAAATAAATGCAAATTTCAAAGGAATAAAGCACAGATAGAGAAACAGAGTTTGAGACAAAAAGTGAAATCCAAGATTAGACACCGCCTTGAAAAGGCGGCGTCTGATCTAGGACTGCACTATTTGTCGTGGTGCATTTATGCGACATTGGCGGTGAAAGGGTTAACCTCATACAAACGCATTTTCACGTATTTGCGAAAAAGACTAGGCACAGATCAGACAGCTGCTCTAGGAGCTGTCTGATCAGGATCTGCTCTGTTTGCTTATGGAATTATATATAATTATATAATCTTGCAGTTGTGTGTGTGGAAAAAATCCTTTGAAAAAATGTTACCTAATAAAAATAGAGTCATTGAATATTCATGAAGTGATCAATTCATGCATTAAAATTGTATAAGGGAAACGTTTAAGCAATGAGGGTAATGACTATATTTAACGTGTTTGAGTATGGGTCTCAGGTTGATACAGGTACTTAATCAATTACTCCATGAATACGCCTTTGCAAACAGAGTAGACCCATATCAGACGGCTCCTGTAGGAGCCGTCTGATCATGGTCTGCTCTGTTAGCTTATGAAATAATCGAGATATGATTCTGCAGTTTCTGGCATGGCCAAAATTACCCGTGTTCACATGCCGTTATAAAAATTAGTATATATTCATACAACCACGAATAATAATAATAATAATAATAATAACAATATAACAACAACAACAACAACAACAACAAAAATAATAATAATAATAATAATAATGATAATGATAATAATAATAATAATGATAATGATAATGATAATGATAATAATGATAATGATAATGATAATGATAATGATAATGATAATGATGATAATAATAATAATAATAATAATATAACAACAACAACAACAACAGCAACAACAACAACAACAACAACAACAATAACAATAATAATAATAATAATAACAACAATAATTATTAATAATAATAATATGATAATGATAATAATAATAATAATAATAATAATAATAATAATAATAATAATAATAATAATAATTATAATGATAATAATAATTATAATAATAATAACAACAGCAATAATAATAATAATAATAATACATGTAATAATAAAATATTGACGGAAGCGTGGCATAGCAAAATCTTTTGCAAACACTTAAAGAAAGATAACTGTGTCACTGATTTTCAAATTATTAAGAAAGACTTACTGCCCTTTTCAATACAGTAGAACCTGCTTAAGCGGCCATTCATTTATTGAATATAGGAGTCTTAAAGAGCATTTGCTTATTTAATACATGGCAAAAATATACAAAAAGCCCCTATAGGAGCTCTTTGAATTACTTTTGGCCCACATAAAGCTACCGCATGCATTACAGACTCAAACTTAGACCTATTTTTGATGACCGCGTAACCCTTTCCGTCATATAAACGCCATTTCATGAATTTGCAAGCAGAGTAGACCCAACTCAGACGGTTCCTATCGGAGCCGTCTTATCAGGGTCTGCTCTGATTGCTAATGAAATTTGATAGGTCTGTTTCTTTATTTTCCACAATAGGTACAATGTTCTACCCTCCATATTTCATTATAACTATTCTGTCTATGAATACATTCAGTAATAGTAAAATCTCGATTATTCGAATTTTTTGTTTAGAAGAATTTAGAATATTTTAGGCAGGTGGTTGCTTAATGCATGATGAACGTCATACAGAAAGCTCCTAGAGGAACTTTCTTTATGACTTTCACCATGCATTAAGCTGCCACCTGCCTTAAAGATCGATAATGATACGTATTTTAGTGTTCGAATAATCGAGATTTTACTGTATATTGAAATTTGGATTAAAAACAGGTTCTATTGTAGTGCGTCTCCTCTAGAATAATTTCTTGACGGCATCAAAAGCCGCGGGTTCTAATGTAGTGCGTCTTCTCTAGAACATACGCCCATGTTTCTTACCCTTTATCCTGCTGTCACAATATGGCTCCTGCTCGGACTTTGACCTGGTGAAATGTTGCTTACATCTGATTATTTCATTCATTTGATCGAATGTAAAACAGCTTAGATCCTGATAAAACGCTGATTTATTGAACAGACTAGGCCGTTTGCAAATACAAGTCATGTCACGCTTAACCCTTTCCCTCATATAAACGTGTTTTCACGCATTTACAGAGGAGCCGTCTGATCAGGGTCTACTCTGTTTGCTAATAGAATTTGATAGATCTGTTTCTTTGCTTTCAAAAAAGTCTACAATGTTCCACCTTCCATATTTCTTTATAACTATTTTGTTAATGAACATTCATTAGGTATCAGAATTTGAAATAAACATAGAACATGGAAAGGGTTAACATTAAATGCTGGTTGGATGAAGAATCATGGCAGAGACAGCCATAAATCGTTATTGTCCGTACAGATACATAAACAAGTTTCCATTTATCCCGAATTTATGGTTATAAGCACTAACATTTCATGTTTTGATACGGGGACCATCTGCTGTAGGTCTAATCTGTTTTCATAGGAGTTAAAAATGCTTGTTTATGGAGTGAAGAGTTGATATTATTAATGTTTGACAAGTTACCCACCCACCCCGACAGAGACATCTGCATATAAGAGCCGGATGTTGGGTTGTACATGTATTTATTTATGTTGCAATGAGAGCCAAAATTGGGTTTCCACCCACCTATACAATGTAGACCCAGAAAAGCGTCTCGAAATTTCCGGGAGTGGTCGGGATTTGAACTTCGGGCCTCCGAATTGGTAGCAAGGGCGTTGCCACTAGAACCCGCCCACCATAATAATGGAATAAACTATTTTCTGTTTCAGCTATCTCCAACAACATTATAAATGCCGTGGAAGGTTCCCGGCGGACAATACTGGTCCTGACACCTCGCTATATCCAAAGTGAATTCACGAGATTCGAGTACCAGAAAGCACAGGAGGAAATGATCAAGCGAAAACACCGTATCATCCCGATTGTCCTAGAAGACATATCGGAGTGTAAACAAAACATGGACAAAAATCTTAAAGGAATTATTGGGTCAGTGACTTACTTGGAATGGCCGACAACAGATAGTGAAAACAAGAACGAGAAGTTCTGGAAGCGACTGCAGCTGTCGATGCCGAAGAAGAAAGTCTTAGAAAACATTTCAAGTGAGAAATCTTACGAGTCAGGACATACCGACTCTACCCTTGTGACCAGCAACATTTATTCAAATAGTTATGAACTAGACAATCAGAATGTTTATACAGAAATAGGGGAAGTAGATGGCAACACATCTCCTATCATTAGACCTTTATCAGAGAAAGAAGAGCTGGAGTTGGTTAATAGTTATAACAATGTCGGCGATACTAATCAGTTTAAAGAAGGTGGTTGGACGATATTAAACAGTGATGACGATAAGAACAGTGTTAAACTGTCGCAGTCTAAATTGAAAGACGACTTGATGATAAATCTGGATGCACTGCAACTTGACTTAACAAAGGACATAAAATCAAACGAAACCATGACGATAGAACTGAAAGATGATAATAAAGACAGTAACACATCAGAATATATAGTGTAAGACAGCATTCGCAAAATTGATATATTGGAATAAGCTTTGATATTTGCTATGTTAAAGTAGTGTTTTCTTTCACGTGTTAGTTGTATGGCAATCTGAATCAAATATAAACTTCTAAGCGTACGTCATCTGATTTTAAAGTAGCCATTGGACAAAACCCCTTAAGTTTAACCATTTACTCCATAAATACACCTTTGTAAAAACAGAGTAGACCCAGATCAGACGGCTCCCGTTGGAGCCGTCTGATCAGGGACTGCTCTGTTTGCTTATACCATAGCCCAAGCATTGCCATTTTCATGTGTTCCTACGTGAATATTCATGGAGTAAATGATATAGAAAGGTGTTGCCTAGTCAGTCACCAGTGTAACCCCGGAGTGACGCCTGTTCAGTTTGTACTAAATATTACGGATGAATATATACTTACTTCGGCGTACAGTTTGGATCCACATTAGACGCCGAGCAACTCGGCAACTCGGCGTCTCACCAATATCCAAACTGCTTGTTACTCGGATTAAAAACAGTTGAACTTCGATATCTCGAACTTCAAGGGACCATCCAAATTAGTTGAAGATAACAGAAGTTCGAGTTAATCGATTTCTTATCTGGACAATTTCTTAAATTCACAGCTTAATGCAGGTCTAAAATAATGCTGAAAGCTCCTGTAGGAGCTTTCAGCATTACCTTAGACCTGCATTATGCTGTTACACTTGTTCCTAGATATGCGTAGTTGTACATTTTGGAGCAATTCTGTATTGTTTAGTTTTGGAAGAACTGATCATCTCGAAGTTCGAGTTATCCGAGTTCGATGTATCGAAGTTCAACTGTATTTGTAGAGCAAAACAATATTACTAATTTGTTCAACCTTTACTCCATAAATACACCTTTCTAATTAGTTGCAAACAGCGAAGACCCAGATCAGACGGCTCCCATACGAGCCCTCTGATCAGGGTCTACTCTGTTTGCTTATGATATAAAACATATATGAATCTACAGTTTCTGCCTAGGTTAAAAATTCCTGTTGCAACAATTAATCTAATAGATATTCATGACGTCATCATAGTGGATTAACCTGTCTAGTTTACTATTATATTTCACAAAGTTAATACGCATCGTCTTATGTTCTCGCTCCCAGGATGGGCAAATGCCTTATAACATCTATTTGAGATTAATCATAAGCTTGAATTGTAGTTCAAAGTAGGTAGGTATACTGGTAATTTTCTAAAAATAGATCGATGCTTATTTCATACCCAATTTACCTAGCAACACGAGGAAAGTGGTAATAAATAAGAATTATGCCGTGGCCATTTCAACAAGTTTCCTTCTCTTTCATTTCTTTTAAGCAACTAACTTGAATGTCAAAATGATAAGAAGAACGTATCCTGATAATTGAAAATTAGGTAAAGAATAGACATGACAAATACTATGTAACTATACCTGTGCCGCTCATACAGAATAGGTAGCCATTGCACACACATACTTCAAACTTGGCTTACATGTGCAATTTATAGAGGTAAACATTTTTAGACTATGAAGGTCAAGGTCATACATCAAGGTTAAATGTGATATTGCGGGTCAAATTTATATTGGTGATAACTTTCTCGTCAATCAACATACATACTTCAAACAAACTTCCATCTCCCCCCTATTGTATGTTTGTTTTGTCTTTGTGCGTCTCTTGATGTTTTTATAGTTATGTACATTTGCTGTTTCCTTGTGTTGCTGTTCGGGCGGCTGTTTGTACTGTATGTGGTGTTTCCTGCATGACTCATTTTTGTACTTTTTTTATTTTTATAATGCATGCGCAGCCTATGGAGACGAACATTTTTATGGATGACTTAATAATGTCAATGTCATACATCGAGGTTATAGGTCATGTCGGGGGCATAGTGGTTCACAAACACATCTTGTTATACATAGAAACGGGGTCGTGCAACAAGTTCTCTCAACATAAGGAAACGACCCTTCCCCTACAGTTTACAAGTCCATATGTTTACGATGGCGTAATCAATGCTAATAGAAACACTTGTGTAAGAACAGAGCAACACAAATAGATAGAGATGTTTAGAGAAGAAGAAATAGGTGACAAAGAAAACAAAATGAATCGACAGATGCATTCACAGATAGACAGGATAAGGAATTGATTTGAACTACCATTCTTTCATGACAAAACTGTTGACACTTGAAGACAAAGTGTTCTTTGTCATTATCTTACAACAGCGATGCAGTTTGGATGATCTACAGAATAGTTGAAGTGTTTGAGTGACAAATTCAAAGAAAATAGTTATAAAATATCACCCGTACGTGATACAATACATGTACCTAAATTTGGTTCTTATACAATACAATTACATATTCCTTGATGAAATATGTACCGTTCTCTTCACCTGCTTTACATGGGCACGGAGGTATCCAACACACTATAAACCAATTGCATTTTGGCATTGATGATACGACTTTAAATACACAGCCTGGTGAATGGGCACATATGAAGGACATACAGTTAAAACAAGGGGCAATTGAGTTATAAAGACAACAAAAAAAGTGTCCATTTCTGAAAACTTTATATCTTTTTTCTGATAAAGATCACTGGCACACAACTTACAGAAAACATATAATCATATGATTGTTCTGTTATAATTTCTTAAGCATGATACCATTAGAGTGAGGTTGCAAGAATTTTCCCCAAAGTTTATTACAAAGGCTTATAGAACATGAATTAGTGGCCTATTTGCTTACACTTTGCATATGAGCGTAGCCGTAAAATATATTAATCTGATGTCAGGATGAAGTATCAATCCAGCAATAGTAATTTTGAACGGGAATGCTGAAGAACCAGATAACAAGAGTAGTCTTTTACTCTCCTCCATTCAGCAGAAACGGACGTTAATCAACACAAAACAAACAAAATCCTCCAATCTCTCATCTTTTATCGTTAATTGCCCTAAATGGCAAATTAATGATAAAACTAACATAAAACAAACACCTAACAAACATCACCTGGCTCAAAATTTATTCTCAAGGACTAAATACTATTAATATAGCAAGTCAAGCACTCACAAGTCCAAACAAGCTTCCAAATAATTCAATGATAGCTTAAAGTCGGTTGTCTGACCACCCATCAAATGTACAAATAACATTATCCTTCTGGAACTTTTGTTCTAAGCCACCATAATTTGGAACAATTGGATTATGGTCAAGATGAGTTGCAGCCTGGTCTTATGTATTTTGTGAGCACCATATAAAGCAGTCTCTGCATAGTTGTAGAAGATAGTTCTCCATCATCGAATAGGTAAGGCTGAGTCTTGTACGACCTACTAAAGTCATGGTACATGTATGAGTCAGACAAATGGTTGTACTTTATCTGACAATTTGAGGTAGATCTATTTCTAACCAAAATAAAAAAAATGTGATCATGTTTTTTTCTGTCGCTAGTCAATAATCCCACTGTGCCTTGCCATTATGATTAAGCACAAGCCAATGCCAAACTTACACACGAACCTATGCTTTCATAGTGACGGTAATCCTCACGATGTCATGAATTCAGACAATGCTCTAGTCCCACAGTTTTAAAACAAACTTGATTCCGTACTCAACTTCTTCCAGTTCTGAAATGCTGGGACATTCTTGTCATTGTCATTAAAAGTGTTTGCTGTATCTTCCTGTTGCATTTGTTTTCCTTTAACCACAAGTGAAATGGTTGACACCTTTTACTTAAAATATCCCCCTGTACATCCTAATCAGATTAATTGTGATGGCCAGACTCTCTACTTTGATGTCATCTCCCTAAGTTCTTGGCTGGCTTTTCCCAATATAATTCGAACATAGTGTATATTCTGTCACTGTCATGGTAAATTTCTTCTGCATAGCTGCAATACCGACTAAAGTGTTATTGTTGCTTGTGTCTAGCAAAGGTTGGACACAGTGTTGATGGAATGCGTTGATGTAATATAACTATAATGCGACCATGCACACATTTATCTACCAATGGATGTTATTATAACACTACTTGATTGACTACCTCCACATATTATGGATTTTCTTTAGCCTTTATGTTTTCATTGAATCACATATTGTTTGTTTCGGAGGTTCTCTCTCAGTTTAGCTCTCGCTTGTTGCTCCTGGAGATTCCATACTAAATATATCCTTTTATGAATACAAACTTATTTGTCTATCGATGTTTTGGTGGTGGTTGCATCTTGTATGTGACTTTGCCTGCTTGACTTTACTACTTTTTCATTTAATGCAATGCATCATTTAGAAGCTTCTTTAACCCTATCGGCGCCAAATTTCTAATTGTCGTCTGCAAACCAATTTTGTTAAATCACTTAGTAAAATAAAGAAATGATATAAATAAATACAAATTTAAAAGGATTAAAGCACTTATATAGAACTAGAGTTTAAGACAAAAAGTGAAGTCCCTGATCAGACGCCGCCTTGAAAAGGCGGCGTCTGATCTGGGACTGCACTATTTGTCGTGGTGCATTTATGCGACATTGGCGGTAAAAGGGTTAAAGCAGAACACAGCATCGTGTACTCTGTATTACTTGCTGCTAAATCTATTTTTAACATAGACACACAACTCTGCCATTGTTGTCTAATGTATGAACAGTGCTAAAGAAAATATTAAGTTCTTGACCTTTGTATTTTGGTCGGGTGGTCCGTTTAAGTCCGTGGTTTGCCATCGCGTGCTAACAGATGCACGAAAGGCGGAAACGGACATAGGCATTAACTCTTTTATTTCCTTGATTCTTGAACGTGCCCAATGTGTAGAACTAATAACTTAAGGTATACAATTGTAACCCACACCCAGTAACATTTACCTGACATAGGGACAACAAGTCCATATAAGAACCATTTTGAAAGTATTTGGCACGAGCCTTACATGGATCAAACTCAAAAAGTCCTGCCCGAAAGCGAATGTTGTACAGACTGGGCTAACTGAACTGCTGGCCGAAATATGCACAAATGGCTACACAAAACAGATGGGCAGACAACAGCAATGCTTTTAACCCTTCTCTTGCTGAATTTTGAAATACATTTCTCCTTCTTTACTCATGCCCTTCACTGTGAACAAGTATTTCGCTGTGCAATCACTGCTGTGGAGTGCACTGGATGCACAATCAACTTGTAAATAGTGCAGACCCTGATGAGACAGCTCCTGCAGGAGCTGTCTCATCTGGGTCTTCACTATTTACATGTAGGTATATTGACGTGAATAGCAAGCGAAGGGTTAACTCAAAAGAAAATAATGTCTATGTATCAGTCGCTTGATATGGTGGTCATCCTTTTTATGCTCCTACGATGTCCCGCAATGGTTGTATGTCCGCGTACATCAATTGGCGACTTTGCTTCAAACTTTTACAAATGGACAACTTTGATGTGAATATGGTACTAAAGAAGGCAATGTTTGTTCTGATCATTTTATTTCAGAATTACAGGACCTTTATACAATTTGACAATTTTCTGCACTATAAAACATATATGCTTCAAAAACAACTTGACGTGGAGATGGTTATAAAGATGGGAATGTTAGCAGTAACCAGTTTTATCAAAATTACAAGATTTCACTAAAACGCATACTGGATGTAGAGACAATATGATCAGAAGGGAGAGGAATAGGGAAGCGACAGGGTAGGGAATCCGATACATATAGACACAATTCTAGTTCCATTTGTAGAAGTATAAGATGTCAATAGGTAGGCTAGCTCTGAAGAAGATATTAATCCCACATTAATATTTTACCTGTTACTACAGTTGAACTTCGATAACTCGAACTTCAAGGGACCATACATATTTGTTCGAGAAAACAGAAGTTCGAGTCATCCGGTTTCTAAAATAAACAATTTCTCAAGGACACAGCTTAATACAGATCTAAAGTAATGCTGAAAGCTCCTGTAGGAGCTTTCAGCATTACTAACACTTTCGGCGCCAAATTTCTAATTGTCGTCTGCATGCAATACAAGTTTTGTTAAATCATTCGGTACAATAAGGAAATGAGATAAATAAATAGAGAATTCAAAGGAATAAGCCTCAGATATAGAAATAGAGAATGAGACAAATGGTGTAGTCCCTGATCAGACGCCGCCGTGAAAAGGCGGCGTCTGATCTGGGACTGCACTATTTGTCGTGGTGCATTTATGCGACTTCGGCGGTGAAAGGGTTAAACATATTATATTCCAATGAAGATTGAAAGGGGGTTGGGCCACTAGTTCTACTAATTTTGGTTATGACCTCACCCCCCTTCGAAGTCCTTATCGTTTTACATTAAACATCAAAGTAGGATCTATATGTATCGTAAAATGCAGCTAGTCCAGGCATACCAGCTACATGTAAAACAGTGATAAGGCTTTAAGTAAAACGCTAGTATGCAACATGCTGGTGTCATTCAATTGTATTCACATCTAATAAGCGTGTTCTGATGATATTGCATTAGTAGTAATTAAACGTTTGTCGGCCCGGTGATAGGACAAAATCCAGATTACCATCTACTCATATATATACGTGTTTAATTAAGTATCGATGGAAAAGATGAAATACATTATATAATACACTTGAGGTATACTTGCATATTTACGAAGGGCATTACCTCTTTACTCCATACGTTTTCACGTCTATGCAAACAGAGTAGACCCAGACGGATCAGAGCTGTCTGATCAGGGTATTCTCGGTTTCTTATGAAGTTAAAATAAATCTGTTTCTAGTTTCTGCCAATACCAAAACATTTTTTGCACATAGTAAAGAAAGGATTCACTCTAATTAATATTCATAATATCATTATTATTTACACGAATATTCCTGGAGTCCGGTTTACAGAGGTTTTACTGTAGTTCACACGCATTTTTGTATACAGTAAACCTCTCTATAACGGTCACTAAATTACATCAAGTTTTTTTGTGTTAAAGACAGGTGGCTGCTTAAAGCAAGGTAAAAGTAAAACAGAATGGTCCTATAGGAGCGTTCTGTTTAACTTCCACATTGCTTTAAGCTGCCACCTGCCCTAAGTACCAACTAATTAACACAATTCAGTGGCCGTTATACAGAGGTTTTACTGTACAAGAAACTGTATACTGTATATCTGTTTTACACACCCCTTCGCTATCCATGAGGTCGCCCTTATTTGCATATGCCGAGGATTATGCCCGCCTCGAAAGATCATTTAAAACAGATATAGCTTACACTTTACATACGTTGATGCAAATGATTTTATATCTGACTATACATACATGTACGAAACATGCTTAAGACTCATATTTCTGATTCAAAGGCGAACACTGGTTAGTCATTCAGCATCCATTTGCTGAAGAAACTACAGAAAATCATACAGCGTAACTCTGTGTCTTATCAGGGTCCAAACTGTTTAACATTCAGATTTATGTTTGTAGAAAAGAGCAATAAAGCTTATGATTTGATACAAATGAGGAGATATTGAGTGGGCGAAAATCAATAAAAAAAATCGAGGTGGTGAGTGGACAAACATCAATACAAATACCGAGGTGGTGCATGAGTGGACAAACATCAGTACAAATACTGAGATGGTGAGTGGACAAACATCAATACAAATACCGAGGTGTTGAGTGGACAAACATTAATACAAATACTGAGGTGGTGAGTGGACACACATTAATACAAATGCCGAGGTGTTGAGTGGACAAACATTAATACGAATACTGAGGTGGTGAGTGGACAAACATTAATACGAATACTGAGGTGGTGAGTGGACAAACATCAATACAAATACTGAGGTGGTGAGTGGACAAGCATCAATACAAATACTGAGGTGGTGAGTGGACAAACATTAATACAAATGCCGAGGTGTTGAGTGGACAAACATTAATACAAATGCCGAGGTGTTGAGTGGACAAACATCAATACAAATACTGAGGTGGTGAGTGGACAAACATTAATACAAATTCCGAGGTGTTGAGTAGACAAACATTAATACAAATGCCGAGGTGTTGAGTGGACAAACATCAATACAAATACTGAGGTGGTGAGTGGACAAACATTAATACAAATGCCGAGGTGTTGAGTGGACAAACATTAATACAAATACTGAGGTGGTGAGTGGACAAACATCAATACAAATACTGAGGTGGTGAGTGGACAAACATCAATACAAATGCCGAGGTGTTCGAGTGGACAAACATTAATACGAAAGCTGAAGTTTTGAGTGGGTGAACACTTATTGAACATTCATGTTATTGTTTTGTTCCTGTATTAGTGATTTGTATTGATACTATAAAGTTGTCATTTGTTTCTGGTATAATACATTGCAAACTGTTTTGTTTCTGGGATGGATTTAGTAGTGCTGTCCGTTATTATTCGGTTACTAATATTCGAGAGCAAATGTCTTGCAGCAATAGCCATAAATCCACGGCATCAAGGATCTGAAGTTAAAATTGGAGTTAAAACTCGGCCTAACATTCTTGATAGCAAATTTGCGGCATTGGAAACGGACATAAAACATTCCACTTTTTACAAGAAAGAAAGAGTGGGGGCAGATATTCCTACCGATATGAATAAACGACAAAATACCTTGATTCACGACTTGAAAGTTTCTAAGAAGGAAAAGCGCGTACTATCAGAAGAGCCTTGCGAAACGAGTACAACGTCTACAAGCGCGGTTGATATAACTGAGACCGTTGCTTTCACTGCGTATCTGGACCACGATGTGGATGCTGTTGGTGGCGATCAAACACTGATTTTCAATAAAGTTATTCTTAACGACGGCAACGCGTACAATATACATATGGGTGTGTTCACATGCCCAAGAGCAGGGCTGTACGACTTCACTTTCGTTTTCGGTCAGCGTGACATCATTTGCATCTGGGCAACACTAATGCTAAACGATGTAAAGGTTGTGTCGGCAGGCGTAGACGCAGCTCATCTATATCAGGACATCCAGGGAGGAAACAGGGCGATTCTCCGTTTGAATAAAGGCGATGAAGTGAGAATTGCGTTACATAAGGATAATACTCACACCATACAGGGCGATACTCTACGATTTACAACATTTTCTGGTATTGAAGTGCAGGCAGAATTTCTTGCCGAGATGAATGAGCGACAAAAGACCGTGATAAAAGATCTAAACGTTTCTGAGAAGAAGCGTACACTATCAGAGGAGCCTTGCGAAACGAGTACAGAGTCTACAAACGCGGTTGATATAGCTGAGACTGTTGCTTTCACTGCGTATCTGGACCATGATGTGGATGCTGTTGGTGGCGATCAAACACTAATTTTCAATAAGGTTATTCTCAATGACGACAATGCGTACAATATACACACAGGTGTGTTCACATGCTCGAAAGCAGGTATGTACGACTTCACTTTCTATGTAAATCAGCATGACAACAAGGTTGTCTGGGCAACACTAATGCTAAACCATGTAAAGGTTGTGGCGGCAGGCGTAGATGCAGACCATCTATATCAGGATGTCCAGGGAGGGAATAGAGCTTTTCTCCGTTTGAATAAAGGCGATGAAGTGAGAGTTGCGTTACATAAGGATAATACTCACATACAGGGCGATACTCAACGATTTACAACATTTTCTGGTATTAAAGTGCGGACAGATTTTATACCCGAGGTGAATAAGCGACAAACGACCTGGGTAGAGGACCTGAAGGTTTCTGAGAAGGAAAAGCGCGCACTATCAGAAGAGCCTTTCGAAACGAGTACAGAGTCTACAAGCGCAGTTGATATAACTGAGACTGTTGCTTTCACTGCGTATCTGGGTCACGATGTTGATGCTGTTGGTGTCGATCAAACACTTATTTTCAATAACGTGATTCTCAACGACGGCAACGCGTACAATATACACAAAGGCGTGTTCACATGCCCAAGAGCAGGGCTGTACGACTTCTCTTTCTATATCAGTCAGCGTGATATCAATGTCGCCTGGGCAACACTAATGCTAAACGATGTAAAGATTGTGGCGGCAGGTGCAGACTCAGACCATCTATATCGGGATATCCAAGGAGGGAATAGGGCTTTTCTCCGTTTGAATAAAGGCGATAATGTGAGAGTTGCATTACGCCATGGTAGTACTCACGTACAGGGCGATACTCAACGCTTTACAACATTTTCTGGTATTAAAATGTCGGGGTAGAATCTATGAGTAGAATGTTGACCATTTATTCCCGTCTTCTCTTTGTAATAAAGACCAATCGTCAGCTTAAACGTTAATTTTACTTAGTGCCTAATGTAAAGCCATCTGGCTACGAATTTGATTCTTATTAGTTTCATTAACTACGTACGAACTGACTAGCATATGCAAACAGATTGGACCCAGATGAGACGCCGAGTAACTCTGGGTCTCGTCTGGATCCATGCTGTTTGACAATCGATCGGTCCAACGGTTCTGAAATTCCTGTGAACGAATGAAAAGTAAGTAGAATTGAAATAGTCTGAGTTTTGGCAAAGAGAGAGAGAGAGAGAGAGAGAGAGAGAGAGAGATAGAGATAGAGATAGATAGAGAGGGAGAGAGAGCACGCTATGTGTTACAGTAACACCTCTCTATAACGGTCACTAAAATATGTTAATTAGTTGGTATATTAGGGCATGTGGCTGTTTAAAGCAAGGTGTAAGTAAAACAGAACGCTCCTATAGGAGCGTTCTGTTTTACTTTCACCTTGATTTAAACAGCCACCTGCCTATAACACAAAATACTTGATGTAATTTAGTGGCCGTTATAGAGAGGTTTTGCTGTAATAATGTCGATAACAACAAGAGAGGTTGAACCTGTGCATTAAAACTTCCCCTGTTCTATGTTTTCACTCCATAGACAGGCCTTTGTAAACAGAGTAGATATGCAGGCTCAGAAGACTCCTGGCCAGGGTTTGATCAGTTTGCTTATGGTATAATATAGATCCGATTCTACATTTTTTACTGTCATGATAAAACTTACCCTTATTCATTGTGCCATGATAAACCAAATCAGTTAATTAATATTCATGATATTCAATATTCATTTAGATTTGATTCTACAGTTTCTGCCTTGATTAAATGTTGTTCAAAATCGTCTAATTAATATTAATTAAGTAGCAGTCATTTCTTGTACGAATACCCATGGACTGAAGGGTTAATCTGTCTTCAAACCTTTAGCCTGCTATGAGTGAATTCTTATGCAAACAGTTTGGATCCAGATGTGACGCCGAGTAACTCGGCGTCTCATCATGATCAAATTGTTTGGCATCCTGATTGCATTTTGGTAGACAAATTAATTATAGCTTGAATTTTGAAAATCGTGTAGGTGAACAATTCTGTAAAAAGTATTTGCTCAGCAGGCTAAAGGTTAAACTGACATTAGATATCATTTGCACGACATTGGCGTGATATGTAACTCATAACGTTGTGTGCATCAAACGTACACGTGTATACGACTTAACTCATTCATGTAAGAAACAAATGACACTGTGAATGTTACTTGGATTGTGAAAATAGCACATGGGCACATGAATTATTGGACAAAATTGAAAAATGATATCTATATTATTTCATAAACAAACAGAGCATACCCAGATCAGACGGCTACAGAGCATACCCAGATCAGACGGCTACAGAGCATACCCAGATCAGACGGCTACAGAGCATACCCAGATCAGACGGCTCCTGCGGGGACTTTCTGATCTAGATCTACTCTCTTTGCAAAGGCGTTGAAATGTGTATTAAATTTTATGGAGTAACGGGTTAACCTACTATAAAAGTAATGTCTGCGGAATGCATAATTGAGAAGAACTTCATGTATTGATACATGTACAGTAAAACTCCTCTAATGCGACCACTTACTGGATAAACATAGGTGTTTTTATAAGCAGGTGGTTGCATAATGCAGGGCAAAAGTAATACAGAAAGCTCATCTAGGAGCTTTCTGCATTACTTTTGTCCTGCATTAAGCTACCACCTGCATCTAGCACCCAAAATTATACCTCTTTTAGGTGGTCGCATTAGCAGGGTTTTACTGTATCATGCTTACTGTTAAAACAACAATGGCCATATACTAGCAAAATAAATTATAATCGGTACTGCTTCTTACATAGTATCAACATTGATACAATATCCTTCCGTCGTATGGTAAGCTGTATGGAAGAAATGTTTTGTTTTGACATTTGCATAAACAGTTGTACTTGTCATAAGCAGTCAATTAATCTATTGACATGGGAGTCTTAACTCTTCGCTTGCCGAATTTTAAAATACATTTCTCCTTCTTTACCTATGCGCTGTTGTATAATTACATATATCTTCACTGTGTACACGTATTTCGCTGTGCAATCACTGCTGTGGAGTGCACTGGTTGCACAATCAACTTGTAAATAGTGCAGACCCTGATGATACAGCTCCTGCAGGAGCTGTCTCATCTGGGTATTCACTATTTACAGGTAGGTATATTGACGCGATTAGCAAGCGAAGGGTTAATAACAGGTTGTTGCTTAACACATGGCACAATTAGTACAGAAAAGCTCATATAAGAGCGTTCTGCATTGTTTTGACCTGCATTAAACTACCCTGTGCCTTAAAGACTCATAATAAGACCTCTTTTTGCAGGCCGTTTAAGACAGGCTCTACTGTACATGTACTTAGGAGTTATATCCGGTACGTATCTATTGTTATGGCCAATCACAATCAAGTCAGTATTTCTCTTCCTACTTGAACGTTTATACAGTAAAACCTCTCTATAACGGTCACTAAATTACATCAAGTATTTTGTGTTAAATGCAGGTGGTTGCTTAAAGCAAGGTGAAAGTAAAACAGAACGTTCTGTTTTAATTTCACATTGCTTTTAGCAGCCACCTGCCTTAAATACCAACTAATAAACACAATTTATTAGCCGTTATAGAGAGGTTTACTGTACTGTACCGAGGTGGGTTTGTGGTTATAATTGCAAACAGTTTGGATCCAGATGAGACGGCGTAATACTCGATATTTCATCAGGATCCATACCATTTTATCTTTAAATTGTATGTTTGCAGAAAATGACAATATAGACATTTAGTTTTTAATTTTCGACGCCCGTAGTTTTGATTGTGTGAACTTTACTCAACAAGTTAATAATGTGATATGAATTGTGTTGTTTCCTGTGTTCACAAATGGTATTCAATATTATTAAGCATTTGTGTTTGCTATAGACTGATCTGTCATTTTCTGCGATGGAGTTCGTAGCGCGGTCCATTTTTATTTGGCTATTAATTTTCGAGAACAGATGCGATGCAGCGATTGCCTTTAATCCACAACAAAAAGGAGATGCGGTTATTGCAGGCGTTCAAACTCGGCTTATAAAACTTGAGAGCAAAATCGCGGCTCTGGAAAGCAACTTAGTCCAGCTTCAAACAACCATAAACCTGTCCAACGAATTTCAGAAGAACCAACAAACGCAAATGGAGGTTCTGACCGAAATGATTAAACGACAAAAGACCTGGCTGATCGACGTGAAATCTTTTTCTATGGACAATTTCGCTGTAAAGGAAAAGCTTGGTAATAGGCAGACCATCTCGACAACCACTGCTGATGAAAAAGGATCAATTGCTTTCACTGCATATCTGGACCGCGACGTGGATGACATTGGTGCCGACCAAACACTGATTTTCAACAAAGTGATTCTCAATGAAGGTGATGCGTACAATATACACACAGGTGTATTCACATGCCCCCAGAATGGTCTGTACGACTTCTCTTACGTTGTTGGCCAGCGCGATAAGAAAGGAATCTGGGCAAAACTAATGCTAAATAGTGACGTGGTTGTGGCGGCCAGCGCAGACGCAGAACATCCATCCCAGGACATCCAGGGAGGAAATAGGGTGTTTCTCCGTTTGAATAAAGGCGATGCAGTGAGAGTGGTATTAAATAAAGGTGGGACGCACGTAGAGGGTGATTCACAACGATTTACAACATTTTCTGGTATTTTAGTGTCGGCATAGTATGTCCGAGTAGAACGTGAACAATTCACTGTGACGCTTTCTTTGTGTGTGAACAATTTCGTTAGGCCATCTGCCAACACTGCTTTCAAACATTATCGTCAGAGTGTCAAAGTACATCAGTGTCGTAATCGGCAATAACAATACAACCCTTTACTCCGTGGATATTTATGTAAGAATAATGACGTCATAAAAATAATCAGATTTTTAAAATCGGCATATTAACACATAAGTTTTTGCTAAAGCAGAAACTATATAATCATAACTATATTATTCCATAAGCGAACAGAACAGACCCTGATCAGACGGCTCCTATAGGAGCCGTCTGATCTGGGTCTACTCTGTTTGCAAATGCGTATAAAGGCGTATTTAAGGCGTAAAGGGGTAAACACTGAGAGCAATATAGTAATAAGATATGTTCTTATTCAATGGAGAAAATGATATGGACATAAACCTTTACTCCATGGATATTCATTTATTGAATAATGTCATCATTAATATTAATTAGAGTAATTATCAATATAGCATATGGAAACAGGAATGCTTGGCCATGTAGGCCTATTTGCTTAACGGAATGATTTGTGAATGTATTCTCCATTTCTTCTACGTGTAGAGAAACATCCATGTACAATGATTTGTGTTAAGAAATATTCTAAAAAATATATTTTTTTTATTTCTACACTTATTTTGGTGTGTATTCTGTCATTTTTCATTTTAGCGCAAGAACACTTTGCTAGTGTGCAATGTTATTTATACAGTATAACGTCTCTATAACAGCCACTAGATTACATCAAGTAGTTTGTGTTAAATACAGGTGGCAGCTCAAAGCAAGGTGAAAGTAAAACAGAATGCTCCTATAGGAGCGTTCTGTTTTACTTTCATCTTGCTTTAAGCAGCCATCTGCCCTAAATACCAACTAATTAACACAATTTAGTGGCCGTTATAGACAACAAGGTGAAAGTAAAACAGAACGCTCCCATAGGAGCGTTATGTTTAACTTTCACCTTGCTTTAAGCATCCACCTGCCTTTAGCACAAAATATTTCATGTAGTTTAGTGGTTGTTATAGAGAGGTTTTACTGTAATTTTGTACAGTCCCTGTGGTAGCTCAGTGGATAAGGGCGTTGTATGCGGGGGACAAGGTTCGGGGTTCGAGCCTCACCTCGGGCAGATATTTATTTTCTTCAAAAAAGCATGTTTTTCTTCATGAAAATCAGTCATCACACTTTCAATAAAAATACGTGTAAAATATCCGTATTCGACTGGGTCTGCATGAATAAGCAACGAAATCAATTCCCAGTCGAATACAATACACGTTGAGCAACGAAAGAAACCATGCAGCGCGGGTTAAGTCTGTCGAGATTGTTAAGTAATGCAAGGTAAAGTTAATCTATAAACTATAATTTGATTGGTTGAATTCAATAGGAGGGAGAAGTTTATGTAACGGAATAGCAAGAAAAAGCCCAGAAGAATACGGCTAATATTTTTTTCCATTATACGTTTTAGCCCTTCATTGAAAACTGTAGATCTTCAATGTCTGAAAGAAAATCTTTGAAACGTTTGAGTGAAAGACAAGAAACGTGTCGCTACAGTTGCAGGTTATGTATATAATAAAATATCTAACATATAGGTAATGTTACACGAAGTGATCATATGAAGGGTTGTATCACATGAGTGGTTGTTTGGCCGCAGTATATCTCACGATTCCATTTATTATATACTTGTAAAAGAACACGCACGAACATAATTAATCTAACTTCTTTAATTCAGCAACAGAAAACATAGTCCATTCATGAATGGCGCATTGATTTACATATGCGGATTTTGTATTGCACGCTCGTGCGATACGGAAACATTATCTGAGAGATAGTATTGCATGTTCGAATGTTCGAATACAATCGTATTTTACGGCAGAAACTGACAGGTATACAATAAATCCGAGTATAGCCTGAAACGCTAACGGAAATTGACGAGTCTCAGTTAAAAATGACCATACAATACTTTCTAAGCCAACGGCAGAGGTATGTGTAGTGTATAACCGTTTGCATAAGAGTAACCGTGTGCAAGAAAGTGGAATTTCTCAATTTACCCCTAGAGAAAACAACAACTTTAGTTTTTACAGCATTAACAGACAAGTGCTATAGATTACACTATTAGACATACTATTCAAAGCTTGTTGAAGTCCTTCATGGGTTTCCGAAAAAATAACTGTATCATCTGCATATAATAATAAGTTTAGTTTTAAAAAGACACCTACATCAGTATCACTTAACTGCTCGTTCAACTGACTGGTCAAGAAGTCTAGATTAGCACAGTTATCAGACATATATGCAACAAGATTATTAAGGAATATAAAAAATAAAATAGGGGATAGATTTTCACCTTGACGCACTCCTAGGCTACTGGCAAATGTATCAGATAGAACGTTATTTAATTTCACACATGATTTAGCTTTGTCATAAATGTTATGTATGACTCTCAAAACATTACCGTCTACTTTGTGGTCTAATAATTTTCTCCACAGAGCTGTTCTATTTACGCTATCGAACGCTTTTTGATAGTCAATGAAATAACAATATATTTTTTTCTTTTTTAGAAGATAAATGTCAATTAACATCTTCAAAGAGAATATATGATCAACTGTACCATAATTCTTTCGGAAGTCAGCCTGCTCTTCAGCGAGTAGCCCCGCATCCTCAAGAAAAACATTAATTCTTTCATTTAATATTGATATAAATAATTTGCCTAGACAGCTTAAAATGGTTATACCGCGATAGTTATCGGGATTACTGACATTTCCTTTATTCTTATAAATAGGTACAATGACCCCTGTACACCAGGCGTCTGGAACATTGCCACTTTTAAGAATAATATTGAACTACTTGCAATAAAGTGGTAAACACACATCATTTGAGTACTTTATATATTCATTGAGTATATGATCTTTAGGTGAACTAGCTTTATTATTTTTCAAAGTGCTGATGGCTTTGTTTATTTTAAGTACTGTTAAGGGTCTATTAAGAACCTCATTAGAGATTGGCAGGGAGCCGATATCAATATTTTCAAAATCACCGTTAGAATCACTATTACCAATATTACGAAAATGTTCATAGAAAGCTTCTAGTGAAACTTTCTGTATGACTTCTTTGCGTTCGCCTGAGAACTTGTTAAGCAGACACCAGTACTCCTTCGCATTACTGCTCTTCAAATGACTTAACTTTTTTATTATATTTTTCTGATACTCCTTGAACTTAGTACTTAGAGTTATTTTGTACAATTTACTCTTACTCTTCAAAGACTCTAAGTTTTCTTTAGAACGGCAATGTCTATACTTCTGTTTAGACTTATAATACACTTTCTGCTTTGATTTACATTCTACATCAAACCAAGGTTTGCTCTTTTTAATAATTTTAGTATCACTTTGTACAATTGTCTTATTTCTTTTTAACAAGTTACACTTGTCTGCTGCATTTGTAAGTATTTCACCAGTGTTTGTGATAATACTGTTAATACTGTCTTGATTGTAAGATTCTTGTATAACCATGTCATCAATAACGGTACATAATTCAGTGAGTTTGCCAACATTAATATGCTTCAAAAAGTCATTTACAGCGTCAGATTTCTATCAAACATATCTATCTCTGACATATCAGACTTCATAGTAAAATATATACAGTTATGGACATCAGACAGCAATGGATCAAATGGTAAGATTTCAAAATATTTAACACATGGAAATAATTCAGGAGACATAATTGCATAATCAATAACACTGACACCTTTGCATGTTGTTCTACCTTTGCATTAATCTTGTCCAAGTCTGCCATTACCTATATAGACACCAAGTGACTTGCACATATCAATTAGTCTGTGTCCATAATTATTACAAACAGTATCTTCAGAGTATCTTTCAGAAGTAAAACCCATATCCACAAGATAATTCTTATTCAAGAGACTCTCACTATCACTATCTAGAAAGTCGTTTGCAATATAATTATCAACAGATATGAAATATTTCAACAAACCACTTCTAGCATTGAAGTCACCTAACAGACATATATGTAACTCTTGAGACCTGAAATTTATAATAGCAGATTTTATCAAACAAATCAATATCTGAGTAAGAAGACCCCTCAGGGGGATATAAACAACACCAAAAACACATTGTAAACTAAACATAGTATTGTCAAGTTGGAACCACACACAGTTTTCTGTTGAAATTTCTAAAACTGACACTTTACTCCATAGAGTATTCCTTATCAACATTTTCTGGTATAAAATGTCGGGATAGAATCTATCAGTAGACTGTTGACCATTTATTCATGTCTTCTCTTGTAATAAAGACCATTCGTCAGCTTAAAAGTTAATTTTACTTAGTGCCTAATGTGAAGCCATCTGGCTACGAATTTGATGCTTATCAGCTTCATTAACTAAGCATGAACTGACTAGCATATGCAAACAGATTGGACCCAGATGAGACGCCGAGTAACTCCGGGTCTCATCTGGATCCATGCTGTTTGACAATCGGTCCAACGGTTCTGAAATTCCTGTGAACGAATGAAAAGTAAGTAGAATTGGAATAGTCTGAGTTTGGGCAGAGAGAGAGAGAGAGAGAGAGAGAGAGAGAGAGAGAGAGAGAGAGAGAACGCTATGTGTTACAGTAACACCTCTCTATAACGGCCACTGAAATTAGTTGGTATATTAGGGCAGGTGGCTATTTAAAGCAAGGTGTAAGTATAAAACAGAACGCTCCTATAGGAGCGTTCTGTTTTACTTTCACTTTGCTTTAAGCAGTCACCTGCCTTTAACACAAAATACTTGATGTAATTTAGTGGCCGTTATAGAGAGGCTTGGCTATAATAAAGTCGATATCAACAAGAGAGGTTCAACATGTGCTTCAAAACTTTCCCTGTTCTATGTTTTCACTCCGTAGACAGGCCTTTGTAAACAGAGTAGATATCAAGGTTCAGAAGACTCCTGGCCAGGGTATGATCAGTTCGCTAATGGTATAATACAGATTCGATTCTACATTTTTTTTCTGACATGATAAAACTTACCCTTATTCATTGTGCCATTATAAACCAAATCAGTTAATTAATATTCGTGATATTCAATATTCATTTAGATTTGATTCTACAGTTTCTGCCTTGATTAAATCGTCTAATTAATATTAATTAAGTAGCAATCATTTCTTGTACGAATACCCATGGACTAAAGGGTTAATCTGTTTTCCAACCTTTAGCCTGCTATGAGTGAATTCTTATGCAAACAGTTTGGATCCAGATGTGACGCCGAGTAACTCGGCGTCTCATCATGATCCAAACTGTTTGGCATCCTGATTGCATTTTAGTAGACGAATTAATTATAGCTTGAATTTTGAAAATGGAGTAGGTGAACAATTCTGTAAAAAGTATTCGCTCAGCAGGCTAAAGGTTAAACTGACATTAGATATCATACACGTGTATACGACTTAACCCATCCATGTAAGAAACAATGACACAGTGAATGTTACTTGGATTGTGAAAATAGCACATGGGCACATGAATTATTGGACAAAATTGAAAAATGATATCTACAGTGCTCCCTCCCTACAACGGCCCTCTCAATAACGATTCCCTCCTTACAACAACGTATGTCACTGTTTCCCAAACAACAAAGCTCCAGAAACAACTTTTTCCATCGTATTTTCTTTATGCCTCCATCAAACCCTATGTTGTGACCACTCTTTAGAATCGTCACTTTGTGACGATTCTAAACAGTGGTCGCAACATAGGGTTTGATTGAGGCATACATGTAACGGTTTTAGGTCTCGAAATACACCTTATCTGGGGATCTGCAAACAAGCTAATTATGTTTGATTTTCCCTTCCTATAACAACTCCCTCTGAAAAACACATACAATCTTTGTATCCCAAAGGGTGCCGTTGTAGAGAGGGAACACTGTATATTATTTCATAAGCAAACAGAGCATACCCAGATCAGACGGCTACAGAGCATACCCAGATCGACGGCTCCAGAGCATACCCAGATCAGACGGCTACAGAGCATACCCAGATCAGACGGCTACAGAGCATACCCAGATCAGACGGCTACAGAGCATACCCAGATCAGACGGCTCCTGCGGGGACTTCCTGATCTAGGTCTACTCTCTTTGCAAAGGCGTTGAAATGTGTATTAAATTTTATGGAGTAACATGTTAACCTACTATAAAAGTAATGTCTGCGGAATGCATAATTGAGAAGAACTTCATGTATTGATGCATGTACAGTAAAACTCCTCTAATGCGACCACTTAATGGATAAGCATATGTGTTTTTATAAGCTGATGGTTGCTTAATGCAGGGCAAAAGTAATACAGAAAGCTCATCTAGGAGCTTCCTGCATTACTTTTGTCCTGCATTAAGCTACCACCTGCATCTAGCACCCAAAATCATACATCTTTTAGGTGGTCGCATTAGCAGGGTTTTACTGTATTACGCTTACTGTTAAAACAACCGTGGCCATATACTAGCAAAATAATAATCGGTACTGCTTCTTACATAGTATCGACACATTTGCATAAACAGTTTTAATATATTGACCATGGGAGTCTTAATAACAGGTTGTTGCTTAATACATGGCAAAATTAATACAGAAAAGCTCATATAAGAGCGTTCTGCATTGTTTTGATCTGCATTAAATACCCTCTGCCTTACAGACTCATAATTATACCTCTTTTTGCAGGCCGCTTAAGACAGGTTCTACTGCACATGTACTTACGAGTTATATCCGGTACTTGGTATCACTTATTATGGCCAATCACAATCAAGTCAGTATTTCTCTTCCTACTTGAACGTTACTACAGTAAAACCTCTCTACAACGGCCACTAAATTACATCAAGTATTTTGTGTTAAATGCAGGTGGTTGCTTAAAGCAAGGTGAAAGTAAAACAGAGCGTTCCTATAGGAGCGCTCTGTCTTAATTTCACCATGTTTTAGCAGTCACCTGCCCTAAATACCAACAAATTAACGCAATTTAGTGGCCGTTATAGAGAGGTTTACTGTACTGTACCGAGGTGGGTTTGTGGTTATAATTGCAAACAGTTTGGATCCAGATGAGACGGCGTAATATTCGACATTTCTTCAGGATCCATACCATTTTATCTTTAAATTGTATGTTTGCAGAAAATGACAATATAGACATTTAGTTTTGAAAATTTCGACGCCCGTAGTTTTGATTGTGTGAACTTTACTCAACAAGTTAATGATGTGGCATGAATTGTGTTGTTTCCTGTGTTCACAATTGGTATTCAATATTATTAAGCATTTGTGTTTGGTATAAAGACTGATCTGTCATTTTCTGCGATGGAGTTCATAGCGCGGTCCATTTTTATTTGGCTATTAGTTTTCGAGAACAGATGCGATGCAGCGATAGCCTTTAATCCACAACAAAAAGGAGATGCGGTTATTGCAGGCGTTGAAACTCGGCTTATACAACTTGAGAGTAAAATCGCGACTCTGGAAAGCAGCTTAGTCCAGCTTCAAGCAACCATAAACCTGTCCAACGCATTCCAGAAGAACCAACAAATGCAAGTAGAGGTTCTGACCGAAATGATTAAACGACAAAAGACCTGGCTGATCGACGTGAAATCTTTTTCTATGGACAATTTCGCTGCAAAAGAAAAGCTTGGTAATAGGCAGACCATCTCGACAACCACTGTTGATGAAAAAGGATCAATTGCTTTCACTGCATATCTGGACCGCGACGTGGATGACATTGGTGCCGACCAAACACTGATTTTCAACAAAGTGATTCTCAATGAAGGTGATGCGTACAATATACACACAGGTGTATTCACATGCCCCCAGAATGGTCTGTACGACTTCTCTTACGTTGTTGGCCAGCGCAATAAGAAAGGAATCTGGGCAAAACTAATGCTAAACAGTGACGAGGTTGTGGCGGCCGGTGCAGACGCAGAACATCTATCCCAGGACATCCAGGGAGGAAATAGGGCGTTTCTCCGTTTGAATAAAGGCGATGCAGTGAGAGTGGTATTAAATAAAGGTGGGACGCACGTAGAGGGTGATGCACAACGATTTACAACATTTTCTGGTATATTAGTGTCGGTATAGTATGTCCGAGTAGAACGTGAACAATTCACTGTGACGCTTTCTTTGTGTGTGAACAATTTCGTTAGGCCATCTGCCAATACTGCTTTCAAAAATTATCGTCAGAGTGTCAAAGGACATCAGTGTCGTAATCAGCAATAACAATAATTATAACCCTTTACTCCATGGATATTTATGTAAGAATAATGACGTCATAAAAATAATCAGAATGATTTTTAAAATCGGCATATTAACACATAAGTTTTTGCTAGCAGAAACTATATAATCATAACTATATTATTCCATAAGCGAACAGAACAGACCCTGATCAGACGGCTCCTATAGGAGCCGTCTGATCTGGGTCTACTCTGTTTGCAAATGCGTATAAATGCGTATTTAAGGCGTAAAGGGGTAAACACTGAGAGCAATATAGTAATAAGATATGTTCTTATTCAATGGAGAAAATGATATGGACATAAACCTTTACTCCATGGATATTCATTTATTGAATAAAAATGTCATCATTAATATTAATTAGAGTAATTATCAATATAGCATATGGAAACAGGAATGCTTGGCCATGTAGGCCTATTTGCTTAACGGAATGATTTGTGAATTTATTCTCCATTTCTTCTACGTGTACAGAAACATACATGTACAATGATTTGTGTTAAGAAATATTCTAAAAAATATTTTTTTTTATTTCTACACTTATTTTGGTGTGTATTCTGTCATTTTTCATTTTAGCGCAAGAACACTTTGCTAGTGTGCAATGTTATTTATACAGTATAACGTCTCTATAACAGCCACTAGATTACATCAAGTAGTTTGTGTTAAATACAGGTGGCAGCTCAAAGCAAGGTGAAAGTAAAACAGAATGCTCCTATAGGAGCGTTCTGTTTTACTTTCATCTTGCTTTAAGCAGTCATCTGCCCTAAATACCAACTAATTAACACAATTTAGTGGCCGTTATAGACAACAAGGTGAAAGTAAAACAGAACGCTCCCATAGGAGCGTTATGTTTAACTTTCACCTTGCTTTAAGCATCCACCTGCCTTTAGCACAAAATATTTCATGTAGTTTAGTGGTTGTTATAGAGAGGTTTTACTGTAATTTTGTACAGTCCCTGTGGTAGCTCAGTGGATAAGGGCGTTGTATGCGGGGGACAAGGTTCGGGGTTCGAGCCTCACCTCGGGCAGATATTTATTTTCTTAAAAAAAAGCATGTTTTTCTTCATGAAAATCAGTCATCACACTTTCAATAAAAATACGTGTAAAATAGCCGTATTCGACTGGGTCTGCATGAATAAGCAACGAAATCAATTCCCAGTCGAATACAATACACGTTGAGCAACGAAAGAAACCATGCAGCGCGGGTTAAGTCTGTCGAGATTGTTAAGTAATGCAATGTAAAGTTAATCCATATACTGTAATTTGATTGGTTGAATTCAATAGGAGGGAGAAGTTTATGTGACAGAATAGCAAGAAAAATCCCAGAAGAATACGGCTAATATTTTTTTCCACTATACATTTTAGCCCTTCATTGAAAACTGTAGATCTTCAATTTCTGAAAGAAAATCTTTGAAACGTTTGAGTGAAAGACAAGAAACGTGCCGCTACAGTTGCAGGTTATGTATATAATAAAATATCTAACATATAGGTAATATTACACGAAGTGACGATATGAAGGGTTGTATCACATGAGTGGTTGTTTTGGCCGTAGTAAATCTCACGATTCCATTTATTATATACCTGTTTCAATAAAAGAACACGCACGAACATAATTAATCTAACTTCTTTAATTCAGCAACAGAAAACTTAATCCATTCATGAATGGCGCATTGATGTACAAATACGGATTTTGTATTGAACGCACGTGCAATACGGAAACATTATCTGAGAGATAGTATTGCATGATCGAATACAATCGTATTTTACGGCAGAAACTGACAGGTATACAATAAATCCGAGTATAGCCTGAAACGCTAACGGACATTGACGAGTCTCAGTTTAAAATGGACAGACAATACTTTCTGAGCCAACGACAGAGGTATGTGTAATGTACAGTAAAACCTCTCTTAACCGGCAGTTAAATTTAGTATGAATATCGGTCTTGGAGACAGGTGGCAGCTTAATGCAGGGTGAAAGTCATGCAGAAAGCTCCTAGAGGAGCTTTCTGCATGACTTTCACCCTGCATTAAGCAGCCACCTGCCTAAAAGTATCTAAATTATTATCTACTAGAATTCCGGTTAAGAGAGATTATACTGTATAACCGTTTGCATGAGAATAACCGTGTTCAAGAAAGTGAGATTGTATAGATTAAGGGAGATCACTTTCACATGTCAAGACGGTTACTGAAACATGTATTAAAGGGAGATCATTCGCGCATAGCCAGACGTTATAGGGAGCTCCTACAACTAGAATAAAGTTAATGCAAATAATCTGTATGTAATAGCTATAATGTTCCAAATTAATGCATCTATTCAACAGCAGCTTGTCTAGATTTGCAAAGTTTGCAAACTCGACCGATGCCATGTGGAATTTCTTGAAGTAAGACTCATACCTTTGAAACAGATCAAACATTTCTGAAGAAAACAGTTTTCATGCAAAATTTAGTACATGTATTCAAAGAGACCCTTTGGGATACCAAGATTGTATGTGTTGTTCAGAGGGAGTTGTTATAGGGAGGGAAAATCATACATAATTAGCTTGTTTGCAGATCCCCAGATAAGGTGTATTTCGAGAACTAGAACCGTTATGCCTCTATCAAACCCTATGTTGTGACCACTCTTTAGAATCGTCACTTTGTGACGATTCTAAAGAGTGGTCACAACATAGGGTTTTATGGAGGTATAAAGAAAATACGATGGAAAAAGTTGTTTCTGGAGACGTGTTGTTTCGGAAACAGTGACATGCGTTGCTGTAAGGAGGGAATCGTTGTAAGGAGGGAGCACTGTACCCCCACAAACAATTGTTTTTTGGGTGGGGGGTATGCTGGAGTCACCATGACCGTTCGGTTGTTCGTCTGTCCGTACGGCTTGTCCGGTTCATGACGTCCAAAGTTTAAAAGCTTTTGACTTCGAACGTCATATACAGATAGATCACATTGACAACAAGTGCAGTGCACAATGTCCATAATTCTGTGTTCGGTACTTTTGGAATTATTGCCCTTTGTTATATGTGTCATAATTTGGCTTGATTTAATAAAAGAAATCAGACCTTTTCTGTGTCATACCCCAACAGAACCTTTTTTAATTTTGCATTAATGTTGAACACCATCTGAAGTTGCATCTAAGATAAATGTTTTGATTTGTCGCTTCGTGTATGAATGAATGATCTCCCTTTTCGTAATTTAGCAAATAAAAATTCAGCGGTTGGGAGCTTTATTTCTATAACCCCTATCTCTGTGTCAAATGTGCTAGTGGGGTATTCATCACCTTTTCTGGTAGTTCTAGTTCCCTTTGGCATGTTCTACATGATTTTTTCTGTCCATGAATATCCAGGAGGTGAAGAAATCTTGAATTAGCTGGGAAATGGATAGTATCGGGGCCAAACTTAGTACAATGAAGAATACAGTTGAACTTCGATAACTCGAACTTCGGACTTCGAACCGTTAACCAGGTTTAAGTCCCCCAGTAGCTTATTTTAGTTACTGACCGTTCCAAGGCGGTACTCCTGCTTTCAGCCTATGGTCAATTTTGTTATTTAATATGCTTAATGTTTAATGTTTTTCGTCTTGATATGCGTCCTGTTATGTTTTGTCTTGTGGCCATACCCTTTCTTGTTTGATGGTGTTTGGTGCGGTGTCATTTCGTGTGTGACTCTCCCTGTTTGACTATTTTTCCATATTCCAGTGACCATACAAATAAGTTCGAGATAACAGACGTTCGAGTTATCCGTTTTCTAATCTGAACAATGTCTCGAGTTTACCACTTAATACAGGTCTAAAGTAATGCTGAAAGCTCCTGTAGGAGCTTTCAGCCTTACTTTAGACCGGTATTAAGTTGCAACATGTGTTTCTAGGTATATGTAGTGATACAGTTTAGAGCAATTCTGCATTGTTAGTTTGGGAGGGCTGGACGTTTTGTCCGAGTCATCTCAAAGTTCGAGTTATCCGAGTTCAAGATATCGAAGTTCAAGTGTATGATATTGAATGACCTGTCATGCTTAGCCTGGGCCCAATGTTATAAGACTTCTGAATCTGAGTCTGAGATGATTCCCAATTATTCTCATCTGTACTTCGAACTAATGTTAGGGCAAGATCTACCAACTACTACATCTTACATGGCTGGATGTGTTTAGCCGACCATAATTCACTTCCAACTATTAATATTATGTTACGTATGAACTATGTTCAATTAATGTATTTTGTAGCTACTCTAGCCTTTTGAATGACATTTATAAACAGTGTATAGCTAGACCGAATGGTTCCTGAGCCATCTGAGAAAGACCAGTGCTATCTGTACTGTCCTCCAGCGCAGGTGAATCCTATCATTCAACAATGACGGACACGTTCACTTCAATTGTTGGCTTCCAAAAGTGATCGTCCTCAGGCGCGGATTTAGAGGGGCGGAGCAGGCGTACGCCCCCTAAAATTGCCAAATCAATTTATTTAGTAATAGTTTAGATCTATATACAGTAACTACCACTACTTTGTGTTAATTAGTTGGTATTTAGAGCAGGTGGCTGCTTAAACTAAGGTGAAAGTAAAACAGAACGCTCCCATAGGAGCGTTCTGTTTTACTTTCACCTTGCTTTAAGCATAGGAGCGTTCTGTTTAACTTTCACCTTGCCTTAAGCAGTCACCTGCCTTTAACACAGCTCTTTTTCAACATATATTACAAACACACTATTTATGTCATCAAACATAAAAATCTACACCCCCTCCAAAACACTTCTACGCCCCCCCCCCCCCTAATCTGAAATCCTGGATCCGCACCCCTTCCGTCATATAAACGACCTTCACGCATTTGCAAACAGAGTTTGACCTAGATCTGCTACCTTTGCTTATGGGAATTTATAGATATGATTATGCAGTTTCCACAACAGTATTTTTCCCCATTTTCCAGGTTCTATTTCATTGATCTAGATCATGAGTACTTAAGGGATGAAGACGTCTTGAATAAACATGAAACAGTTAAAGGGTGGAGCTACTTTCCGCACTTGAATATACGACCTGTACTCATTTCAACCTAAATTAGTTCCAGACCAAACCTCTTCGAATAAATCTACCGAAAATGAGTATTTACTAGAGAATTGGAAAATGTTAGAATTGTGTAGTTTTGAAACCATTGTGATAAATTGGAGCAAATTCTCTTTTCATCACAATTGTTTAAATAAAGTGACGTTTAAAGAAGCATCAAAAGGCGTCGGTAGAAGGGAATGGGCTAATTGCAGACTAATTATGTAATATTACAACCAATTACTGTACCAGCTTTTTCTACTTAACCCTTTCACCGCCGAAGTCGCATAAATGCACCGCGACAAATAGTGGAGTCCCAGATCAGACGCCGCCTTTTCAAGGCGGCGTCTGATCAGGGACTTTACTTTTTGTCTCATTCTCTATTTCTATGTATGCGCTTTATTCTTTTGAAAATTGCATTTATTTATCTCATTTCCTTATTGTACCGAATGATGTAACAACATTTGGATTTTCAGACGACAATTAGAAATATGGCGTCGAAAGGGTTAATCGTTGGTTTCCTTTACTTACATTTAAATTATCGATTATCTTTAGCAACAGTTTTGATCGAGATATGATACCGGGTAACTCGTCTTATCACAGCCCGACCTGTTTGACGCCCAAGTTGTATTTCAATAACAAACAAGACATGTACATATATATCCTATGAATTTAAATGTGAAAAAGACCGAATATAGAGCGGTCTATATTCACTAAACAGCTTAAAGGTGTGATTGTTTTCATCCTGTGTTGGTTATTGGTAATAAATAATGTAATGCTGAACAGTTGACATTTGCTTCTTGCAGAGTACGCTGTACACATTGTTCAATCATTTTCCGCGATGAAGTTCATAGCATTTTCCGTTATTGTGTGGTTCATAATATACAACATCAGGTGTGATGCAAGTAGAGCTGTTAATCCAACGGAACTGAACAACATGGATTTGAAAACTCGGCTCGCGAACTGTGAAAGCAAATTATTGGCATATGAAGGCAACGTTGCGACCACAGGACCTGGCTACAATATGGTACAATATATAAACACTGATGCTAAGGAATCGGTGGCTTTCACAGCGTATCTTGACCACGACGTGACTGAAGTTGGTACCGGACACACTCTAATTTTCAATAAGGTGATTCTTAATGAAGGGAATGCATACAACTCACACACAGGTGTGTTTACGTGCCCAAGAAAAGGGTTGTATGACCTGTCTTTCGTTATTGGACAACGTCACGGGAACGAGATGTGGGCAAAGCTTATGGTCAACGATGGCGTTATCATTGAAGCATGTGTAGATTCATGGCACACATTTCAAGACCTCCAGGGAGGAAATAGGGTGTTTCTACGGCTGAATAAAGGCGATACTGTGAGAGTCGTACTGGATGGTGATAATGTTGAAGGGGATGAAGGGCGTTTTACAACGTTTTCTGGTTTACTTCTATATTCGTAAATGTCGATGTAGAGAATGAAACGTGAGGAGTTTCCTTCATATAAACGAATTTTCATTCCCGAGGATATAGAATAGAATAGAACAGAATTTTTATTCAATACTTATACATAATGTGTATATTATCCCCTAGTTTACACAGTACTCGTACATCATGTCAAGCCTTCATATAAATGCCTGTTCACGCATTTGAAGGAGCCGTCTGATCAGGATATACTCTGTTTACTTTTGATATGATATACATGTACATGTAAATCTGATTATACAGTTTTTGCCAAAGAAAACAACTCTCTTTAAAAATTTATATTATAAAAAAGAGCTGATAAATATTCATGATGTCATTACTTTTTACATGAATATTGAATAGGGGAATGGTTGATAACACGTGGATATCTACAAAGCAACGAAAAACAGTAAAATCTCGATTAATCGAACACTAAAATACGTATTTTTATCGACCTTTAAGACAGGTGGTAGCTTAACCATTTTACTGATGAATATTTATGTAGGAAATAATGACGTCATGGATATTAATAAGGTTATTTTTTATAATGGCATGTGAACACAGGGCATTTTTGCTCAGGCAGAAGCTGTAAAATCAGTTCTATATTACAAATGTACACCATAAGCAAACAGAGCACACCCTGATTAGACGGCTCCTATAGGAGCTGTCTGATCTGGGTCTACTCTGTTTGCAGATGCGCCAAAATGCGTTTATATATGGAAAGGGTTAATGCATGGTTGAAAGTCATGCAGAAAGCTCTTCCAGGAGCTTTCTGCATGACTTTCATCATGCATTAAGCAGCCATCTGCCTAAACGGGTCTAAATTCTTCTATAAAGAATATTCGAATAATATTCGAATATTCGAATAATCGACATTGTACTGTTTACGATATAAAAGTTTCTGTGTGGTTTTACGACGGTCATGTGTTAAAGTTGGAACAAAAACGCGGATGAACGTACAGGTTCTAGTTATTCAGCGGGAATTTAACACTTTCCCTGTTCTATAATTATTTATCACAAATTGTATGACCACCAAAGAGTCATGGACACATTAGTTATAATGAAATACGGACGGTTGAACATTGTAACCATTTTAGAAAGTATAAAACAGAGCTACCAAAATCCATTTGCAAACAGAGTAGACCCAGATCAGACGGCTCATATATGAGCCGTCTGATCTGGGTCTACTATGTTTGCAGATGTGTGAAAAAAACATTTATATGAGGGAAATTGTTAAACTAACATTTTTAAGGACATTGCTTCTTTCACAAAGATTGACATTTTATCAGACTTTATCTATTATGAGGAATTAGTACGTAGTTCTAAATACTTATATATGTAGATGATCTCATGTAGTAATATTTACTTATATATTTTACAGTGAAAACTCGATACTTCGAAATTTAGTAATGAAGAATTGGTGCCCTTTATGGCAGGTGGTTGCTTAATGCAGGGTGAAAGTGGTGTAGAAAGCTCCCAGGGGAGCTTTCGGTAAGACTTTCACTTCGCATTAAGCTGCCACCTGTGTTAAAGATCAATAACGGTACGCATTTGAGTGTTCGAATAATCTGTATAAAGCTTCATGGATTAAAATAAATATAGTTCATATTCCTGTTTGTCTTGTCTGTCTTACACGCACGAACAAAATAACAGAAAACAAACCAGATCACATACATACGTATGTATACCTATGTTGAACTTTACATTGGTATTCTGTACAGCAGCAATATTCATATTGATTACAGATGAGTACACTGGCATTTACCAACAGCGTAGACCCAGGACAGGGGGCTCATACAATGTAGGAACCAACTGCAATCCAAGTTTGTTAAACCATTCAGTAAAATAAGGAAATGAGATAAATAAATGCAAATTTCAAAGGAATAAAGCATAGATATAGAAATAGAGATTGAGACAAAAAGTGAAGTCCCTGATCAGACGCCGCCTTGAAAAGGCGGCGTCTGATCTGGGACTGCAGTATTTGTCGTGGTGCATTTATGCGACTTCGGCGGTGAAAGGGTTAAATTTTCAATATTTTTAGTAAATCCCCGATAGTCCAAATACTAAAACAAGAATCAGTATCGGTCATTTAGACAGCTGGCAGCTTAACACATTCGCTCCTAGTGGATTCTTCCATGTTTATATATCTGACTAGTCCATATTTTATCTAAGGGGTGCCTAGCCTAAATTCTCAATTTCGTTTTGTTTTATATTGAAATTCCTATCAGTAAACAGTGTAGACTCTGATCAGACGCCGCATTATGCGGCGTCTGATCAGAGTCTACACTGTTTGCCTATGTCCCATATATGGGATCGTGGGAGCAAATGGGTTAATGCAGGGTGAAAGTAATGTAGAATGCTCCTAGAAGGAGCTTTCTGCTTGACTATCATCCTGGATTAGCCATTTCCTTTTCAAGGCGGCGTCTGATCCTGGGCTGCAGTATTTGTCGTGGTGCATTTATGCGACATTGGCGGTGAAAGCACCGAAAGGGTTAAAGACAGGTACATACAGAGCTCGGACAAAAGCCGAATGAGCAATTTCTCACGCACCACTTGTTCATGTATTTGTTGTGTGCGAACTCCTTGGAAGCTACACATGTTAATGTCTTCTTCGTACGAGAACCGAAATTATTATTAGAAAGATTTCTGTGATCTTCGACTTTAAGATCTAGATCAGGCTTGGTTGGCAGTGTTCGCTTTATTGTGTGACCTGTTTTCCTGTGCGAGAGGTTCTTAAAGCTTTGAGTCGGTGGGCGTAAAATGGGTTTCTTGTCAGGAAAGTCAATGAAAAAGATTTTAGTTCGCTTTGGTATTTCAGGCATACCAGTTCGTACTACCACCGGTTTAGTATTTGTGACAAAACTAGGAACACGTCCAGAAGCCTGCGTCATAGGATGAGGTACCCTCTGGGTTCTCGCACTGCGGTACGTTTTTAACACTCTTCGAACGAAAGAAGTAAATTCGGCTTTACTCATCCCCAATGTATTGAATACCCGCGTTTCGTCCCCGCCTTTGATAATGGTATAAGATAACTTGTCGGACTTCCACTTCGGTGTTGCTTTCATAAAAGTTTTGCAAACACACATATGTGATTGACACATGTCTCTGTTTTGCGGACATGTCCGATGGCACCATTCGTTAACAATCGGATTTTTGGCGAAAGCCGTCGCCGCTTTACAGTCCGCAAGAGCTGGTTGTCTAATTTGTGCACCACTTCCATGATGCTTCATTATAGCATCCATGATGATTTGATGAAGATATTTGGTGAAAGAATCATCAGAGTTTCCAAATTTAAAGTCTTTTATCTTCGAATACGAAGGATGGAAATTCTTTCTGGTGTCAATGCCAACATGATCACGGTATCCCGTTGTTGTTTGCAAGCTGGCGATGTCTTTTGGCTTAAGTGTGTCCATTTTCTTGTGATTAATGTAATATACAGGATCTCGAAAAACAGTTGATGGGACATTTTCTATGGAGATATCAGAACATCCATAGAATTGTTCCTGTGGACCAATACCCTTTTCACATCTTAGCTGACTATCGCAGCCCCACCTGGTGGCTGAAAAACAAACAAAATCATAGGTAGTCCTTCAACTCATATAAACGACATTATATGCCTATGAAAACAAAGTAGGCGTGCAGGAGCCTTCTGATCTGGTTCTCCTCTGTTTGCAAAGGCGTAATAAGCATTTTCAAGGAAAAAAATGATTAAATCTACAACGGTTCAAATATAATGTTTCCGTTGTTAGTATTTGAAACATGAATTTTCAGGAAAATCTTTCTAAAACGGACGTTCAATTTAGTATAAATATCGGTCTTAGAGACAGGCTGCAACTTAATGCAAGGTGAAAGTCATGCAGAAAGTTTTCTACCTGACTTTCACCTGCATTAAGCAGCCAACTTTAGAGGTGTTTTGTGTAGTTACCTGAACATAAAATGTAATATCCGTTACTTATCCGGTATGTTCTTTCGAAAGCAATAATATGCACTGATGTCCATTTTGTTTAGCTTTTCATTGAGGCATTTATCATTTAAATTCAAATTGGATTTTAACCCTTACTCTGCGGGACACGAATCACTAATGCCTTTTTAAACAACAGTGTAGACCCAGATGCCCTCTCATCTGGGTCTACACTGTTTGTCATATTACACTTTTCTTTAGAAGAATCCCTAAATATTCACCATAAGCTTGACCTGTTTGAATTTTGGAATAGTCCATTTGAAAAGTCAGCGTTGTAAGGGTTAATAATTCTCGTGTTTAGCATGATCTGCCTGGTACAGTAAACCCCCGTTAATGCGACCACTTAATGAACAAACACGGCTGTCTTCATAAGCAGGTGGTTGCTTAATGCAGGACGAAAGTTATGCTGAAAGCTCCTATAGGAGCTTTCTGCATAACTTTCGTCCTGCATTAAGCTACCACCTTTCTTTACCAATGTGAATTTTGCCCCTTTTTGGTAGTCGCATTAGAGTGGTTTTACAGTGCTCCCTCCCTACAACAGCCCTCTCAATAACGACCCCCTCCTTACAACAACGCATGTCAGTTTCCGAAACAACACGGCTCCAGAAACATTTTTTTTCCACCATAGTTTCTTTATGCCTCCATCAAACCCTGTCACTTTGTGACGATTCTAAAGAGTGGTCACAACATAGGGTTTGATTGAGGCATAACGGTTTTAGTTCTCGAAATACACCTTATCTGGGGATCTGCAAATAAGCTAATTATGTTTGATTTTCCCTCCCTATAACAACTCCCTCTGAACAACACATACAATCTTGGTATCCCAAAGGGTGTCGTTGTAGAGAGGGAGCACTGTACTGCATATGTAAACAGTCTGTGTTCAGATGAGACGAAAAGTAATTCTAATTAGGATCCATGCTGTTTAGCACGCGGTTAATATACAGTTAAACATCGATATCTCGAACTTCAAGGGACTATTGAAATTATTTCGAGGTAACAGAGGTTCGAGTTATCCGATTTCTAGTCTGAACAATTTCTCAGTCCACTGTTTATTGCAGGTATACGGGTAGAGTAAGAAAGCATTAAGCTGTCACGTGTGTTTTAGATTCATGTGTAATGGTACATTTTAGAAAAAAATCTGTATTGTAACTTTTGGAAGAATCGAACATTTACTTCGAGTATAGTTGTAAACTTGTGTAATTGTTCAGATTAGATATCGGATGACTCAAACATCTGTTATCTCGAAGTAATTTGCACGAGCCTTATCATGGCAAAACCAGCCTTGGTGACATTCAAACAGGCACCACTCGTTATAACTCTACCTGTGATGTATTTCCATTGGAACAGACAGTGTTTACACATAATGTGTTTCGGTAACGCCACCTGCAGGCGTATGTGTCCGTTGAGCGTCGGGTCCCGGATGTAATATCTGTAACCTCCAGCTTCTGCAATGTACAATGGACCAATTTAACCCTTCAAATGCACAAGACAAGGTCTGACACATGTGCAAACAGTGTAGACGCAGATAAGCGGGCTCATATAAAATAGCCCCCCTGACCGGGCCCTGAGATTATAAAAACATTTTGCTTGAGTCTACGATCATTCTCTAGCATCTGACCAATCAGACACTTGAGAATGATCTCAGAATCAGACTAAGAAGTCTTATAACCTTGGGTCCAAGCTAAGCATGGTATGTCATTCAACATTATTCTCGGAAATGAGAGTATCATACAGTTGAACTTCGATATCTCGAACTCGGATAATTCGAACTTCGGGATAACTCGAACAAAACGTTCAGTCCCTCCTAAACTTACAATACAGAATTGCTCTAAAATGTATCGCTACAGATATCTAGCTACACATGTTACAGCTTAATACAGGTCTAAAGTAATGCTGAAAGATCCAGTAGGAGCTTTAAACATTACTTTAGACCTGTATTAACAATGTAAGCTGTGGCCTTGAGAAATGGTTCAGGTAAGCATCGGATGACTCGAACTTCTGTTATCTCGAACTAATTTGCATGGTCCCTTGAATTTCGAGTTATTGAAGTTCAGCTGTATGCAATAGTAACAAGAAATATCTTTTAAAAAGATATTCAGCGGCATTCAAATATTGACATAATGTACAAAACAATAATGATATTAAATCTCTGCCAACTTAATTTCAATGTTTCGAGATTCTGTTAGTACAGGGAACTAGATCTTTGAAGGGTTGCCTGTAATTATACTAGCAGAGAAGCATGTAATGGAAATGACTTGGAGTAGAATAAGCAATTATGGAAAAAATTAAGTTACTTTTATAGGAAATCACTATTAAAATGTACAATGTCAAAGTATTTTTTTAAAACTATCTGAAGTTAGTTCTTCATTTTACCTATTATAAACATTTACTTGAAAGCATGTATATTTATATTGATATGAAGATAACTAATTGAATACACTTTAAATAAAGCATACAGAATTTAGTTTCTGTTTGTGCAGGGGCTGTAATTACTTAAAGAAAGGTATTTATCTATAGCCTGGATCAACGCATTAATTGACGTGTGTGCATCATCATTAGTGACACCATTAACTGAATATACATGTATTTTTAAAACAATATAAAGTTAGTTATCTCAACCTACTACTCGATCCAAAGCGCCAGGTGATAGAGCCGTAACAATAGCATTCAGTAAGTAGCTTTATATCACAGAGAGCGAATAACCAGAGCCTTAATTGGTGCTGTGGTCGGGGATAGTAATTAATACTATTAATGTCACTACTCTAATATACTAAACAACATTTCTTCTTTATTTCCTATAGCATTGCCTGTGAATTATGGTGGTTTCGACAAACTACCTGTTCGTCAAAGTGGATGTGATCAAATGTGGTATTAAATTGATAGCAAAATGATAATAAATGTTTAAAAGTTTAATAGTGGTTTTGGCAAACTGGCAATAATGCTAAGCAATCATTACCATGAGGTGATAAGTACGATAATGGGTTAGGAACTGATATAAAGTATGACACACCAAAAATTGAATAGTCAAAATTGATCCACACCTTTTGAGGATAATATATCTATATAGTTTTATTCAGTAATATTGTTTATAATTATATACTCTAGTTCTGATAATGACCAAAGTAATAAATAATTCATATTGTTTTACCGGTCATGGTAATAAACAACTATGTGACTACAGTATTGTACATGTATTTGAATCCACCAAAAGTTGAACTAAACAACATTTTGACTGAAAACAAAAAGCATAAAGTGAGTGGCAAACAGTTTGGACCAAGACTAAAATCAAAACTGAATGGGATAGTAAATCATTAGTAATGTGTTATGTGGTCTGGGGCTGTTTTAATGACTAAACAATGTGACTATAGTATTTGAAAGCACCTCTTTATCACTCATTGTACCCAAGGTTGAGTAAGTGTGAATATGTCACCTGCTTAGCTAATATCCTGATCTGTATAAACCAAAAAATGGACCACATATCAATATTTAACATATAGATAGTTATTTAAAGATTTTGATTATTCAATTTTGCTTTTTAATACAATTTTTCAATTTTTACCGAAACGTCCTAGGCCGAATAAATAGATGGCCAAAACGTCCTGGGTCGAAACATCCGGGGCGAAACTTCCTATGCCGAAACGTCCTACATTCAGTTTGGCCATGTGTAGTAGAGGCTGTATGCCAGTCATGGGATTAACTAATGAAAATACGGTTTACTAGAAAATACTAGTCGGTCATATGCAAATTACAATGTAACATAGTTTCTGATTGGTGGAAAACTAGAACAAAAGTGAAAATAGACAGCTAACCGCTGAATAAAAGTTTGCAAACAGTATGGATCTAGATGTGCGGTGTTGTCAACGAAGTATCTAATCGTCTTTTATTTTGCCATGTGTTGAGGTGGGCAAAATTCCGTTGAATCTGACAACTTAAGAAGATCGTCAGACTCTTATACATGTAGTTATTAAACGTTGTCTGGTCTGGCTCTATATAGTTCGCAGATGTCTGATTGTTTTTATTGACACGTTATTCAATTGCCACTTTCTTTTTACTCAAAGACAATTAAATACTTGTGTTATGCAAGCTTTCTTTGTTGCCTTGTTTATACAAACCTTCATAACTTTATTTATTTATGGATGTTAATTTAGGCCGTAATAATATCATGAATATTAATTGGACGTTTTTATAATGGCATTTGAACAGGGGAATCAGTTCTGTACAGTACCATAAACAAACAGATTAGACCAAGGTCTGATCTGGGTCTACTCTGTTTGCAAATGCGTGAAAATACGTTAATGAAAAGCATATATAGGGTTAGTCTTTAGCATCCTTAAGCAAAGGTCTGTCAATATAAACTGTTTGCTGGTTCAGTTTACGAAGAAAATGTCTTTTATTTCTTTTCAAAGGCGTGACCAGGTTGGCAATCAGTCTGGACCCTAATGAGACTCCAAGTTTTTTTTCCCTGTTCTATGTTTATTCCAATTTTCAATGCCTGCTGAATCACGGACAAAATAATTATAATGAAATATGGAAGGTGGAACACTGTAGTCATTTTAGAAAGTAAAGAAACAGATCTTTTAAAGTTTACTAGCAAACAGAGCAGAGCCTGATCAGACGGCTTCTACAGGAGTCGTCTTGTCTGGGTCTACTCTGTTTGCAGATGAATGAAAAGGCGTTTATATGAAGGATCGGTTTAATCTGATAGACCCTGGTTCGAGCCTCATCTGGAGAATAAACTTCAGCTGATGTCAGTCAGGTTACGCTTAGCATTAGGATGAAGGTTTTAACCATTTAAGCTAAAAGAGGCGTCTTGTGATGCATTTGCAAACAGTAGACCCTGATCAGACGGCTCCAGTAGAAACCGCGTGATCAAGATCTGCTCTGTTTGCTTATGCGATAAACATAAATATAATTATACATTTTCTATCATAGGCAACACGTCAAATATTTATATGCTGTTATAAAATCAAATCCGCTGGTAGATAGCCATAGCGTTAGCCACAGGTAAACGTATCAAATTGATTGTCTAATATGAGAACATATTATAACATTATTATTGATACTGCCGACCTTAAAGGGAATACAAGTATAAAATATTGCAAAATAAACATGTGTGAAATTAAAAATATATTCTCAGACACATAATATATTAGAGAGATGTTCTTTTCTTCAAAGTGTCTTTTTATGGAATATATTTTTAAATTTGTTTAGTGGATTTTAACCCATTCCCTCATATTAACGACTTTTGACGATTCTGTAAAAGTCACTTTGTGAAACCATTGTGATAAATAGAGCATTTGCTCCTATAGGAGCAAATGCTCTATTTATCACAGTGATTTCAAACTACAAATTTCTAAAAGTTTCCTTTTCTCTAGTTAATGCTCCTTTTTGGTATATTAATTCATTGAGGCCTAGTCTAAAATAGCCTATGAGGTAATGGGTTAATTGGAATTGGTAGCAACTTCCAGTTAGATTTTCAATATTTTGTTAACCCCCGATAGTCTGAACACTAAACAAGAATCAGTATCGGTCATTTAGACAGCTGGGAGCTTAACCCATTTGCTCCCAGTGGATTATTCCATGTTTATATATCGGATTAGTCCATTTTTTATCTAAGGGGTGCCTGGCCTAAATTTTCAATTTCGTTTTGTTTTATATATTGAAACTCCTATCAGCAAACAATGTAGACTGATCAGAGTCTACAATGTTTGCCTACGTCCCATATATGGTATCGTGGGAGCTAATAGGTTAATGCAGGGTGAAATTCATGTAAAATGCTCCTAGACTAGAGGAGCTTTCTGCTTGACTTGCATCCTGGATTAGTCATTTCTCTGTTTAATATTCATGTAAGACATAATGACAACATGAATATTAATTAGAATATTTAAACGGCACATGAATGCAAGATGCATGAAAATGCATATATATGAAGGAAAGTTTTAAGCAGACACCTTCCTAAAAATGTCTCAATTCTTCATTTCTAAAAACTTCGAACTATCGAGATTTGACTGTATATCTACCTTACAAGTTAGTCTGATACGACTACCTATGATGCGAATCACCACATAGTTGTGGTATTATACTTTGCCCTATATAGGGCTATTAAAGCCAGACCCGCCCCCTTAATTCGTCAGTCATTATGGGAGGGTTATAAGATATGTGTGATCGTAACGACTAGTTTTTTGCAGATACTGTAATACATCTCTAAAGCAACCAGCAAGATGAGGTCTATTTCGGAGTTCTAAAGGCAGATAGTAGCTTAATGGAGGACGGAAGTTATGCAGAAAGCTCCGGTAGGAGCTTTCTGTATTACTTTCGTCTTGCATTAAGCAACTACCTGTTTTTATGTCTATCCGTGATCACTATAGAGGGATTTAACTGTACATTTAGTTGCATCGCAAACTGTCAATCAGAAGGAGGAACTCATTGTGATATTGTGACATAATAAGCATTAATGTGACATACGCTGTCATTACCTTATTTAACCAGTCACCAGATGGAGACACCTTTAACGACGTTACAAACATATTAGACCCAGATCAGACGGTTCCAGTAAGAGCCGGATATCAGCATATAGTCCGCAATGTTTATGTTTTTAATTAATACAACACTGATCATACTTTTTGTGTACATATTCTCTTGTTAATATTTATAGTGTCATTAATGCTTACATAAATACCCACAAGGTAAAGGGTTAAAAAACCATAAGATATATTTTGATAGCCATTTGAAATTTGCATATTAATTATCAAGCTGCAACGTTGCGTAACCCTTATCATGATAACCGAGACCTGACTTGCATTTGCAACAGCTTGGATCCTGATGAGACGCCGAGTAACTCGGCGTCTCATCAGGATCCAAACTGTTTGACAAATCTGTCAATAGTTTCTCCAGCGCATGTACGAATCAGAAGTAAGTAAAAAACGCAACCGGTCAGAATTTTAGGCAGACACATTTTTTTAACATAATATGAGTTAATCGTTCTCTTGTTAAACCTTTGAATGCGGGAAATGACCGAACTGACATTTTCAAACAGTGTACACCCAGACCAGGAGTATTCCTAGAGGAACCCCCTAGACGGGGATCTGCACTTTATGCCATTCTTAATCTTCAAGCAAATGGAAATATTTTATTATAGATTGACTCTTAGTTAAGCAGTGATTGGTTATTCCTCTTTCAAAAAATCATCGTTTAAAGAGATGCTGTTTATCCATTCATATTGAGTGGACTATATAGTTTTAAACATTGATGGACTATGATTCAGTACTAAACTTTTCAATTATACACACACGCAAAGAACATTTAAAAGCTGACCTGGAGTGATGGATTATTCCAATCTGAAAATTGTTAATATTTCTCTTGTTAACTCATTTGTGCCTAGTGTCCCTTTAACCCATTCCCTCATGTTGACACCTTTTGACGCCTCTGTAAACTTCATTTTGAAACCATTGTGATAAATACAATAAAACCTCTCTAGAACGGCCACTAAATTGTGTAAATTAGTTGGCATTTAGTGCAGGTGGTTGCTTAAAGCAAGGTGAAAGTAAAACAGAACGCTCCTATAGGAGCGTTCTGTTTTACTTTCACCTTACTTTAAGCAGCCACCTGCCTTTAACACAAAATACTTCATGTAACTTAGTGGCCATTATAGAGAGGTTTTACCGTAGAGCATTTGCTCCATAAAATCAAATGCTCTATTTATCCCAGTGGTTTCAAAACAACACAGTTATAAAATATTTGCCTTTTGTCAAGTAAATGCTCATATTCAGTAGATTTGTTCAAAAAGGTTGGATCTAAACACAGTCTATGAGGGAATGGGGTTTAATAACATATGCAAACAGTACATAACCCTCTTATCAGCATCTGAGCTGTTTGAGAGAGAGAGAGAGAGAGAGAGAGAGAGAGAGAGAGAGAGAGAGAGAGAGAGGGAGAGAGAGAGAGAGAGAGTCAGAGAGAGTCAGAGACAGAGACAGACAGACAGACAGGAGGCGTCAATATAAGGGAATGGGTTCATCTTTTCATTCAGCTTACCACCGTTCACTATCCCTAGCCTGTTGCTGTCTGAACATACAGCTGGATCCGCCCCTGCGACTGTGTCAGTTGGACAAAGTCGGAACTCGAAGAAACCTTCGTGATTGGCTGTTAGATCTACGATCACGTCTATAATTCCTCCAACTGGATATGTTCGGGTTATCCAACCGGAAGCGTACTTTCCGCCATATTCATTGTCACGTGGTCTTTGTTGAAATGGATCTCCGCATATTCCGCATTTTCCACCAAAATGTACCCACTGATTCTACAAATAAGATATAAAAGGAGCCTGGAATAGTAATCATTGTAACATACACTGTGTCTAATCAAAATTAACCGTTTCGGCGCCAAATTTCTAATTGTCGTCTGCAATCCAATTTTGTTAAATCATTCAGTAAAATAAGGAAATTAGATAAATAAATGCAAATTTCAAAGGAATAAATAACATATATAAAAATAGAGACTGGGACAAATAGTGAAGTCCCTAATCAGACGCCGCCTTGAAAAGGCGGCGTCTGATCTGGGACTGCACTATTTGTCGTGGTGCATTTATGCTACTGCGGCGGTGAAATGGTTAAACTGGCTCGATAACACGGTGGATAGAACGTTGGCTTCTGGTCAGATCATACCAACGAACCAATCAAACAGAGCAGACCCACTCTGATCATACGGTTACTACAAGTCTACTCTGTTTGAAAAGGCGTAACTATGGAAGAGACGATTCTTAATAGTGGTCACAACATTTAATTTGGGGGGGGGGGGGGGGGGGTAATTGGATTTGATGGAGCTGGGGTTAACTAGGTGTTCATGCGGATAAATTGCAATAATTTGCGAGACTGTTAAATTTGACATCTTAGACCTAAATCCAGGAGCATGTTGAATTTGGGTTAGAAAATAGTGTTTTCAAGGATTTCAGCTAGAAAAAGTACGCTGGGTCTGATGCAGCTCTTTGTAGCATTGTATGTAACATAATTGGACGACAGGGTGTGGTCATAGGTGTTTGCCTTATGTAGAAAAGAAAACTCAGGCAGTGATTCAAAAGCTACTTTTAACAATAAGGAGTTACTGTGAATTATTTTACATAAATGAAGTACAGGTGAACTTTGTCTCGAACTTTAGGATACAGTGCTCCCTCCCTACAACGGCCCTCTCAATAACGATTCCCTCCTTACAACAACGCATGTCACTGTTTCCGAAACAACAAGGCTCCGGAAACAACTTTTTCCCATCGTATTTTCTTTATGCCTCCATCAAACCCTATGTTGTGACCACTCTTTAGAATCGTCACTTTGTGACGATTCTAAAGAGTGGTCACAACATAGGGTTTAATTGAGGCATAACGGTTTTAGTTCTCGAAATACACCTTATCTGGGGATCTGCAAACAAGCTAATTATGTTTGATTTCCCCTCCCTATAACAACTCCCTCTGAACAACACATACAATCTTCGTAACCCAAAAGGGTGTTGATGTAGAGAGGGAGCACTGTATAGTACAAATTAATTCGAGATGACAGATGTTCGAGTCATCCGAGTTCTAATATGAACAGTGTCTCAAGTTCACAGCTTAATGCAGGTCTAAGTTAATGCTGAAAGCTCCGGTGAGTTGTGTCAGGGTTACGTTTAACCTGCATTAAGATATCACATGTGTTTCTAGATATGCTAGTAATACATTTCAGAAAAAGTTTGTACATGTATTGTAAATTTCGGAAGGACCAAACTTTTAGGTCAGGTTATCCCGAAGTTCGAGTTATCCGAGATCGAGGTGTCTACTGTAGTTGAACACATTGGCGCAACACCAAAAGAAGCAATTCGAAATACATGTACATTATTATACTGCAAAGTAAAATCCTCACTTCTGATTGGTTAACTAGCCGTGTACATGAGTCAATGTACCCTGTGAGCTGACAGGGTACATAGAAATTCCCCATGACAGGCCCCACATATTATGGTCAGAAACCAAAAGACCGACTTCTCGACTCGGCTAAACAATAGCAAAATTCATAATAGACAACTATTGATACGTAAAGAAAACAATGCAGAAATGAATTAAAAAACACCATTGTTTGAAATGACCAATAAAACAGTTTTTAGAGAAGTTATAATATCGTCCAGCCATCTATAATAACACGAACGCCGATGAAATACAGTACACAACACTTCGGATACCTTCGGGTAGAAATGAATGTATTGGGGCGCTTTTAGGGGAATTAGCGTGTTTAGTGATTCAACATGCAAAAATGGATTTATATAAATTATCCGAAACGTAAAACTTTGCAGTATAATAAATTCGTTATACAGTTCTTTCCCAGGGTACATGACGATTTATTCCCGGCTGGTAAAATCATGTAACCCTCGCCTAACGGCTCGGGCAACATGATTTTCCTCAGCCGGGAATAAATCGTCATGTACCCTGGGAAAGAACTGTATAACTAATAATGTACATGTATCTCAAACCTTGCATTCTTACAACTGAACAGTGCAACCGACTTCTGAGCACTGAACAGTGCTTTACTGATCGTAGGCGATTTCATTGGTATTTTGACATGCATCCAGCACAGATGACATTTAGATCTTATTTGCATTTAGTTATGCATCGTATTTTAACCCTTTTATTGCTGTTGCGTGACTGATCATGATTCAATTTATCCTTTTCATATTTAGTATCACATTAAATCATTTCTATTTTATTACGTTGCACCTTTACGGATCTCTGACTTGAAGCCGATGGATATACAGTAAAATCTCGATTATTCGAACACTAAAATACGTATTATTATCGATCTGTAAGACAGGTGGCAGCTTAATGCATGGTGAAAGTCACACAGAAAGCTCCTCTAGGAGCTTTCTGTGTGACTTTCACCATGCATTAAGCAGCCACCTGCATAAAAGTATCTAAATTCGTGTATACAGAAAATTCGAATAATCGATGTTTTACTGTAATGCGCTACCAGTCAGCTCATACGTGTTGTTACAATATTCTTGCGACGAACTTTTTTAATGTTCGTTTTTAAAACTGTGCTTACACTGAAGATGGCTGCAGCTACCATGTTAAAAATAATATTTCATCATGACCGGTGGACGATATTTGTTAGTTCTGAGATCAAACTTCGGAGTAAATCTTAGGGCCGGCAACAATTTCAGTTCGAAAGTATACATGTATCACCATAGCTGACACGAGGTGCACTGATCTAATAAATGCAATAGAACCCGTCTTAAACCTTAATATCATACATGGGTAACTACGGAAAAAAGTATTTCAGGTTCCATGCTGCCCAAGTCTGGACCCAGGGGCGGATCCAGGAATTGTTGTTAGAGGGGGCGTAAAACTGAAATATATGCTGGGGTCTAGGGCAAACCCCTGGTAGGGGGTCCAGGGGGGGCAAAGCCCCCCTGAAGCTCCTGGATTTTAGTGATTTTGAATACTTAGACAAGCCCTCCTCGAGCATGTCGAGTATTATGTGCTTGCATCAGAATAACGTGCTAAAAATATAAAAAAAAAACAGGACAGGTCTATGGATTTAGCCAGAAGATATGCTATATAATGAATCCCACGCAGAGGTATGGGCCAGGGCCGTAGCCAGAAATCTTTTGCTGGGGGCCTAGTTGGGGTGGGCACGGGAGGGGTGTCCCCTCCCGGTAGTCGAATTTTTTTGGTATGCCGCTTTGAATGGTGCAATTTCCTGCTATCTGAATCACTCTATTAAGATATAATTTTATGTTATAATATAGGAAATCGGCTCCTTTTTACACCTGGATATCAGTGTATAGACTTAAAGAATGATGAACTAGAGGTTTGTTTTTGTCACAAAAACAGATGTCTCCCCTTCACATTCTCTTTCCAAAATACAAGTGTAATGTCTGTAACTCCAAACTTATCAGGGTCTAATTTTAAGTAATCAGGGGCAATAACTCCAACATTATCAGGGGAGACATTTCAAAAACACAACAACACATGCTGGTCAACATACCTGTGAAGTTTGGTGACTCTAGTACTAGTGGTTTCAGAGATACGCACGACACAAAGTAAAGTGTTTCTTATTTTAAGTCATATGGGGCAATAACTCCAAAGTTATCAGGGGGAGACAATTAAAAAACCCAGATGCACAACAACTCATGCAGGTGATCATTCTTGTGAAGTTTGATGACTCCAGCCCTACTGGTTTCAGAGATACGTGCAGCACAAGTTTCTCTAATTTTAAGTTATCATATCAGGGGCAATAACTCAAGAATTATCAGGGGGAGACAATTCGAAAACCCTAGGTGCACAAGAAATTATGCTGGTCAACATTCCTGTGAAGTTTGGTGACTATAGCCCTAGTGGGTTCAGAGATATGCACCACACTGAGTAAAGTTTGTCTAATTTTAGTCATCAGGGGCAATAACTCCAAAGTTATAAGGGGGAGACAATTTAAAAAACCCAGGTGCACAACAACTCTTGGTGGTGAACATTCCTGTGAAGTTTGGTGACTCTAGCCCTATTGGTTTCAGAGATACACGCGACACAAGTTTGTGACGGACAGACAGACAGACGGACGGACGGACAGATAGACCACTCTGGCAAAAACAATATATCTCCCCATAAATGGTGGAGACATAATGATCAACAATGTTTCAATGCAGGGACTTCATACAAATTATACTAACACCAAAAGTTGTGATCAAGGCTAAAGGTTTTTTTTGCGATTGACAGACACGCATATGAACATGATTAAAGTTTTTTGCCATTGGCAGACAGACAGACACTTGATTATGCTTAAAGTTTTGTTTTTTTTACTTTTTCATCATTAGAAATGTTCAGAGTTATTTTTTCATTACTAGTTACTGATCAATGTCAGTAAAACGCTTATTGGTTGAAGAGAATGCTGCTTTTTGTAGCTATGCTATAGGGTCTTGAAACGTCATTCCCGTCGTCTTAATTTTGCGACAATGTTTCCTCGCTTAATTAATATACATGCCACATGCGGTATTTGTGGAAATGCAACAATCTGCATTTTGACGCGACTGGTTCCTGAACAATTTATTTGCTAAACTCCAGTATAGCAAAAACTGGAACCAACTCGTGATTACGTAATTTGGGTGTTCTCCGCTGGGGGTTCCCCTGATTGGTCTATACCAAAATAGGCCAAGCGTGGATCACAGCATGACAGCATGCTAAAGGTGGCCTGTCTGTGTAGATAACTAAAAGATAATCTCCCCGAGGTAGGAAATTATCAGTCAATAAAAATTGCCTTGGTAAAATTCAAAACGGTAGATCTAGCTGAAAACTAAAAAAGGGGCCCATTAACAAAAATGGTATCTTGGCAGCCAGCTGGGGGGGGGGGGGGAGCCCCCCACCTCGATACGGGCCTGTATGGGCCGATGGCCGAAGCAGGAGGGAGGTGGAGAGCAAGAGAGGGACACAGTACCTTCTCGTCTGGCGGTGTCGTGTGTGTAGTGGTTTCTGGTGCTTTTTGATGGACTTTCACTCATCAAATTTTGACCATTTTAAGACATTTGTTTTGTAATTGGAGTAAGATACTGACCAAGCCGAAGTAGTTTTCATTGAACTTAAGTGCTTGTGTGGCGGCTGTAAAAAGTACTTCATTCTCAGTGTTGTTATATGTTCTGGTGCTTCGGGATCATAAGCTTTTAAGTTATTAGTTTGGAAAAGTGAATACTGCTTAAGCCGGTGCTATGGGGCGTGAGTAGTGTTGCACTTCTAATTACTACTCATGAAAAGGCTCACTAAAACCGAGTCTGCAATTTTCTCTTTTCACATTTCTACTTTTGCTTTCGAATGATATCCCACTTTCAGAATGTATTCATTATAACAGCAACACTGAGAGAAACAGAGTATGGCACCAACTATCAGTCTTACGGTCACCTATAAACCTGCATTTATTAAATTTGATTTTCAATTACACTTAACTGTGCATTAAATCTATCTTCATTCATTGCCGACCTGGATTTGGGAAAGCAAATTGTTTTTGATATGCTTTAATGCGGAGTTGGCTGCACCCATTTTCAAATTGTTGGCATAAAAATCAGCGAAAAGACAATCAATGTGCAAAAAGAGGGATAGGCTACGTTTGAATTGCGAAATTCGACTTGAGTAGCGTGATAAGAGTTTAAACCGACTGTGCATATTAGCACAAATACGAGCAGTGAAAAATTATTGATATATTTATACATGTATGTGAACTGTGCGCTTGGCGCGCAGAAAAAATGACTTTTGCATTTTTCTATGCTACAAAAATGGATTTCAAGGCACAAACATAATTTTACTTCGGCGATTTTAGGGGGGGCGTACGCCGGGTCCGCCCCCGCCTGGATCCGCCTATGGGACCAGCCTCCCAAACCACTTAAGACAAGGTGACAACTATAGTGGTTTTGTGAGGTTGGTGCGACTCGGTGGGACCCAACCTGTAAATGTCCCGCATGTTCCCCAAAGGTTTGTCCTGTCCATGTTTACTCACTGGACGGTATATCAAACATGCCAGATTAAAAAAAAACACACAAGAAAAACAAAACGAACAACCCTGACTACAAATAATCAAATACTATGTACATGTAAACCAGGGTCTGTGATAATGCATTCTTTTTAGTTATACATGTATATGTATACGTCATGTTTTATCTGTATTGCATGCTGTGAGCCCATCGTTTATAAAGGGTTTCGTTACTTTTGATTATTTGAAAAGTTTTGAAGAAAAAAATGGGTACCCTAATCAGTAAATCATCCAAAGATATGCGACCTTTAAAATACTGTCTTTTTCCTATAGTGAAATTTATTCACTAGACTTAGCCCTTCGCTTGCTGTTCACGTCAATATACCTACCTGTAAATAGTGAAGACCCAGATGAGACAGCTCCTGCAGGAGCTGTCTCATCAGGGTCTGTACTATTTACAAGTTGATTGTGCAACCAGTGCACTCCACAGCAGTGATTGCACAGCGAAATACTTGTACACAGTGAAGATATATGTAATTATACAACAGGGCATGGGTAAAGAAGGAGAAATGTATTTTAAAATTCAGCAAGCGAAGGGTTAATTAGACACTTCAAATCTTGAAATTATGCTGTTAGTTGTCTTATACTTTTCAGCATGTGAAATATGTATTGTTCCTTTATTTACTGATTAACCCATTACCTTATAGACTATTTTTAGATACAACCTCTTTGAATAAATCTACCGAAAAGGAGCATTAACTAGAGAAAAGGAAACTTTTAGAATTTTGCAGTTTGAAACCATTGTGGAAAAATAGAGCATTTGCTCCTATAGGGACAATTGCTCTATGTATCACAATGGTTTCACAAAGTGACTTTTACAGATGCATAGAAAGGCGTCATGATGAGGGAATGGATTAAGACAGGTGACAGTCATTGTATAGGCTAAATATTGTGTAGAAATGTGGGCTTTTTGTAAGAGTATCACACTGTATTAAACAGCCACTTGCCTAAACAGATCTATGTGCTACTTTTTTTTTTTTATCTTTTCTCTCATACAAACGCCATTTCCCGCTATTGCAGACAAAGTAGACCCAGATCAGACGGCTCCTGTATCTTTGCTTATGAAATTTTAATAGATATGACAACATTTTCTATTCATACCAAAATCATGTGACCATTTACCGTCAGATTCTTTACATCACCCACCTTCACAAAGTTGTCCTTGAAACACACGGGGACATATCAATTAACCACTTACTACAGAAATATGCACACCTATACCTTTGAAAAAGAGTAGACCTAGATCAGACGGCTTCTGTAGGAGCCGTCTAAACAGGGTCTGCTCTGTTTTCTTACAAAATCACATAAATCAGCTGATTAACACTCATGGCGTCTATCAGGCGCGTAGCTAGCGATACGTACTTATGCACGTGCGTAACATCAATCTGAAAGGTGCAAACATTATTATGGCAAAAATGGAACAAACATCGAAGGTTAAGGGGTGGGGTGGGGGATGGGGCATTGGTAAACATTATGTCGTTATGCAAGCTTTAACCGAAACCCTTCAATTGACACTTTTTGGCGCCTCTGTAAAAGTCACCTTTTGAAACCATTGTGATAAAAAGAGCATTTGCTCCTATAGGAGCAAATGCTCTATTTATCACAATGGTTTCAACAGGTGACTTGTACAGAGTTTCAAAAACAATCAATGCTACATTTTCTCGAGGGACTCGAATAACCACGGTGCGTACAGTATATTTGGATTCAGCTACGCTACTGTCTATAGATATTGCTTACATGAACGTTTAAGAGGGAAAGGTATGGGTTAAATACTTATGTTTAAATGGGTAATAGTTTATAGAAGTAAACAGGTATTGCTTACCGTAAACCCGCCGCAGCTGAGCTCGTTGTCGTCCGTGTTGATGGTGGTATTGTACCCGAGTCTCCACATGGAGGACCGGGACGGCGGCTCCCAGAGACGTCCGTGTCCAAGAATTCCCACTAGAACGTGAAGACCGAGGAACAACCTCAACAATAAAGTGCAGAACATTCCGAGGCTTGCTTCCTCTTGCAGTCAGCTCAGGATATTATTCGAACAGCTAATCCAATCACTTCATAGTGGCGAGTACTTTCTATAATTAATAAAAAGTTTTAATTTATTAGCTCGCTAAAAACAATTCGGCGTCCAAAACTCTACTCCCTACGAGGAATATTCGTTCAATTATATTCAAAATCACGATTAGAATGCGAAACATCTTAGACATAGGTATATTGTTGAATCAATCGATGCCACATTAGCAACCAATTAGGATCCAAACTAGTTGGGATGCATTTTATACAATTATCTCTAACCGTGTTAAAGTCTGAACTATTTGCGACTGCGCATTTACGACAAAAAAACAACTCTAAAACAAATTATTCATATTAAACCCATCAATTCTAAATAAATTAGTCTTGGTCATATACACTGTTAAACAATAGTTTCAAAGTAGAAACAGAGTTAAATCAATCACAGTGCAAGTACCCTTTGTCGTCTGCTAATATTGTCGTCTGCTGTCACAGCTTAAGTAGAGTTACATTTACATATACACTTCTTGTCTATAACATAATCAGAATAACAAACAGTTTGAATCCAGATCAGATTCCCAGTTATTTGACATCTGATCTGGATCCCTGTGCTACCCGATATCTCACCTGGATCAAGACCCTTTTGTAAAGTCACGGCAGAAAACTGAATGTTAAAAGCCTGCATTAGATATTTTTTATTAAATGGATACAGTAATTTGCTAGACAGATGATGATAAATTAACCACTAAATTACATTATTCTTCGAGAGAGTAATTATGAGTGCACGTGGCATGCCACCGTACACCAATGGTCGCACACTGAGACCCCGTGCAGAGTCCCCTGCATTAAGCAACCACCCCCTTTTGACACCCATGTCCAATAAATGAATGACCGCTTAACCGCTTCACTATTTACAGGTAGGTATATTGACGCGAATAGCAAGCGAACGGTTAAGACATGGTTCTTCTGTACTCCAAACTAGGGATATGTCCAGTTAACAGTTACCGTTAAACTTTCATGCAACTGTTCGCAATTTAGATAGGTACAATCGCAGCATTTTGGTCAGAAAAATTGCGAACAGTTTGCATAACACTGTAACGCTTTTTATCAGGGTCTGCTCTGTTTGCTTTGAGCTTATATAAATATGATGCTACAGTTTCGGCCTCGGCCAGCACACCATGTGTCCATGTGTCTTTATAATAATTAATCTAATTAATATTCATGGTATTGCCATTTCTTACATGAATATTCATGGGGCGCATGTAAATGGTTAAAACATATCAATGTTTGAGCTATATTTAAACTTCGATATCTCGAACTCGGATAACTTCCAAAATATTACAATACAGATTTTTTTTCTAAAATGTATTACAACATAATTATATCAAGAAACACATGTGACAGCGAAATGCAGATCGAAAGTAATGCTGAAAGCCCCTACAGGAGCTTTCAGCATTACTTTAGACCTGTCTTAAGCTGTGAAATTAAGAAATTGGTCAGATGACAACTCGGATGACTCGAACCTCTGTTATCTCGTACTGATGTGTATGGTCCCTTGAAGTTCGTGATACAGTAAAACCTCTCTATAACGACCACTAAATTGTGTTAATTAGTTGGTATTTAGGGCAGGTGGCTGCTTAAAGCAAGGTGAAAGTAAAACAGAACGCTCCTATAGGAGCGTTGTGTTTTACTTTCACCTTGCTTTAAGCAGCCACCTGTCTTAACCACATCATACTTGATGAAAATTTAGTGGCCTTTATAGAGAGGCTTTACTGTATCATAACCGAGTTATGCTTGCAAACTGCTTGGATCCAGATGAGACGCCGAGTTATTCAGCGCCTCGTGTGAATCCAGACCGTTTGGGACCTGGTCAATAGTTCGTATAGACGTGAATTTTGATGATTTTGTAAGAATTACACCTTTCCATCATGAATATTAATGTAAACAGTAATGATATAATGATTATTAATTAGTTTTATTTTTTGCAATGACACATTAGTACGAGAAATTGTGTCCATTTCAGAAACTGCAGGATCATATCTTTATTATTTCATAAGCAAACAGCAGACCCTACAGGAGCCGTCTGATCTGGGTCTACTGTGTTTACAAAGACGTGGGGGAATGGATTAAGCGGATGTACGACTCGGCAGTTTTGACACTGGTAATTGGCAGAACAGTGTAAAGCAAGATCAGCATACTCATCAGTCGTATCGATTAAAGTGTACTCAACCTATCTTTAGACAAATCCTCTCCCCACAAAAGCATTAAAACATTGGCCTAACCCGGACTGTATATAAGGTGCGTAGTGATCTATCAAAATCGCGTATTTCTCAGTCAAGTCATATTTTGCTGGTACTCATTAGAATCGCCACGGAGAGACTCGGAGAAACTCGGAGAGACTCGGAGAAACTCGGAGAAACTCGGAGAGGCGATTCTAATGAGTAGCAGCAAGATTGGGTTTGTCGGAGAAATATAACAGAAACTACAGTAGAACGTCTCTATAACGGCCACTAAATTTTGTTAATTAGTTGGTATTTAGGGCAGATGGCTGCTTAAAGCAAGGTGAACGTAAAACAGAACGCTCCTATAGGAGTGTTCTGTTTTACTTTCACCTTGCTTTAAGCAGCCACATGTCTTTAACACAAAATACTTTATGTAATTTAGTGGGCGTTAAGGAGAGGTTTTACTATATACACAATAAAGATAAAATTCCAAATAGGGAATTAATATAATACATAAATGATTGTACAAAAAGGGAATTAATATAATAAATAAATACTTGGTATGTATTGTTCTCTTAAGGCTGAATGCATGTAACACAAATGTGACGTGTGTTTTGACATGCTTTTCTTTGAAAAATGCCCTTAGTGGTCGAAATATTAGACCAGAGCTATTCAAGTATTTATATAAAAACTATAGATCACTTAGATTCCCTGAATTCAACTCTTATCTGTAGCTCTGGTTAACCTCCTACAACGTTACACTATTCTATCACCACAAGTGTTTGTCGCGACTAATCCATCCAGTAATCCATCTATTGCGGTTATACATCCATTTCTTACTTGTTTTATGGATACTCCTTCAGGTGTACCAGCTACAATGTACTAAATCTCTGGGTTAATACACTGAAACATTGCTGAATGAAAATAGGAGTCTGAAAAAGCAGGTGGCTGCTTAATACAGGAAAAAGTAATGCAGAAAATCCCTGCAGAAGTTTCTTGTGTTACTGTCTTCCTGCTTTAAGCTACCATTTGTTGTAATTAACTGTGATATGACTTTCTGGCGTTTTTCGCTTAATTAACCCTTTCGTTGCCAAATTCTGTCGTCTGCTAACTTTGTCGTCTGCTACAAATTTTCATTTTTTTTGATTTCCTTCATTTTTGTTTCAAAAACATAGTAACAGTAACAAACAATTTGGATCCTGATGAGACGCCGAGTTACTCGGCGTCTCATCTGGATCCAAACTGTTTGCATAGGTAATCACAGATCCGGCATTGGCAGCGAAAGGGTTAAGATAAAATATTTTATTTTATTATAATGCGTGACTGTACCTTATACATCAAAGTCCTGCGCTAGTACAACTATGTCGAGGCTAAGTAGTGTTAACAAAGTCCTCCGTTTTCTTTTAAACTGGCAAAAAAGGCCATGAATAGATTCAACTCATCAAAATTCCGAAACGCACAGACGCCGAACATTTTATCACCTGTAACACACCAGTCCCCTAGGTCACATTACCGTCCAAACTCGGAAGACATCGGTTTTATCCTGCGACCTTTGTTACACGAACGATTCCGGTAATAGCCGAGAGGTTACGAGTGGGGACGTCAATTTCGACTTGGCTGGAGGACGAAACAACGCAAATCAGGATTTAACCCGTTACTCCGTGAATATGCATATAAGAAATAACCTCAACGGGTTTTAACCTTTAGCCTGCTTTGGGCGGATGAGTGAATACATATGTAAACAGTTTGGATCCAGATGAGACGCCGAGTAACTCGGCGTCTCATCAGGATCCAAACTGTTTGGCGCCGTAATTGCATTTTGGTAGACAAATTAATTATAGCTTAAATTTTGAAAAGTTTGTAGGTGAAAAAGTCTGTAATCAAGCTAAAGGTTAAAGATTCATTTTGTTAACCCATTCCCTCATATTGACGACTTTTGACGACTTTTGACGACACTGTAAAATTCACTTTGTGAAACCATAGTGATATATAAAGCTGTCTCTAGCTAATGCTCCTTTTCGGTAGATTTATTAAAAGAAGTTGTATCTGAAAATAGCTTATGGCGTAATGAGTTAAATGGCATATGGAAATTTGATATTGACATAAACTGTAAAATCAGATATATATTATCTAATAAGCAAACAGAGCAGAGTCTGACCAGACGGCTCCTATAGGAGCAGCCTGATCTGGGTCTACCTTGTTTGCAAAGACGTAGAGAGGTGGATGTATAGTGTAAAGGTTTAATTGGCTTCTAATTAAAAT